>CAWUFW010005249.1:657500-827500 GCA_963921515.1 Calotriton arnoldi | reverse complement strand
TTCGCCCTAAGTTGGCAGGGTATGCTCAGACGTGGGTCCCTTGCTCACTTTGCCACTGGATTCAAGCTAGCCTGGCTGATGAGGGCTGTTAGCCCGAAACCGGTCCCAGGATGCTTGTTTCCGGTCCAGGGAAGACATGGCTTGGCAGTTCGGGCTGGACTGTTCCCATGAGGCACAGGGTCAAGACTGATTTGCATATAGCTGTGTCTGAACTGGGGTGGCGAAGTGAGCTAAAGAAGGATGATGGATTCAACCCAGATCTGAGATGGGGGTGAGTGTCTGAAAAGTTTCAGTGCTCCGTCCATCATCTCCTTGTGTTTGAAAAATGTCTATTGTCCAGCAGAATTGCAGTGGAACGGTTGCTGGAATTACTGATGGAGGGCGCCGAACTCCCAGTGGAATTTCTATACATAATTCGGAAGACAGCAACAATTTGCTCATGTTGTCCTGAGACAAGCCTCATTCCATAGGGAACTCACAGTTTGGGCATTGAAACCGGTCCAGCAGATGAAGGACGGCATGTCCTTCAGGACATGGCAGAATGGAGGGTGCACCTATCTGGGGGATTTATACCCAGGGGAGACTTATCTCCTTCGAGGAGGCCTGCAGGAATTCACTCTCGGTCTTGGTCGTTTATTGTGCCTTCCCGGCCCTGCTGAAATTGCCAGAGCATCCTGGCCATGCTACCCTGCAGCGCCTGCACCTACGCAAACCCTGGGAATCCATTTTTCCTGTGGTTCAGGTCACAATTGATCACACTGTTGTGCAGAGCTATGCGTGATGATGCGGAGGGGCCTCCGCGGCCCTGCACAGCCTGGGACATTGATCTAGGAGCACCTTGGGAACCGGGTACTGGATGCGTGTTAATGAGCTCACACATTCTGTTTTGTGTAATGCCCGCTTTCAACTGATGCATTCAAATTTCCTTCACAGGACTTATCTTAGTCCCAGGGACCTGCATCACGTATCCCCACCCTGAGCTAATAGCTGTCCTCGCTGTGGTGCAGGGTGATGCAGACTTTTGCATTTAGCCTGGCAGTGCAGGCTGGTACAGGACTTCTGGACTCAGGTGGTCGCTGACATCAACAGTGTCACACATCTAAACAGGACATGCACACCACAGTGTTGTCTGTTGGACAACATTAAGTGCCAGAAAGGCAAGAAGATGCAGTATAAGTTCCTACAATTGGTGTTACTCTTAGCCTGATGGAGGGTAGCCATCACTTAGATGGGGCAGAGGGCTCCAGAGATTACACAATTGTTTAAGGATGTAATGCAATGGACCCTGGCGAAGGAGACTCACAGGCAGCTCAGTAGGCGCAATGAGAGGGTGCTAGACAATCTAGCTGAGTGGAGAGACCTGTGTATAACATTACGGGACCCGGACTCTGATATGGTGTCGGAAGACAGTGATGGCACGAACAAATGAGTGACGATGCATGGGAATGTGTGGAGAGCAGCGTCACAAGGACGCTACTCCCGATTTCCATAGGTTGAGAACTGCAGATATATTGCCCATGGCCTTGTTTGTTGAAAGGTCATATTACATTACGTGTGTACAGTATTTTACCATGCATATCACGGACTGCTAATTATTTATTTACTTTTGGGTTGCTTTATAAAACTGAAAAATGAAGGTTTTAAACAACAACAAAAAAAGTTTGAAAGTAGCATCACTGCAGGATATCCATATCCTAGAAATATTTGGTAAATCTTCACACATAGATGTCATTAAAATTCCTCAAGCTAAATCCAGAGAAAACTGAAGTGATCTGTATTAGGCTGGCCTACAAATCAGAATTCATCATGAACTTGTCCATATCGACTGCCTCAACCCTGTCCTGGAGGAAGCGAAACCATCTGTGAAGCGATGCCCATCTGTCAATGAATTTCCACATTGCTCTCACTGCTAAATTTGCAAGAACCTCAACTTCACTTGTTAGAAAAGCTCAAACCCTTTTTGAACCCTAAGGATTTTCACACAGCAGTGCAGGCCGTTTTCCTAGCTAGGCTAGACCATACAAACTCCGTTATCTCCGGCATTGCGCACTCTTCCTTAGCACCAGTGAAAGCAGTTTTCCTCTCGGCAGCTAGGGTGATTGTCAGAAACAGTAATATATCACTAGTGCTAAAAGAATTACATTGGCTCCCTCTAGAATCCAATTATAATTTTAAGTTAGCATGCATCACTTTTAAGATCATTCAGAATTGGCACCACAAGGTACCTTAGCATTTCCCTTAAAATCTCAGATGGCAACAAGAGTGTGAGATCCATTGGAGGCTGGGACTGGAAACCAAATTATTCAAATCATGCAAAGCTGCCAAATAATCTTTCTCAAGAGTAGCCTGTTCTGTCTGTAATTGACTTCCAGCTGACAAGATATCCTCTAAAGATCTCCAAATCCACATAAGATCACAAATGTAAGTTTCCCCTCTTTCACTTCTCCCCTACTCTCTCAGGAAACAAAGGAAACTTCTGACACTATTAAACTCCATCTTCTCTAGTACATCCCGTCTTAGTCAGAAAACCTCTCTATACCTTGTGTTCCACTTTCAAGCACTTGACTTTTATTATGTGTACTATATTATGCCTTGATCTTTCCAGATATTACTATTGATTTGTTAATGATCGTTTATGCATTCTGATGAGAATGGTCCCATTATGGGTCGTATGGAAGGGGCACCTTGCAACTGGGTAGGGTGCTTACACCAGCTTGGTTGCGTAGTACTTTACAAAAATGTTACTGCTGACATGCTGGTTTTATCTTTTTTCACAATTTATACGAGAAAGGTCATTTATTTGTCAGAAGTGCTTGTTTAAGCTACTTTTGGGACAAAGACTTTGCATGGGCTGAAAAAATATAGCTTCCAGGTGTTGCTTTTTTTCCCTTAAAAATTAACTCTGTTGTGTGTCAAAATTTCTCTTTCCTGGATAGTGGGAGAAACCAAATGAATTTAAAAGAAAATGTGCTTATAACATTTTCTCTGGAGAGTTTCAGTTGTGAGGGGGAGGGGAAGAAATAGTTAACACAGTGAGTGAGATATAAAAAATATGTTGCATGTTAGTAATAGTATCCTGAATCTTGAGACTCTTGAACATAGGCATGTACAGATTATATTAAAGTTTGGCCTTTTAGTAATATTCTCTCGAAGTAGCCAGAATATAAATAATGGTGGATGCAAATATGAAATCTCAAAACATAAATTGTTGTCGGCTTTTTTCCTATTATGGTCTATATACACCTTCTCATTGTTTTGTGATAAATCTATCTGAAAGAAACACATAGTGATAGATTCCTTACCTTAGAATATCCCCAGGCATCAGACTGGATCCGGAAAGTTTTCGTCAGCAGTACCCCTGCGCGTCGGTAGGTGGCGTCGTGCGGCTCCGCGTCCGTCGGTGGCGTCGTGGTCGCCGAGATGACGTCGCGGGCACTACTTAGACGCCGCCCACGCGCGCTGAAGTCAGTTCTTTCTTTTTCTGCGCCAGCAAGCGCAGATCCGGGAAGAGCAGGAACCCCCAGTCAATTTTTGACTGACTTTTTGAGACTTTTGTCTCCATTTTTTCATCGAGTCTTCGACTCCTACGGTGCAGTTAGGATGCCCGGTTTCAAGTCCTGCGGGTATTGTCACCGCATGATGTCAGTGACGGACCCGCACAGTGTGTCTTTTCTGCCTGGGGCGCGACCACGACCCCAAGTCGTGCTCCGACTGCCGGGCCATGGCGCCGAAGACTTTGCGGGAGCGGTCCCGAAAGTTGCTGGAAGCCCGGCAGTCGGCTCCGCGCCGTTCCAAGTCCCGGTCCAGAGGGAGGTCGAGGGACCGTGCGCGGAGTCATCACCATCGTTCTTCGGGATCCAAGTCTTCGCACTCGGGGTGAGGTAAGGCGAAGCACAAGAAGTCGAAGAAACGCCATCGTTCTCCGACTTCCCCTCGCCGGTCGCACGACGCGGCTGAGGGTATGGGTGGTGCCAACCCCGCGGCTCCGGCGCAGTCCATGGAGTCGCCGCCCGACTACCCGCCCTTCCTGGGGTCGTCGGCGTCTCCGGCCCAGATACAGGTGTTCCTGTCGGCCATGGCTCGCCTCTTTGGGCTGTCTGGTCCCGCCGGTGCGCCTTCGGGCCCCGCGGTCCCGCATGGGTGTCCTCGCGTTTCCTCGCCTCCGGCCCCGGCGTCGCTGTCGGCTCCGGCCACGGCGCCGCAGGACACCCTTGGATCCAGGCCTGGATCTCGGTCGACGCCGGTTGACCTCGTTACGCCTCCACCGACGTCTACCCCACCGGCACGATCCTGACGCCGCCCGCTCCTCGGGACGACGTCGACCTCAGTTTCAGCCCCGAGGTGGACACGGCGCCCAGCCGGCGTCGATCGATGCCGTTCTCGACCCTGCTTGGGGAATTCTATCCCCATGTCCCTGCTCCTTATTTTCGGCCTGTTGAACAGCCTAAGGAGCAAGGGGAGGACTGGGAGGGGTCTGAGGACCCTCTCGCTGCAGCCTGCGAGTCTGAATAGGACTGGGCTGAAGAATTGGGTGACGCCAGTGGTCTGGATACCTCACCAGACCTTGGCATGCTGTCTCCTCCTACCTTGGCTACGGAGGAGGGCGCCAGTTATGCAGTGGTGTTGCGTAGGGCGGCTGAGGCCCTACACCTCCAGCTCCCTACTGTGGCCGTCAGGACTAACCTCCTGACAGAGGTGCTTCAGCCAGCAGCTACTTCTGCGGAGCCGCTGCTTCCCTTTAATGAAGCCCTTTCTGACGTTCTTTTGGGCACTTAGTCCAGGCCCACCACAGGGGCTCCTGTGGATAGGAACGTGGCCCGGCTCCGGGTGACCCCATTTTCCTCTCCCAACACCCCACTCCCGAGAGCTTGGTTGTCCAAGCCTCTGCTTCCCCAACCGCCTTCCCTTCCGCACCACCGGATAGGGAATCCAAGAAGCTATATCAGTTTGGGAAGAAAAAATTTCTTCCACCAGCTCTGCGCAGCGGTCCGTGAACACCGCATGCCTCTTGGGCCGTTATTCCCACTCTCTGTGGGATACAGTGGCGAACGTGCTGCCCCAGTGTCCGGAGGAGGCCCGGCATGCTCTCGCCCAGGCTGTTGCAGAGGGGAGAGACGCAACAAAGTTCATGATCCGTTGTGGCCTAGACACCGCCGACTCACTGGGCAGATCCTTTGCAACGACGGTGGCAGTTCGCCGTCACACCTGGTTGAGGACCACTGGATTTTCGAGGGATGTCCAAAACACCCTTATAGACATGCCCTTTGATGGCCGTCGCCTCTTCAGCGACAAAGCGGATAGCGCGCTGGAGAGGTTTAAGGACTCACGGGCTACGGCCAAGTCCTTGGGACTCTCGGCAGTCCGCCCTCCTCCGCCTTCCGCTTTTTGCTCCTTTCGTGGCACAGGAAGGGGCGCCCCGCAGCGTTCGCAACAGAGCCACAGGCAGGCGGGCGGGTCAGTCCACCACCACCCCGGCCACCACTGCCTCCAAACCTTCCTAGTCTGAACTTTCAAGCCCATCAAACGCCAGTGGGCGGCAGGCTCCGCCATCACCTCCCCCACTGGCGCACCATCACTTCGGACAGGTGGGTTTTAGAGATAGTCCGGAGGGGCTACTCCCTCCCCTTCGAGACTAACCCCCCCAGCCATGCCACCTCAATATCACCGCATGTCGGGGGATCACTTGGTGCTTCTTCAGCAGGAAGTTGCGGCCCTCTTGGCCAAGGGGGCCATCGAGCGCGTTCCGACGCACGAAGTAGGTCGTGGTTGTTATTCCCACTACTTTGTGGTGCCCAAGAAGGACAAAGGCCTGCGTCCTATCTTAGACCTCCGGAACGTCAATCGCTTCCTCCGCAAAGAGAAGTTCAAGATGCTCACTCTAGCTCAGGTCTTGTCTGCTCTCGACCCACAAGACTGGATGGTAGCGCTAGACTTGCAGGACGCCTATTTCCACATCCCCGTCCTGCCAGCCCCAGGCGTTACCTACGGTTCACGGTAGGCCACGAGCACTTTTAGTTTACCGTGCTCCCCTTTGGCCTTACCAGCACCCCTCGGTGTTCACCAAGGTGATGGCGGTGGTCGCAGCTCATCTGCGCAGATCAGGGGTCTCAGTCTTCCCCTAACACGACGATTGGTTGTTGAAGGCGGGCTCGCCCCAGACAGTCGTCTCCCACCTCCAGACTACGGCCGACCTCCTGCACTTGCTGGGGTTCTCCATCAATGTGCCGAAGTCGCACCTGATTCCCTCCCAGAAGCTCCTCTTTATCGGAGCGGTTCTGGACACGGCGCAGTTTCGGGTCTATCCTCCCGAACAGCGAGTCCGGGATATTCGGGCTCTGATTCCCATCTTTCAGCCCTTGTCCCGGGTTTCGGTCAGAGTGACTTTGAGGCTGCTGGGCCTCATGGCCTCCTGCATCCTGCTGGTCAATCATGCCAGGTGGCATATGCGGGCTCTGCAGTGGGACCTGAAGTTCCAGTTGGCGCCGCATCAGGGAAACCTGTCCAATCACGTCCAGATCTCGGAGGGCACTGCACGACAGTTGCAGTGGTGGCTCACGGACCGGCATTGGGTCGACGGCAGATCCCTCTCCCTTTCCCAGCCGGAGTTCACAGTGGTGACTGATGCGTCCCTCCTGGGATGGGGCGGCCACATGGGAGAGGCGGAGATCAGAGGCCTCTGGTCTCCGGCGGAGTCCCGGCTCCATATCAACCTTTTGGAGCTGCGGGCGATCAGGCTTGCACTAAAGGCATTCCTTCCCTCTGTCAAGGGGAGAGTAGTGCAGGTGTTCACAGACAACCCCACCGCCATGTGGTACTGCAACAAACAAGGCGGGGTGGGGTCGTGGACCCTCTGTCAGGAGGCTCTGCGTCTCTGGACATGGCTGGAACATCAGGGCATGTCCCTGGTGGTTCAACACCTGGCAGGTTCTCTGAACGCTAGGGCGGACGAACTCAGCCACAGGTGCATGCTCGATCACGAATGGTGTCTTCACTCGGAGGTGGCGCAAGGTCTCTTTCAGCAGTGGGGAGAGCCTTGTTTAGATCTATTCGCCACCGAAGAGAACGCGCAATGTCATCAGTTCTGCGCGTTGGAATTTCCAAGGCGGCACTCGCTCGGCGACGCTTTTCGTCGCGAGTGGCGTTGCGGTCTGTTGTACGCCTTTCCGCCTATACCACTTCTGCCCAGAGTGCTGAAGAAGATCAGGCGCGACCGGGCCCAAGTCATTCTTGTGGCTCCGGACTGGGCTCGAAGAGTATGGTATCCCGAGCTACTCAGTATGAGCATCGATCCCCGATCCGACTGCCTCTTCGGGAGGATCTTCTGTCGCAGCAGCAGGGGACGGTCCTCCACCCGAACCTGTCCAGCCTCCACCTCTTTGCGTGGAGATTGAGCGGCGACAGTTGATTCCCTTCGACTTGCCTCCTGAAGTTTGTGACGTTATTCTGGCAGCCAGGCGTCCCTCTACGAAAGTGGTATACGCCTGCAGGTGGAACAAATTTGTGGCATGGTGCACAGCAAAGGCTGTGGATCCCCTTTCTGCCCCTCTTTCTGAAGTACTACTGTTCCTTCTTTCTTTGGCCCAGCAGGGCTCTGCTCTGGGCACTATCAAGGGCTACCTTTTTGCTATTTCGGCCTTTCCCAGGCTCCCTGATCAGCCCTCTCTTTTTAAGGCCCCTGTTGTAAATAGATTTCTCAAAGGCATTACACACCTTTTTCCTCCTATTCCTTTCGTGATGCCTCAGTGGGACTTGAATCTGGTTCTGACATACTTGATGTGCTCTCCCTTTGAGCCCCTTCACAACGGTCCTCTTCGTCTTTTAACGTTAAAGACTGCCTTCCTGGTGGCCATCACTTCCGCCAGGCGGGTGAGTGAGCTCCAGGCTCTTTCTTGTAAGCCTCCTTTCCTTTCAGTCCATCCGGACAAGGTTGTGCTCAGGCCCCGTCCTTCCTTTTTGCCAAAAGTGGTTACGGCCTTTCACATTGGGCAGACTATTACCTTGCCCACCTTCTTTCCGCATCCGTCCAGAGAGGAAGAGCGGCTCCACCGTCTGGACCCAAAACGTGCGCTCTCCTTTTATCTCAAACGCACACAGCAGTTCCGGGTGGACGACCAGCTTTTTGTTGGCTACGTTGGCACCAAGAAAGGTCGGGCGGAGGCGTGGCCAAGACCCGAACCGAGATGGCCGCCTAAAGAGGGAGCTCCGTCGTAGCTGATCTCCCCACGACTATCCGCCACACAAATCCGGAACCCAAAGGTCGGGAATTGCACCGGAACGATAGCGGAAGGCATTGAGCCGGGCGCGAGGGCCGAGCTCCACCTGAAATAGACACTGCGACCCTCGTGAGAGGAGGGCCTGTGAAGCCGGGGGCTCGATTTTCGAGACAGGCCGCCGGAGCGCGCCGCGGCCTCTACCACCTGGGGCTGACGGATCGGCGCGGTGCCATATGCGGACCGGGCGAGCGGCTGAGACCTGCGGGGGGCGCTGGCTGTGGTTGAACCAGGAGGCAGATACAGCTGAACGGAGAGGTGAGGTGGCAGGAGACCCCATTAGCGAAGACACGGGACTGACCATCATAAGAGTCGAAGAATATAGACACAGTGCAACGAGGGCCTACAGACAATCCAAAGCCAGGGGCTCGATTTCCACAACAAGCCACTGCACTATATTATGCCCTCGCCTCTCTCTATCCGTGCCTGCTGGGACCAGTGCGGCGCCGGGGACTGTCTGTGGCGGTGCGGGGATCTAGCGGAAGCGCCGTGGACAGTGGTGTCCCTGTCACGAGAGTTGCCGGGGGATTGGCGCAGACTGGAACACCAGGTTCGGAGGCCCAGGGTACCAAGTGACGAGGTGTGGCTGCAGAGGGCCACCTGAGAGTCGTGGGCAGTAGCGGTGTACGGACCCTCACCACCCTCTGAATTTTCCGCATCCCGTTGCGGGGGCGATTGACTGCCCTCCCCCATTGATCCGTGATACGGGGGGGAGACGGGGATCTACTGGAGCTGTGTGAAACCCTGGATGCCGGGCAGGCCCGGTGGCCTTGAAAGCAACAGCCTGCCTCCACGCCCTTGTCGCGGATAGACGGCGCCCAGCTGGGAGTGAGGCGGCTGCTTTGCGGCCCGTGCTGCGGTCGCAGGACATCGGACAGAAGTTCCGGACGCCCGGGGCATGGTGAACGCGACGTCTCCCTCTCCCTGGCTTGGGTGCCGCTGATTTCTGTGGGACAGGCGGTGAAGGGCGACAGTGTCAGTGACCGGGCCACGGCTCAGGAGAGAGCCAAACTTGGACTTCTCCAGGGGCACAGAGAGTGTCACTAAGCAGACATGGAGAAGAGCAAGTCGGCAAGTGCCAGGGGCTCTAAGGCGGTGCAGTCCAACAAATTGGATCGCTACACCCTCCCTAAAGACGTGATCCAACGCCGTCAATCCAGGGACAGCCCCGCGAGTGAACAAGGTGGGGAAGACCAGGAACTGTCCCTGCGGGATGTCATGGATGCCATCTCCAGTGTAAAAACCTCTCTGGAACACAAAATGGACACAATCGCCATAGAGGTTAACTTAATCCGAGCAGACCTGTCTAAACTCAGTGACAAAGTCAAACAGGTTGAGATTACCACCTCTAGCTTGGTGGGAGACGTGGCGCAGATCCAAGAGGAAATGCAGGAGATGCGGACATTCCGTGCGGCGACTGAGTTAAAGCTGGATGACTATGAAGGGCGGCTGCGTCGCAATAACCTACGGATCCTAGGAGTGCCGGAAAAGCGGAAGGGCAGTCCCCAGACCTCTTTGTGGAGGACCTTATCCTGCACCATCTGCAGCCCAAGGGTCTCAGCAAGTTCTTCGTCATCGAGCGGGCCCACAGGGTTCCCGGAGGTCGCCCCAGGCCGGGGGCTCCGCCTCGCCCGTTGTTAGCTCGAGTTCTGAATTTCCGCGATCGAGATATAATCCTCCAGAATGCCAGGGCCCGACCCGGCCTCCGCTACGAGAATGCAGACATTTCTTTCTTTCCGGATTTCACACAACGAGTGCAGAGACAAAGGAGGTCCTTCCTCCCTGTTAAACGAACACTAAGAGACCGAGGTTTCAAGTACGCCATGCTATTCCCGGCACGTCTCCGGGTGGAGGCGGAGGGAAGGGCCTGGTTCTTTGAGCGGCCGGAGGAAGCGGCGGAGTGGCTGGACTCACACTCGAATAGGGGACGGACGGCAGCGGAGCTACGGAGGTGGAGGCCTCTCAACAGCGTGAGCGAAAGGACTAAGAGAAATATAAGCTCTCCGTGGAGCGGACGCTCTCCTCTGAAGCCCTGAGACAGGTAACGGGCGGGGTGGGGGCCGAACTTCATCACAGTGGCCCCCCCGGCCCTCGGTCTCTACCCAGATTTGTGGTGCGTGACTCTCTGAGGGACTTTCATACTTACTGAGTGGGGAAGGTCAGCTAACTGGTATGGCATGCCCCCACGTTTACTACTTTTAGTGTTCATTTAGGGCGACAGGCACTCTGCAAAGTTTTTTATGGGCAGTTCTTCGCTCACAGTGCAGGGAAGCAGGGTGGGGGGTAGTTGGGAGGGGGTTTCATATTTCTATGTTTGTATTGTTTTTGAATTGTTATTTCAATTTTATTTTGCAACAGAGGAGCCTGTAATTTTTGAACTAACTAATGGGTGCACAAAGGGGGGGGAGACATTAAGATATTGAGTTGGAATGTTAACGGACTGGGAGACAAGATCAAGCGTAGTGTAGTCCTCCAGTATATCAAACGCCAAGCCCCGGATGTCGTCCTACTACAGGAAACACATCTCATTGGTAACAGATGTAAGGCAATGCACAGATGGGGATACAAAATGGTGACCCATGCAGGATTCACCTCGAGTTCAAGGGGGGTGGGCGTCATGATGAAAAACTCCTTTCCCCTGACTGTGAGCGCCACGTGGGTGGACGACCGGGGCAGATATGTGGGGGTGTCGGGCATGTGGGAGGGGCGAACCATCACATTTATGTCAATCTACGTCCCACCGGGACTACAGAACACAACATTTATAGACCTGAGCTCTATCCTACTCACTATTCCAGAGGGCCACTTGATTGTAGGGGGTGACTTTAATGCAGTAGTCTCTGGCACATTGGACCGTTATCCCCCGCGAGACATGGGGCCTTCTTGTCAATGGTTACCTGACTTCCTCAATTCCATGGGACTGGTAGACGGGTGGAGAACATATCACCCAGAACAGCAGCAATATACCTTCCACTCCGGTGCGCACAATAGTCTCTCCCGGTTGGATTACTGCCTGGTTCCAGCAACACAGGCCCACTGCATACAGGACATCAAACACTTAGCTAGAGGCATTTCGGATCACTCGCCAATATGGACACATATAGCCCTTAGTCGCTCCACGGTGGGCAGGATCGCTCCCATTAACCCCTGGTATCCAAAAAACCCCAAAATCCGGAACGAATTAGTGAAAGCTATGGACAACTATTTCTTGGATAATGAGGATTCTGTTTCCTCACCTCAGATACTGTGGGAAGCATTCAAGACGGTACTCCGAGGCCAGGCACTGTCACTGATCTCTGGAGTTAAGAAAGACCATCGTAAAGAAGTGGTCGACATTGAGTCCGAAATCAGTGCCCTGGAGGGAGACCCTGAACTTGGAGCCACGCCAGAAAAGCTCCACCTGTTGAGCCTAAAACAACATGAATACAAGGCCTTAGTGACAGATAGGGCGAAGGCATTGAGCAGGGAGCAGCTAGGAAGGGTCTATGACCTTGGAGATAAAGCGGGGAAACTTATAGCGTGGCTCGACAAAAAAGAGCATGCAAATAGGCTGGTGCCGGAACTTAGGGTTGAGGGAGAGATGCCCATTACGGAGCCACAAACCATAGCGGACAGATTTGCTACTCACTTCTCCGCGGTATACAAAACTGTAACCCCACACTCCGAAGAAGACTCACAGGAACTACTACGTGACATTAAGCTCCCCCGACTCACTTTAGAAGACCGTCAGTATATGGACAGCGACCTGACAGTAGATGAGATTGGGCAAGCAATTCGCGCTTTGAAGTCAGGGAAGGCGCTCGGTCCTAATGGAATTCCTATTGAGCTATACAAACTCCAGCCAGATAAGCTGGCACCATACCTGAAGGCCATGTTCGAGGAGGCCAGAGAGGGCGGGGTGCTGCCTAGGGAGCAGAGGCTCGCGACCATAGTAACAATCCACAAAGAGGGCAAGGGCAAAACCGAATGCACATCATACAGACCCATCTCCCTTCTGAACGCCGAACCCAAAATATTGGCCAAATTATTGGCCACGCGCTTAGCTAAAATAATCAGCGGCTTGGTTCATCCGGACCAATCTGGATTTATGCCACATAGGAACACGGCACTAAACCTGCGCAGATTACATGGAGTGGTGAGTAGAGCACACACTATTCAAGAACCAGCGGTGGTTGTGTCCTTAGACGCCACCATGGCATTTGATACTATGGAGTGGCCCTATTTGTGGGTAGTCTTGGCCAAACTGGGCTTTGGGCCTAACTTTATCCAATGGGTACGTCTTCTGTACAGTGACCCCCTAGCCCAAGTGGTAGTTAATAACAAACTTTCTGCAGCCTTCCCACTTAGCAGGGGAACCCGCCAGGGATGTCCGCTATCGCCCCTCCTCTTCGCCCTGGCCCTTGAACCTTTTGCAGCATGGATCCGAGGTGACCCAAGGATAAGAGGACTGAAATGGTCCCCGGACTGGGAGGACCGCATTTCCTTATATGCGGACGACATCCTCCTTTATTTAGCCTCGCCGAAACACTCCCTGGTGGTGATATTGGATATACTGGAGGTCTTTGGCAGATTTTCTGGCTTCACCGTAAACTGGAATAAGTCCCTGTTATATGCCCTTAGTGGTGACCCACCTCTTCCCCCAGGAACTGTCCAATACAGATAAACACAATTGGGTTTAAATACCTAGGCATATTTGTTTCCCTAGATGCCACACTTCGATACGAGCGGAATCTCCTTCCACCCCTTCGCAGACTCCAGAAGGATATTGCTAGTTGGAAAACACTCCCCTTTCGCTTTTGGGTAGAGCAGCCCTTTTTAAAATGATGTCCCTCCCTAGGTTTCTATATATCCTACAGAACACGCCGGACCCTGTCCCAGCTCACTACTTCAAAGAGATCGAGAACCTCCAGCGCACTCTGCTATGGGAAGGAAAACCTCGCATTGCTTTACCTAAACTCACCCTATCGTGGTATGAAGGAGGCATTAGCCTTCCCGACATTAAAAAATACTATTGGGCAGCACATCTTGCTGCCGTCAATCACGGCACCTACGGTCGCCCAGATGACCCTGGCTATGCTATGGACAGATGGCTCCTCCCGGGAGGGACGTATGGTAGAGCACTATACTCAAAGCCTGGACGGTTTGCCCTAACTGGCCCCACTGCACACACCGTTCAAGTTTGGCACAGCGCAACTACCTCACTAGGGTGGGGCAATACATTGACACTAGCTACTCCACTGTGGGACTCAGAGAAGTTAGGTAGTTTGTGGAAGACGAAAGGGTTTGACAGGTGGGACCTAATAGGAATCTCACACATCAAAGATATGTTGGGAACCAGTGGGATCAAACTCTTTGCAGACCTCCAAAATGAATATAAGCTGGCAGACACTGAACACTTCCGCTATGTACAAATCGTGCACTCACTACGTATGCACCTGACACGAGACTCCGTCCCTCCTGACGCTTCACCATTGGAAGATAGAATACTAGACGGGTCACTACCCGAGAAAACCATTTCTCTCATATATAAGAAGTTAATCAACAATGGGGAGGACCAGCTCCAAACACTGCGGGAGAAGTGGACAAGGGACGGGATTGAATTAGATGAGGAGGATTGGCGGGAGGCGATATCCTCTCCCAGGGTAGTAGCCATATCAGCGCGCCTCAGATTAGTCCAGCTCAAAATCCTACACAGGATTTACATGACTGGGCCTCAGCTAGTACACATGGGAAGGGAGATAAGTGGGGAGTGTAGGAGGAACTGTGGGCACACAGGAACATTTATACATATTCTTTGGGAGTGTCCAGCCATCAGCACATTCTGGCGCAGGGTTCAGGGTGTCATCAACTCGGTACTCTCGATCTCGCTTCGCCCTGAGGTGAGACGCTGCCTCCTGAATATTTGGGAACCTACTGACTTGAACACAGCCCAGACACAATGGTCCACACTGGGATTCATGATAGCAAAGAGGAACATTGCGCAGCGATGGGGAGCAGAGCAACCTCCCACAATAGAGGCCTGGGAGAGGGATCTAGACTGGTGCATGTATAAGGAAAAAACGGTGTACCTGGCCAGGGGTTGCCCGAAAAAGTGGTCCTGTGTATGGGGCTCTTGGAATATATATCGAGGAGATATATGCTCACCGCCTCGCTGTATTGACACTACAGACCCGCCCTCACCGTAACATTCCTCATTTCCTGTAATTATGTAAAATGATTTTCCTCCCCCAGGATACCTCATGCCCTTAAGTGATTGACTCCTCTGTAATGTATTATTGTATTTATGTTTGTTTAATAAAAAGAAATATAAAAAAAAAAAAGAAAGGTCGGGCGGTCCATAAGAGAACCATCTCCCGCTGGGTTGTTTTATGTATCAAAGCCTGTTACTCTTTGGCTAAAAAAGAACCTCCGGTGGGGCTGCGTGCTCATTCCACCAGAGCTACGGCAGCCACTACTGCATTGGGACATGGTGTCCCCCTGCAAGACATCTGTCAGGCAGCCACGTGGGCCTCGCTGCGCATGTTTACCAAACATTATTGCCTAAACAGCCAAGTCCGGAGAGACGGCTTCTTTGGCCGTTCTGTTCTCCGTGACTTTCTGGTGTGATCTTAGTTCGCAGACCCACCACCGGGGTTGGTATTGCTGGGGTATCTGAAAGAGACACGTTAGTGATAGATTCCTTACCTTAGAATATCCCCAGGCGTCAGGCTGGATCCGGAAAGTTTTGCGTAGCAGTACCCTTGCGCGTCGGTAGGCGGCGTCGTGCGGCTCCGCGTCCGTCGTCGGCGTCGTGATCGCCGGGATGACGTCGCGGGCAGTACTTAGGCGCCGCCCCTGCGCGCTGACGTCAGTTCTTCTTTTTCCGCGCCAGTAAGCGCAGATCCGGGAAGAGCAGTGCCCTGGTCAATTTTTGAGCATACTTTTTGGTGATTTTTTCACTGTTTTTTTTTCCAACTTTAAGGTGTCGTAGGGATGCCCGGCTTCAAGCGATGCGGCGCCTGTGCGCGGATGATGTCCGTCACCGACCCGCATTGGGAGTGTCTCTTCTGCCTCGGCCGAGGCCACGACACCGAGTCTTGTCCCGAATGCCAGGCCCTCAACCCGAAAGCTTTGCGAGAGCGGTCTCGAAAGCTCCTCGAGGCCCGGCATTCGGCTCCGCGGAAGCCCCGGTCGCGTGAGAGGTCCAGGGGTCGCTCGCGGAGTGCACACCGGTCGTCGGCGTCGAAGTCTTCTTCGTCCGGTAAGTCTAGGCACAAGAAGTCCAAGAAGCATCGTCGCTCTCGGACTTCGCCTCGCCGGTCTCGCGACTCGGCTGAGGCCCCTCCCGGCACCGTCCCCGCCCCCGCGGCCCCGGACTTGCCTGTGGAGTCGCCCCGTCATACCCGCCCTTCCCGGGTTCGGGGGCGGATCCGGCCAAGGTACAGGAGTTCCTGTCGGCCATGGCCCGCCTCTTCGGGCCTTCAGGCCCCTCCGGTGCGCCTTCGGGCCCCGCGGGCCCTGATGGGGTTGCTCCGGCGTCGCCGGCGGCTCCGGCCCGGCGTCGCCCGAGCCTCCAGCCTCGATCCCGGCTTCGGCCCCGGCCTCGATCCCGGCTCCACAACCCCCATCGACGCCGGTCGACCTCACGACACCTCCGCCGGCGCCGATGTCTCCGGTGCCGTTCTCGACGCCGCCCTGGGCTCCGGGCGGCGTCGTCCCCAGTTCCTTCCGGCTCCGGACATGGACCCGGAGCGACGTCGCTCGACGCCGGCTCCGGCGCCGATGGGACCTTGGGTCCCAAATGTCCCTCCTCCTCCTTATTTTGAACCAGAGGAGGACCAGGAGGACTGGGAGGGGTCTGATGACCCTCTGACACGCAACTGTCAGTATGATGAGGACTGGACAGAGAGTCTAGGGAGGCCAGTGGTCTGGATACTTCTCCTGACACTGGCATGCTGTCTCCTCCCGTGGCTACGGAGGAGGGGGCCAATTTTGGTACGGTGTTGCGTAGGGCTGCTGGGGCCTTACGTCTCCAGCTCCCTACTTTGACGGTCAAGCCTAACATCTTGACAGAGGTGCTTCAGCCGGCAGCCTCCTCTGCGGAGACTGTGCTGCCGTTTAACGACGCCCTCACTGACGTTCTTTTGGGCGCCTGGTCCAAGCCCAACACAGGGGCTCCTGTGGATCGGAACGTGTCACGACGCCATCGCCCCGCTCCGGGCGACCCCCTGTTTCTTTCTGTCCACCCCACTCCTGAGAGCTTGGTTGTCCAAGCCTCCGCTTCCCAAACCGCCTTCCCTACCGCTCCTCCGGATAGGGAATCCAAACGCCTGGATCAGTTTGGGAAGAAAGGTTTTTCTTCCTCCAGTGCTGGCTTGCGGTCCGTTAACACCGCTTGTCTTTTGGGCCGATATACCCACTCCCTGTGGGATTCTGTGGCGGATGTTTTGCCCCAGTGCCCTGAGGAGGTCCAGGCACTGCTTTCCGCGCCATTGCGGAAGGAAGGGATGCGGCCAAATACACTATCCGTTGTGGCCTTGACACCGCCGACTCGCTGGGCAGGTCGATTGCAACGACGTTGGCGCTCCGGCGCCACGCCTGGCTGAGAACCACTGGTTTTTCAGGGGATGTCCAGAATACTCTCATGGACATGCCCTTTGATGGAGTCGGTCTTTTTGGGTCCAAAGCAGACCATGCGTTGGAGCGCTTTAAGGACTCACGGGCTACTGCAAAGTCCCTGGGCCTTTCTGCTACACGCCCTCCGCTGCCTTCTGCTTTTCGCCCCTATCGTGGCCACGGTAGGGGCGCCCTTCACGTCAGCAGCCCAGCCACCGGCCCGCGCAGCAGGCGTCTTCGCGTGGCCGAGGACGTGGATTCCGCCGTGGCGGATCGGGCAACCAGCGTGCGGGTCAGGCCACCACCTCCAACCCGTCCGCGGCCTCCAAGCCCTCCTAGTCCCTCCTTTCAGGTGCACGGCACGCCAGTAGGGGGCAGGGTCCGCCATCACCTTCCCCACTGGCGCACCATCACCTCCGACAGGTGGGTCTTGGACATTGTCCGAAGGGGCTACTCCCTCCCCATCGAGACCACCCCCCCAGCCATGCCACCTCAATTCCACCGCATGTCAGGGGATCACTTGGTGCTTCTACGGAAGGGAGTCATGGCCCTCTTGACCAAGAGGGCCATCGAGCATGTTCCGACCCCAGAAGTAGGGCGTGGTTGCTACTCCCACTACTTTCTGGTGCCCAAAAAGGACAAGGAGGACATGCGTCCTATCTTGGACCTCCGGAACGTCAATCGCTTCCTCCGGAAGGAGAAGTTCAAGATGCTCACCCTAGCTCAGGTCTTGACTGCCCTCGACCCTGGAGACTGGTTGGTAGCGTTGGACTTGCAGGACGCGTATTTCCACATCCCCGTCCTGCCGGCCCACCGGCGTTACCTTCGGTTCACGGTAGGCCCCGAGCATTTTCAGTTCACCGTGCTCCCCTTTGGCCTTACCAGTGCCCCTCGGGTGTTCACGAAAGTGATGGCGGTGGTCGCAGCTCATCTGCGCCGGGCAGGGGTTTCAGTCTTCCCCTACCTCGACGCCTGGCTGCTGAAGGCGGGCTCGTCCCAGGCAGTCGTCTCCCACCTCCAGACTACGGCCGAACTCCTGCACTCGCTGGGGTTCTCCATCAATGTGCCGAAGTCGCATCTAATTCCTTCTCCACAGCTCCTTTTCATCGGAGCAGTTCTGGACACGACGCAGTTTCGGGCCTATCCTCCCGAACGGCGAGTCCGGGATATTCAGGCTATGATTCCGATCTTTCGGCCTTTCTCCTGGGTTTCGGTACGGATGACCCTGAGGCTGCTGGGCCTCATGGCCTCCTGCATCCTGCTGGTCAATCATGCCAGATGGCATATGCGGGCTCTGCAGTGGGACCTGAAGTTCCAGTGGGCGCAGCACCAGGGCAACCTGTCCGATCACGTCCAGATCTCGGAGGGGACTGCAAAACAGTTGCAGTGGTGGCTCTCGAACCGGCAATGGGTCATGGGCAGATCCCTCTCCCTTCCCCAGCCAGAGCATACAGTTGTGACGGACGCGTCCCTTCTGGGATGGGGCGGTCACATGGGAGAGGCGGAGATCAGAGGCCTCTGGTCTCCGGCGGAGTCCCGGCTCCATATCAACATTCTGGAGCTCCGGGCGATCCGACTTGCACTCAAGGCATTCCTTCCCTCTGTCAAAGGGAAGGTAGTGCAGGTGTTCACAGACAACACCACCGCCATGTGGTACTGCAACAAACAAGGCGGGGTGGGGTCGTGGACCCTTTGTCAGGAGGCTCTGCGCCTCTGGACATGGCTGGAACATCAGGGCATGTTCCTGGTGGTTCAACACCTGGCAGGTTCCCTGAACGCCAGGGCGGACGAACTCAGCCGCAGGTGCATGATGGATCACGAATGGCGTCTTCACTCGGAAGTGGCGCAAGGACTCTTTCTACAGTGGGGAGAGCCTTGGTTAGATCTATTCGCCACCGAAGAGAACGCGCAATGTCATCAGTTCTGCGCGTTGGAATTTCCAAGGCGGCACTCGCTCGGCGACGCTTTCGTCACGAGTGGAGTTGCGGTCTATTGTACGCCTTTCCGCCTATACCACTTCTACCCAGAGTGTTGAAGAAGATTCGGCACGACCGGGCCCAAGTCATTCTTGTGGCTCCGGACTGGGCTCGAAGAGTTTGGTATCCCGAGCTACTCAATATGAGCATAGATCCCCCGATCCGTCTGCCTCTTCGGGAGGATCTTCTGTCGCAGCAGCAGGGGACGGTCCTCCACCCGAACCTGTCCAGTCTACACCTGCTTGCGTGGAGATTGAGCGGCGGCAGTTGATTCCTTTCGACTTGCCTCCCGAAGTTTGTGATGTGATTCTGGCAGCCAGGCGTCCCTCCACTAAGGTGGTATACGCCTGCAGGTGGAACAAATTTGTGGCATGGTGCACAGCAAAGGCTGTGAATCCCCTTTCTGCCCCTCTTTCTGAGGTCCTTCTGTTCCTTCTCTCTTTGGCCCAACAGGGTTCTGCCCTGGGTACCATCAAGGGTTATGTTTGTGCTATCTCGGCCTTCCTCAGGCTCCCTGATCAGCCCTCCCTTTTCAAGTCCCCTGTTGTTAACAGGTTCTTAAAAGGCATTACTCACCTCTTCCCTCCTGTTCCGTTTGTGATGCCTCAGTGGGACTTGAACTTGGTTCTTACCTTTTAATGTGCGCTCCCTTTGAGCCTCTACATAACTGTCCTCTTCGTCTTCTGACTCTGAAGACAGCCTTTCTGGTGGCCATCACCTCCGCTCGGCGGGTGAGTGAGCTCCAGGCTCTATCTTGCAAACCTCCCTTTCTGTCTGTTCATCCAGACAAGGTTGTTCTTCGGACGCGTCCGTCCTTCTTGCCAAAGGTGGTTACTGCTTTCCACATTGGGCAGACCATCACTTTGCCCACCTTCTTTCCGCCTCCGCATCCTTCCAGAGAGGAGAGAGGCTCCACCGTCTGGACCCAAAACGTGCGCTCTCTTTCTATATTGACCGCACAAAACACTTCCGGGTGGATGACCAGCTCTTTGTTGGCTACGTGGGCGCCAAAAAGGTCGGGCGGTGCACAAGAGGACCATCTCCCGCTGGGTTACCTTGTGCATCAAGGCCTGCTATTCTTTGGCTAAAAGGAACCTCCTGTTGGGCTGCGTGCCCATTCCACCAGGGCAACGGCTGCTACCACGGCCTTGGGCCGCGGTGTTCCGCTGCCGGTTATCTGTCAGGCGGCTACGTGGGCCTCGCTGCACACGTTTACTAAGCATTACTGCCTTGACAGTCAGGTCCGGAGGGACGGCTTCTTTGGCCGTTCTGTCCTCCAGGACTTCCTTGTCTGATCTTTGTTCGCAGACCCACCACCGGGGTTGGTATTGCTGGGGTATCTATTCTAAGGTAAGGAATCTATCACTAACGTGTCTCTTTCAGATGCACAAGTTACTAACTTGTGTAACGATATATCTGTAAGAGACAGTAGTTAGTGATAGATTCCTTACCGCCCACCCATCCTCCCCGTTCTGCGAACTGATTTCTAGGGTTAAGGACATCCCTTTCAGGGCCCTAGTATTTTTCAGACACCTGTGTCAGCTTCTTGCATGGCTCTGCGTTCCTGGCGCGGAAAGTCGTGTACAGAACTGACGTCAGCGCGCAGGGGCGGCGCCTAAGTACTGCCCGCGACGTCATCCCGGCGATCACGACGCCGACGACGGACGCGGAGCCGCACGACGCCGCCTACCGACGCGCAAGGGTACTGCTACGCAAAACTTTCCGGATCCAGCCTGACGCCTGGGGATATTCTAAGGTAAGGAATCTATCACTAACTACTGTCTCTTACAGATATATCGTTACACAAGTTAGTAACTTGTGCATCTATTCTAAGGTAAGGAATCTATCACTATGTGTTTCTTTCAGATGGACAAGTTACTTACCTTCGGTAACGATATATCTGTAAGAAACATTAGTAGTGATAGATTCCTTACCGCCCCACCCATCCTCCCCGTTCTGCGAACTGATTTCTAGGGTTAAGGTCATCCCTTTCAGGGCCCTAGTTTCAATGCACCAGTGGTCAGTATCTTGCATGGCTCTGCGTTCCTGGCGCGGAAAGTCGTGTACAGAACTGACGTCAGCGCGCGTGGGCGGCGTCTAAGTAGCGCCCGCGACGTCATCTCGGCAACCACGACGCCAACGACGGACCCGGAGCCGCACGACGCCACCTACCGACGCGCAGGGGTACTGCTGACGAAAACTTTCCGGATCCAGTCTAACGCCTGGGGATATTCTAAGGTAAGGAATCTATCACTACTAATGTTTCTTACAGATATATCGTTACCGAAGGTAAGTAACTTGTCCATTAGTACAATTGAGGATGGGATCATTTTTTTGCTTTAGATAATTCTCAATTAGCCTTGGCATCAGCATGTTTTTAAAAGAATGTTGCTAAAGTTTTAAGGAACGAAACTTCTGTATTGATATATTCTCCTTTACACTGCTTATACGGACTGTATAGTCTCAAACATATAGATAGACATATAGATAGATACACACTGCAGCTGTTTGGGAATTTACTTTTTTGTGGTGTACTTCCTTTTCATGACAAGCATGTTCTTCTAAATAAGATTCTGCTTTTTGACACCATTTTTTCCTACAAAGCTGTTCTTTTTCTGTGTCTCAGAATGAAATCCTTTCAAATCCTCCTTTCCGCCATCTTCTGTTCCTTGGGGAATAAATACTAGCTACGGTCCAGGCAAATATTGATACCACTTAAATAGAACTTTCAATGAAATCCAAAGAGTTTTTCACATGGTTGGCAGCACCTACACAACCTATATTTTGTTACACCACTTAATATTTTTTGTTCATTAGTCACTGAATGATTATTGTAGCTTCTTATTGCAGCAGCACACTGTTGCATTTTGCTAAGGTTGAAAGATGAGATTTCCAAGACGTAAACCTTACAAGGTTTCTTCAATTGCTGTAATTGCTCCCCAATCTGATTTAAATCCAGTATCCCTGAGCTTATCGGCGTAGCTCCTGAACACTGGGAGTTTTCACAGCCAGACATACTCTGAGATATTTTAGCTCAGGTCAGTGCCTCTTTTGCCACTTAAACTCAAGCCAGATGGAAACACTTTTGTCTGTTGTGTCAAGGTAAGGGACTGCACCCGGTTTCTTGCCTATCAGTTTCACTTGGCACAATCCGCTATCAAGTACACCTTCATTAAGTTCCACTTAGCAGCTGTGTTATTGTTCAGATGCTCATCTGTTGCCTCGTCTTTCTGACAAATGCTCCTAACCTCAGATTCCTCATCTTTAGACTATTACCAGGTGCCAAACTGGATCAGGAAATGTTCATAGCAGTGCTTTTGCCTCTGGCAGATGGCGTTGTGCGGCTCCGCATTGACTTCATTTCGCCCCAGGAGTGTTGGAGTGGCGCCAAGTACAAGCACCACCCCTTCGTGCCAATGTCTGTTCCTTTCTTTCCACACTTACCTACGCAGATCCGGCGCTTAGCTCCTTTTCTTCGCTGGTTTGACAAGTTTTTCAAACTGAATTCCAGTGTTCAATTGAAAGATGTCCTGTCCTAAAACTAATGGTTCAAACCATGCAGTAATTGTCATAAACAGATGTTGGTGATGGACCCGCACAAGGTGTGCCTCTGGTGATTGGGCCCAGGACAAGATTCAAAGCTGTGTGTCAAGTGTGCCCTCATGCACCCGGAGGTTGAGACACATTTCTACCTTGAAGACTGGCTGTTAAAGGGGGCTTGCCATGGGGACGAGCATGTCTGGGCAGCAAGATGGCTGCTCGTTGAGAGGGCTCCGCCGGGCGAGATCATAATCTGGCAGAAATCCACGTGAAACGGACTGCAGTACTAAATATGGCTCACTAGTGGTCACGGTGGGACACAATTTATAGCCGCGGGGCGTGCAGCACCATCGGTGGAGACGGCGACAGGAGTGAGCACGGTGTCTGCGTGGTCTAGCCTGCTGGCGGAGCTGAGACTGCGGTGACGGAGGAGGCTGCGCTGGTGCTGCTGTGGCCGGTGGCCTTAGCGAGGCGGAGAGGTGCAATTCCAGGGCCCACCGGTGAACTGCTTTGCCTCCGCTCCGGACGAGGAGTGCATCGGGAGATGCGAGGGGCGCATGCCGGTGGTAGGTGAGGGGGTACGCTAAAGGGATTCCCCCCTGGCTCGCCCGTAGAGCTGCGCAGGAGGCCTGGCCCCGGCTGACCCCGGTGAGTGCCTGCCTGACAGAGGGTGGGGACTGCCCCTGTGTTGCTTCACGCCCCTGCTTCCAGGAAGGTGCGACTGCGAGTGGGTGGACTTATCCCCCCCCCCCGGCCAGATGTGCCCCGTGAAGCCCTTCGGCCCGGGGTAACAGAGGAGAAGCACCCTGCAAGGTGAAGGGCATAGGTGAAGCTGCACAGTTGGTGCCTGAATGCAGGTGCTGGTCCCTTGGCCTCGCTGGCGTTTGGGCCGCTGGCTGGGTTTAGACCAGACTGCCCACAAGGAGAACACGGAATCTTGCCCCTCTGATCTGGCGCTGAGGGGTTAGTGTCGGTAACCGTGCTGACCTCTATTGCTGCTAGCGCCACTAGACACCACAACAGACACGTCAGGCCAAAAACGACGCAAAACTACAATTTGACAGCAGGTGCAGCACCAGGCAAGGAGAACCCTGCACGCATTCTGAAACATCCCCGGAACGCTCTGGCGGTCTGCTGCAACACAATGTAGACATTAAGGAGATTCTTGTTGAGGTCTCCTCCAGTCTTAAGACTATTGACGCTGAGTTAGATCGGCTACTAACCACCTGGAACAGGTCAAGCAGAGAGTAGACAAACATGACTACTGCATTTACCAACTGGAGCAACGGGTATCTAACACGGACGACATGCAGGCTGAGGCAAGGGAGCAACTGCTGAAAATGGGAAAGGTTCTGGAGGTCATCGGGGCCAAGAATGAGGACCTTGAAGCGCGATCCCTCCGCAGTAATCGTAGAATCACAGACCTTCCAGAGTCAACTAATATTACAAAAATTTAGGACTTTATTGAAAACATGTGTGAGAAGTTGGCCTGGTATATGCTGTTCACTAATTAAAGTGGACACCTTGCACCAGGGCAAATCGACTCTTATGGTAGATAGGTTTAAGACAACCTTTTAAAGAAAGCTATCCTAGTGGTAGCTGTGGAGAGCAGCCTTCAGGCTAAGTCTCGGAGGAATGTAAAGCAGCTTGTTTTACCATATAATCTCTTGAATCACCAAATGAAAAGACACCACACAGGTATATATATCAAATATATATGTATTTATTTCTAAATAACTCTCTACTAATCTCTTTATGAGATTAGAAGACAAACATATGCACAAATCAACGTTTCACAATAAGTTAAGCACAAAATATGGCTGGGGCCCTAGGGGCGTACCAGACCATATACTAAGTAAGAGACTTAGAAACAACGACTTGCAAGGAGACAAGGCCTAAGGCCTTCAGAAGTGCTGGGGCCTCACGAAACCACCCAAGGCAGGTAAGTAAAGGACCCACGGGGGACGCGTGCAGTGTGGATACACAGGCGCGAATCGCCGTTAACTTCAATGGGGCAAGTCGCGGTTGGAAATAAAGGGTTTTAGGATACTTCGGGAGAACCTACAAGCAAGTCACTTACAGGGTAAGTAGTTCTAGGGCCCACACCCACAGGAGCACCGTAGTGCTGGAGTTACCTCACCCAGGGAAGCCGGGTGCACAGGTGTCCTTTGGTGTCGGGTCGCGGCGTCGTTTTCAATGGCGAACAAAGAAGACTTGCTGCTTGCGGGAGCTGAAGAAGTGTCCGGTGGAATCCAAGCCTGGATTCTGAAGAAGGATGACCTGAAAGCAGAGGGGACAGTGTTCAAAGTCACTTGGCAGTGACCCGGGGCAAGGAAGATGGATGCCCACCGTCGTCGGTCGCTTCAGGTCGGTTGCAGGTGCCTTGACTCTTCAGCCACGTGGTCCAGGAGGCGTCGACGACGACCAGGAGCTGGATTCGGTGTGTCCCTCGACGTCTGCAGCTGACTGCGGTATCGGCAACTCGATCGGAGCCAACAAGCCTTGGCAGCCGCAAGTCTCGGGGAGATGAAGAAAAGTCGATGGCGCAGACCAGCAAGGTCTGAGGGACTCACCCAGCGAGGGTAAGTCAGGGCAGGCCTGGAGCAACCAGGGAGCCCTTTGGTTTCTTTAGGAAGTCTTCTGGGGACCCACAAGCCAGCGGGCAAGGGATCGCGAAGACACCTCGGGCGGAATCACTCAACAGGGGCCCACGGTCACTCGGGACGGTGTAGGCCTCTGATCTTCGGAGGATTCCTGCTGGAGGTCGGGACCACACGTGGTCCAAAGCACAGGTTCGTAGAACGTTGTGAAGGGGTTGCACTCGACAATAGTGCACGGTACCCAGGGGTCGCGGTTCCTCGTTACTCGGGGGTCCACTTGCCTCAGCTTCGCTGGGGACTCACGATGGCCTGGGAGAGGTCAGGAAATCCACTTCTTGGGCTGCAGGGACTTCGGACTCCGGCGGGAGCGGCGTAGTTTGCGACCGTCGTTGTCGTTTTTGGTGCCTGCCAAGCAGGGGAGTCACTCCTTGACTCCAAGGAGATTCTTCTGTCTTCCAAAGGTAGTGGAACGTCGAAGGGCCAGGATTCTTCTGTAGAGCGTCGTCCAGGGGTTATCTGCTTTGCAATGGCAAGAGTTCCCCCTCTTATACTAAAAAGAGGGGATGGACTAGCTCTATGACCCCACCTATGGGAGGGTCAAGGGAGGGGTGGCTACACCCACTTCCCTTTGTCCAGTTTCGTGCCAGAGCAGGGGCAGGTAGCCCCTGAGCTGGTTTGAACTGGCATATGCACAGAGGAGCCTTCTGCTCCCCCAGTGCAGGACTTCAAAGCACTCTAAGAGTGCACCCACCCAGCCCCAATACACTAAACCCTGTCTGGGAGGTGGTTACACCTCCCTGTGACAGGATGCCTATTGTTGGGCTTCCTCCACTGCGAGTTTCGGTCATCAGCAGGAGGGCAGCCCAGTGTCTGTGACTGGTGGCATCCATTTTGTGATGCCAGGGCTCTTTAGGATTCTACCGCGTTTCCACAGCAGGTACATGTCTTATCCCTCTAGAAGGGTGGAATGCTACCCCCGCCGCCAAGATTGGCGGGGGGTAGTATTCCAAGATGTTTGACACCAAACACGACATGTTTTGATGCAGCCATTCCAAAGTTAGCATTTACCGCGAGGATATAATGCACTTAAATAGTATATGGTTTAACCGCATCCACAAACAGCACCAGAGAATGGACTCTGAGAACTGCAGAGGGCCCTGCTCATGCAGAGGCACCCCCTCACATAGAAGCCAAGCACCCTGCCCTCAGGATTGATAGGGCCTGCCTTAGGGGTGACTGATAGGTTTATATGTGTGTGCAGGAGAGATATAGGAAACCTATATCTCAGTGAGGGGTGCTAGCACCACCTCACCCAGGCTGCAGTAGCAGGCCTGTGGTGTCAGATTTAGACTGCTTCCCAGGGGTGGCATAACACATGCTGCAGCCCCTGGTAGGCCTGTGAAGTACCTATGCCCTTGGCACCTAAGGTACCATATACTAGGGACTCATAAGGCACCACAGTATCCAATCACTAGTGCACCTAGAGTGCACTCCATGTCGTTTAGAGAGAGCAGATAGACTGGGGCCCTGAATAGCAGGGTCCCAGTCCAACTAAGTCATAAACCAGCAAAACACCATAAAAAAAGTGGGGGCAACCATATAGTCAGATTCCACCTTCCTACAACATGCTTCGAGACCTCTATGGGGACAGGCTGCCAGCTATGTTTGCGGTGGACCGTGCACATAGGTCGCTGGGGCCTAGGCCAATAGTGGCACGTCTACTGAACTACTGTGACCGGATGTAGTGCGGCGCATGGCCCGAGAGCAGGGCAAACAGCAATTCTTTAATGACGTAAAGCTGCATTAAAATTTGCCAAACAAATTACAGCACACAAGGGCTCCTCTAAGTCTTCCCCAACTAAACGGCCTGACCATACATTGAGCAACAATGATTGATTCCATGTAACTTGCTGTAATGGATGTACTTACCTGCATGCTTTGAGCTCGTGTTGGTAGCTGAGATGCTGACCAAATTGTTTTTCTGTTCACCACTCGTTAAGCTACCCACACACATGAATGTCATGCTGAATAGACGAGTAGCCTATGTAGAATGACACCGTTATTAACAGTCTGTTTGATAATGTTGATCTCGGCCACCCTGCCATCCTGGTAGGGAGTGTTCACCCGGATTCGCTCTGATGCATGGGATGAGTCCCCTTGAGCTATGGTTTCATAATCAGGTTCTTGGTGGGTTGGGGCATGACCAAGTTGGGTGGTTGTTGTGGGTGGGGGAGGGAGGGGGTTGTTGAATGTTTCAGCATTGGCAGATGCAGATAAAGAACAGTTCTGGCGTGCTTCTCATGTGCAGGGAGTAACAGGTCACTCGCACCATAGCACTTTACCACGTACTGATTGATGTTTTGTGTTAAATTTCTCAAATGGAACATTCGGGGTCTCAATGACCACCGAACGGCCCGTCAAGTTTTTGCTTATATCCAGCGACACTCAATAGATATGTGCCTGCTGCAGGAATTGCATCTCACCGAGAGCTCCGCATCCAGGCTTAGGTCGAGCCGGCTGGGCAAGAAACATGTCTCTTGGTACTCCAACTACAGCCGGGGGGAGGGGGCGATAATTTTTAGAAAGGGGTTGGGGTGACGGACTTGCGGGGTTAAAAGCGACACGCAGTAGTGGCGGACTCGCAGGGCTAAGAGCGACACACTGGGCAGATATGTGATTATGGATGACATCATGGGACACCCTATCAGAATAATAGCGGTCTATGGACCAAACGCAGACGAACCCCAATTCCTTACAGATATCTGGAGACAGGCTGAGACACTTGGCCGGGGGCAACCTTGTGGGAGGGTGACTTTAATGTTCTACCCCGGGATGTATAAGGGACAGTGTCACCAGACGACCTCACCCGCAGGTGGCTGCACAACTGGGCCTATTAATGAAGGACTTAGACATGACATTTGGCGCTCCAGAAACGCAGCACTCTGGGAAGGAACATGCATAAATACTGCGCACTCTACCTGGTCACGTTTAGACTACTGGTTGGTGTTGCAGGATGTGGTGGCGTGGTCAGCACAGTCATCTCGCCTCCTGCGCACTCTTTCAGCTCATGCTCTGGTACTTTTAGAACTGAAGCTGCCGGGTGTTCTGCCCGGGCCTTCATGTGGTTGGTGACTGTCACCGGGCGCGCTATTGGACTAAGTGTTTTAAGAGGATATTAGGGCGGCTAGCACAACATACTTTGCCCACAGCGATAAGGGCGGCGTTACGAGGGCCGCCCTCTGGGAGGCCTTCAAGGCGGTCATCCAGGGGGCATTCGTAGCCAAACAGGCGGGCTTGCTTCGGGCTCTGCCGGGTGATATATCGCAACTTTAACGGGAAATCTGAGACCTGTAGGTCCACTTCCCTGAGGGGACCCTGAAAACGCTTGCAGACATACAGGGAAAATTGGTAGAATACGAGGAGGCCACTCAGTGGGAGGTGCACTACATGGGACGCGAGTCAAGGGCGCGCCGCTATTTGGAGGATGAAAGACGGGGCAGGTCCCTAGCCCTGTTAATGTGGAAACCATGGGCGAGTGACATTACCGAATTGTAGGACAAGGAAGCATGCATACATGCAGGCACTGAGAATGTCCAATCATTGATGCAATCTTTCTTTTCCTCACTCTACCGCTCGCGACACAGTAGATTACTAAATTGGCTTGACGATAGGCTTGCGGGTTGGTCCCGGCTTCCACTGTCACTTACAGGACGTCTGGCCATTTCTAAAATGAATAGCTTACCGATTTTTTTATACCTATTCCTAAATTTGCTGCTTCCCTTACCCCTCTGCTTCCACAAGCAACTTTGCTCACGACTCATTTCACTTGAGTGGGCTGGATCACAACCACGTATTGCCTGGGAGATGCTGACACCCCCCTTTGAGTAGGGTGGTCTCGGAGCTCCGGACTTAGATTATTACTACACCCAGGCTCAATTTGCACATCATTGGCTGCTCCCTACCTCGTTTATGGCACACAATGCCCCTGAGTGCGACTGGGTAGTGCACTTTCCATTGCAGATGGCCTTGTTTAAGACTCCGGTGCTCTTGTGCAATAGCGTGGACACGGTGTCCTGCACGGTGTGGGCGTGGGACGCACTACGCCCGACAAGAACACCTTTTTGCACCTTTGATGCCCATCATTGAACACCCCTTATTGCCAGTTACATCTGATTCTGGCACTTGCGCTGGACTGCGGAAGCTTGGACTTACATCCATGGGCGCACTATTCCCCAACAACACCTATATTTCCTCACAGGACGCCCTCCAGGCCGGCGCTAGTACCTTTCTTGTTACCTTCACATATTTTCAAGTGCCCACAACTATTCGCACGCTATTTGCGGAGTTCCCCGATGCCCCTCCAATATTCCATGTGCTGGAGATGTTTCTTACAATTATCTCGCACCGTAGACTTATCACGAGACTGTACGCTGACATGCAACACACAATGGCAATACTGCTGTTCGCAGTCACTCATTATCCCCGAACTACCGTCTTCGACTTATACACTTCAAATTTCTACACCAAACTGTATCATACCCCTGTGGGAAAGCTCAAAATGGGATTGGGGGAGACTCCAAATGTGGCAGGTGCTCTCCCCCTGACTTCTTGCACCTCTCCTGGACATGCCCGGGTGTCTCTACATACTGGGAGGAGATTTTTGCTAGATTGGGTGACATACTAGGGCTCTCCCCTAGTGGCACTATTAGGATTTGTGCAAGCGGTGCCTCCGGATAGGCGCAAACTGGCTGCGCTTCTGTTACTGCTAGCCAAACATAGAGATGAGATGGGGACTCTGCCGATGAGATGGGGACGCCGCGCTTTGCCCCAGGTGGCAGACTGGCTTAAAGATGCCGCCTATTGCTGGGAACAGCTTACGGCTTACTGGGAACTCATGCCTGTACAATCAAGACCGAAAGATGTATGGTCGCCACTCGAGGAATATTTGCGTAGTCCAACACTTGCTGAGCCAGTGGATGGCAGGATGTCGAAATAATTTAACCATATTGAGCTATTGAATTATTAGCCCCTTGGACTACCGAAAGGGCCATACTATGGGGATGATCTGTACCCCTCATGCAAAGATGCCTGCCCCAATCGATGGTGCCAGACTCAATTTAAGCGTCTGTACTCGTAAACACGCTGATGCTGACTGTTATCTATTGTATTTTTCTATTCTTGATCTTCATCTAATGCATTTCTCCTGACAGTGGTACAGACCAGTATGATGACTTCATAATTATTGAATTTATAGTGTGACATTACATGAATATTGGACGCACAGGGCATAAAGTACTGTAATACTTGCTGTCTGAACTATGTACTGTAAGATTGTGAACGAAGTCAATACATTTACTAAAAAAAGTGGGGGGGGGGCTTGCCACAGTTAATTGTAGACACCTCTAGAAAACAGCAAACCTCCTGGCATTGTTGGGGTTCTTGATCAACCAGTGGAAGTCACACCTGACTCCTTCACAGAGGCTTTATTTCATAGCAGCTGTTCGGACACTGGACATTGTAGGGCCTTTCCTCTGTAGCAACGAGTCAAGAACATTTAGGCTAGGATCATGATGTTTCAGCCTCAGTCCTGCATCTCCTTCAGAGCAGCTATGAAGGTTATTGACCGGTTAACTTCAAGCATCCTGCTTGTACCCTTTACCTGGTGACATATTCAGGCTCTGTAGTGGGATCTGAAGTCTCAGTGGGCTCAGCACAAAGGAAACCTGTCAGATGTCATCCACGTTTCAGAGTAGACTGCACACGTTCTGGAGTGGTGGCTCCTTGACTGTAACCTGGCTATTGGCAGACCCATCTCCCTTCCACATTCAGTGCTGACGGTGGTAGCAAATGTGTTACTGCGGAGTTAGAAAGGCGATCTGGGAGAGGATGGAGATCAGAGGGCTCTGGTCTCCGGTGGAAGTCTGGCTTCACATCATTCTGTTGGAGCTGCAGGCCATTTGTTTGGCATTGAAGGTCTTCCTACTATCAGCTGAAGGAAGTCTAGTGCAGGTTCTCACGGACAGCTCCATCGCCTTGTGCTACTGCCACAAGAAGAGCGGAGTGAGGTCCAAGGTACTGTGCTAAAGAACACTTTGCTTTTGGAGTCAGTTGGAGCGTCAGGTCCTCTCCCTGATCATGAACCACCCGGTGGGATCTTTAAACATCAGGGTGGACGAGCTCAGTCAGCGACGCCTGGGGCATCCCGAATGGGGGGGGGGTTGCATCTTGAGGTGGCGTAGGGCATCTTGTGACTTTGGGGAGAACCCTGGCTGGATTTTTTCACCTCTGTCAAGTATGTGTAGTGTAAAAATTTCAGCAGGTTGGAGTTCACAAAAACACTCTCTAGAAGGCGAATTCAGACTAAAGCGGAGCACAGTACTTCTGTACGCCTTTTTTTTTGCCTTTGAGACTCCGGCCCAGAGTTCTGAAGATCAGGAATGACCAGACCCAAGTAATCCTAGTGGCTGGAGATTTGGCCAGGAGAGTATGGTACCTGGAACTTTTGGGCATGAACGTCTGTCCTCCAATCTGTCTACTGCTTTGGGATGATCTTCAGTCACAACAGCATGGCTGGGTTCTCCACCCGGACCAGAACAATCTACACCTCTATGCATGGAGATTGAGCAATGACAGGTGACTGCGTTTGATCCACCACCTGTGTAAATGTCATTCTCACGGCCAGGAGTGCATCTACAAAGTCCATTTACACCGGGCACTAGGAAAGATGTGTGGCATGGTGTGGAGTCTACAAAACAGATCCTTTGGAAGAAAAACTGTTGTATGTTTTATTGTTTATTTTGTCTTTGGCTCAGCAAGGTCTTGCAGTGAGCACCAGTAAAGGTTATTTGTCGGCCCTTTTGCCCTTTTTGCATTTTTCCAACCAACCATCCTTGTTCAAGTCACCTGTTGTGATGTGGTTCATTAAATGTTTGATATAACTTTCCTCCCAAACGGTTTGTGATAACATAGTGGGATCTAAATTTGGTACTGACTTTCCTCTTGTGTACCCCCTTTGAGGCAAGGTGCCGCTGCTTTTTGCATCTCCTGACTCTCAAATCTTTCTCCCTTATTATGATTGTCAGCTCATCGCATAAGTGAACTCCAGGCTATCTCTATACAATCACCCTACCACATGTTTCCCTTGGACAAACTGCTGTTACGGACCAGGGTGGCCTTTTTGCAAAGTCGGGACACCTTAACATGTTTGGCAGTGTATCACCCTCCCAGCACTCTTTGCTCCACCTGAGCCCTCGAATTAGAAGGAAAGGTTCCATAGGCTGGACCCCAAAAGGGGCCTTAAGCTTTTACATTGATCACACCAAAGACCATCGGATGGACGGAACAGCTTTTTCTGGGGTGCTCGGGTGCAAAGGTAGGGCTTTGCAGAAAAGGACTTAGTCAAGGTGGATAATCCTTTGCATTAATATCTGCTATACACGAGCCATCAAGCAATCCTTGGAAGCACTGTAGGTTCATCCCACCAGACCAAGGCTTGCACCACTGTGTTGGCATAAGCAAAGTAGTTTTTCTACTCGAGTGGCAACTTTTCTGCATGCACTGTCGCAACATGCCGCTCAAAAATCACACTAGAGGATGCAAATTTGCGTTCGCCAACTTAATGTTGGCGAGACGCATCCAAGAAAAAACTCCGCAACGCGGCGGTTGGCAGAGTTTTGCCAGAACTCCTTGTTCCATGCGGAACACAGAGCAGGCAAAACTCCGCAAACTCTGCTGAGAGTGTGAAATTATTCACCCACCCCTATTAAATATACATGTTTAGAAAGTTGTAGAATACTTAGTATCCCAGAAATGGGCACAATGAAGCTGTCAAGCAAGACAATTCTTCATGCCATAAAAAGCACAGAGGTGGTTAACCTCCACTGTAGGTATGCCTACCTAGTCACCCCTAAAGAGGAGTCAGATGTATTCATCTTTCCTTAGCATAAATGAAGTGTTGCCCTTAGATGATCGTCTTTTATTTCAGTTATTACCAAGGACAGGCTACATTTTCCTATTTCAGGAAGAGTATAGTGTATAAACCATATTATCTAAGGTGGTGGGGTGGCATTCCTAGGTAGGTATTGATTAAGTGGAGTCTGCTCCACCATGGTCAGCAGCTACCTGGGAGTGTGTCAGCAACCCTCCTTGGGCAATATTACCATTTTAAATCAAATTCTTAAAAAATAGCAGGAATTTCACATAACTGTGATGTGATGTGTTTTTCATTGTATTACTTAGATGGAAAGTTACAAGAAGCACACCATTGTGAATTTCTGTTTGTTTGTTATAAAGCTCTGCCATTTTTTGGCTCCAAGAAATGTATTACAGTGAATGACTGGCATTAAGGGCAAAACGATGAGCATAAAAAGGGACGATATCAGATTTTAGTCTCAATATAAATCATTTGTTAGTGGAATCCTACTGATTTATGGAATTATGTGTTGTAATGTTATAGTAATCTATGAAATTCTGATCGCTGGGATTTGATGAATCATGTTTGCGAGGAAATTTTCTATCATGGTTATCTCTTGGAAAAATAGAAAGTGCTCTAGAAGCGAGGGTCCTTTTTCTGTAAATTCACAAATATTTTCTGGATCCATGTGAGATAAATGTCTTAACATGCTGAGTAAAATGTACTTGCAACAGCAGTCTGTCAGTTGGTTCACCTGTGTTATACTGCAGCTTCCTCACACAATTCTAATGAACAGCTATAGCACTAGCATTCTATATTCATAGCAAAGTGAGACACTTCTGAATGCAGTGCTGTTTGAATAAGATCTGTAGAATTGAAATAAGTCCTAAGAAGGAAACTGTTGGAGGGCAAAGGAATTGGCGGTGACAGGGGGTTTAGGTCGCTATCTACCCAGGAGATTCATAGCTAGCACCAGAGAGAAGCATAATTACAGTTTCAAGCCACAAATCACTACAACTTCTTTACAGAACAGCTGCCTGTGGATATTACAGGATTCTAATAAAGTACTGGAATGTTCACCTAGCTCACAGAATGTGCCTTCACTAGCAGACAACTTTAGAAATATTCAGTGACCTGTGCAGAAGACAGAATATGTACATGAATATGTTTCTTATCTCTGTTGCTTCAATTTCCTGGAATAAACAAGTCCACAAAAATATTTTCCATTTGTTTGTATTATATATTTAAATTGTTTGAAACTGAGAAAATTGTGCAGTCCATGACTGTTTCCACTGTCTTTTAAATCTGAAAGAGACACGTTAGTGACAGATTGCTTACCTTAGAATATCCCCAGGCGTCAGGCTGGATCCGGAAAGTTTTTGCGTAGCAGTACCCTTGCGCGTCGGTAGGCGGCGTCGTGCGGCTCCGCGTCGGGACCGCCGGGATGATGTCGCGGGCACTACTTAGACGCCGCACCTGCGCGCTGACGTCAGTTATTTCTTTTTCCGCGCCAGTAAGCGCAGATCCGGGAAGAGCAGTGCCCTAGTCATTTTTTGACTACATTTTTGGTGAATTTTTTCACTGTTTCTTTTCGAGTCTTCTCGACTCCTAGGTGTCGGTAGGGATGCCCGGCTTCAAGCCATGCGACGCCTGTGGTCGAATGATGTCGATCACAGACCCGCATCAAGAGTGTCTTTACTGCCTCGGCTGCGACCACGACACGAAGTCGTGCCCCGACTGCCGGGCCTTGCACCCGAAGGCTTTGCGAGAGCGGTCTCGAAAGCTCCTCGAGGTCCGGCAGTCGACTCCACGCCACACCAAGCCCCGGTCACGTGAGAGGTCGAGGGGCCGGTCGCGGAGTCCTCCTCGGTCGTCGGGATCCAAGTCTTCGCACTCCTCCGGTAAGTCAAAGCATAAGAAGTCTAAGAAGCGTCATCGCTCGACGACTTCCCCTCGCCGGTCTCGCGACTCGGCTGAGGGTCCTGTCGGCACCGTCCCCACGGCGCCGGGAGTGCCTATGGAGCCGCCTCCACATTACCCGTCCTTCCCGGGTTCGGGGGCGACTCCGGCCGAGATACAGGAGTTCCTGTCGGCCATGGCCCGCCTCTTCGGGCCTCAAGGTCCCCCCGGTGCGCCCGCGGGCCCTAGTGGGGTTCCTACGGCGACTCCGGTCCCGGCGCCGCCAGCGACACCAGCCTCGACCCCGGCTCCGGCCTCGACCCCGGCTCCAGTGCTGCCACAACCCCGATCGACGCCGGTTGACCTGACGACACCTCCGCCGATCTCTCCGGATCCGGACATGGCGCCGGACCGGCGTCGCTCGACGCCGGCTCCGACGCCGATGGGACCTTGGGTCCCGCATGTCCCTCCTCCATATTTTGTACAAGAATTGGAGGACGCAGAGGACTGGGAGGGGTCTGATGACCCTCTCACACAGCAGTGTGAGTTTGATCAGGACTGGGCTGAGGAGCTTGGGGATGCCAGTGGTTTGGACACCTCCCTGACCCTGGCATGCTGTCTCCTCCTTCCGTGGCAACGGAGGAGGGAGCAAACTTTGCAACGGTGTTGCGTAGAGCAGCTGGGGCCTTACACCTCCAGTTGCCTACAGTGGCTGTCAGGACTAACATCCTGACGGAAGTGCTTCAGCCGGCGGCTACCTCCTCGGAGCCACTGCTGCCGTTTAACGAGGCGCTTTCCGACGTTCTTTTGGGCACCTGGTCCAAGCCCACCACAGGGGCTCCTGTGGATAGGAACGTGGCCCGACGCCATCGCCCTGCTCCGGGCGACCCCCTGTTCCTCTCCCAACACCCCACCCCTGAGAGCTTGGTGGTCCAAGCCTCTGCTTCCCAAAGCGCCTTCCCTACCGCTCCCCCGGATAGGGAATCCAAACGCCTGGATCAATTTGGGAAGAAGGTCTTTTCTTCCTCCAGTGCTGGCTTGCGGTCCGTCAACACCACTTGCCTCTTGGGCCGATATGCCCACTCCTTGTGGGTCTCGGTGGTGCAAGTTCTGCCCCAGTGTTCTGAGGCGGTCCAGACACTGCTTACCCGCGTCATTGCTGAGGGAAGAGATGCGGCAAAGTACACCATTAGATGTGGCCTTTATACCGCCGACTCGCTAGGCAGATCGCTTGCGACGACAGTGGCGCTGCGCCGTCACGCCTGGCTGAGAACCACTGGTTTCTCGGGTGATGTCCAAAACACTCTTATGGACATGCCCTTTGATGGGATCGGTCTTTTTGGTAACAAGGCAGACCATAAGCTGGAGCGTTTTAAGGTCTCGCGGGCTACGGCTAAGTCCCTGGGCCTTTCTACTGTACGCCCTCCGCAGCCATCTGCTTTTCGCCCCTTTCGTGGCCACGGAAGGGGCGCCCCGTCACGCCCGCTGCCCAGCAAATGTCTTCGCGTGGCCGAGGACGTGGCTCCCGCCGTGGCGGGTCAGGCAACCAGCGTGCGGGTCAGGCCACCAACCCCGCCCCGTCCGCGGCCTCCAAGCCCTCCTAGTCCTTCTTTTCAGGTGCACAACACGCCAGTAGGGGGCAGGGTCCGCTATCACCTTCACCACTGGCGTGCCATCACCTCGGACAGGTGGGTCTTGGACATTGTCCGAAGGGGCTACTCCCTCCCCTTCGAGACCATCCCCCAGCCATGCCACCTCAATTCCACCGCATGTCAGGGGATCACTTGGTGCTTCTTCAGAAGGAAGTTGCGGCCCTCTTGGCCAAGGGGGCCATCGAGCGCGTTCCGACCCCAGAAGTAGGACGTGGTTGCTACTCCCACTACTTTCTGGTGCCCAAAAAGGACAAGGAGGACATGCGTCCTATCTTGGACCTCTGGAACGTCAATTGCTTCCTCCGGAAGGAGAAATTCAAGATGCTTACCCTAGCTCAGGTCTTGACTGCCCTCGACCCTGGAGACTGGATGGTAGCGTTGGACTTGCAGGACGCATATTTCCACATCCCCGTCCTGCCGGCCCACCGGTGTTACCTGCGGTTCACGGTAGGCCTCGAGCATTTTCAGTTCACCGTGCTCCCTTTCGGCCTTACCAGCGCCCCTCGGGTGTTCACGAAAGTGATGGCGGTGGTCGCAGCTCATCTGCGCCGGGCAGGGGTTCCAGTCTTCCCCTACCTCGACGACTGACTGCTGAAGGCGGGCTCGTCCCAGGCAGTCGTCTCCCACCTCCAGACTACGGCCGAACTCCTGCACTCGCTGGGGTTTTCCATCAACGTGCCGAAGTCGCACCTGACTCCTTCTCCACAGCTCCTTTTCATCGGAGCAGTTCTGGACACGACGCAGTTTCGGGTTTATCGAGTCCGGGATATTCAGGCTATGATTCCGATCCGTACCGATCCTGGGTTTCGGTACGGATGACCCTGAGGCTGCTGGGCCTCATGGCCTCCTGCATCCTGCTGGTCGATCATGCCAGATGGCATATGCGGGCTCTGCAGTGGGACCTGAAGTTCCAGTGTGCGCAGCACCAGGGCAACCTGTCCGATCACGTCCAGATCTCGGAGGGGACTGCAAAACAGTTGCAGTGGTGGCTCTCGAACCGGCAATGGGTCATGGGCAGATCCCTCTCCCTTCCCCAGCCAGAGCACACAGTTGTGATGGACGCGTCCCTTCTGGGATGGGGCGGTCACATGGGAGAGGCGGAGATCAGAGGCCTCTGGTCTCCGGCGGAGTCCCGGCTCCATATCAACATTCTGGAGCTCCGGGCGATCCGACTTGCACTCAAGGCATTCCTTCCCTCTGTCAAAGGGACGGTAGTGCAGGTGTTCACAGACAACACCACCGCCATGTGGTACTGCAACAAACAGGACGGGGTGGGGTCGTGGACCCTATGTCAGGAGGCTCTGCGCCTCTGGACATGGCTGGAACATCAGGGCATATTCCTGGTGGTTCAACACCTGGCAGGTTCCCTGAACGCCAGGGCGGACGAACTCAGCCGCAGGTGCAAGATGGATCACGAATGGCGTCTTCACTCTGAGGTGGCGCAAGGTCTCTTTCAACAGTGGGGAGAGCCTTGGTTAGATCTGTTCGCCACCGAAGAGAACGCGCAATGTCAGCAGTTCTGCGCGTTGGAATTTCCAAGGCGGCACTCGCTCGGCGACGCTTTTTGTCGCGAGTGGAGTTGCGGTCTGTTGTACGCCTTTCCGCCTATACCACTTCTACCCAGAGTGTTGAAGAAGATTCGGCGCGACCGTGCCCAAGTCATTCTTGTGGCTCCGGACTGGGCTCGAAGAGTTTGGTATCCCGAGCTACTCAGTATGAGCGTCGATCCCCCGATCCGTCTGCCTCTTCGGGAGGATCTTCTGTCGCAGCAGCAGGGGACGGTCCTCCACCCGAACCTGTCCAGTCTACACCTGCTTGCGTGGAGATTGCGCGGCGGCAGTTGATTCCTTTCGACTTGCCTCCCGAAGTTTGTGATGTGATTCTGGCAGCCAGGCGTCCCTCCACTAAGGTGGTATACGCCTGCAGGTGGAACAAGTTTGTGGCATGGTGCACAGCAAAGGCTGTGAATCCCCTTTCTGCCCCTCTTTCTGAGGTTCTTCTGTTCCTTCTTTCTCTGGCCCAACAGGGTTCTGCCCTGGGTACCATCAAGGGCTATCTTTGTGCAATCTCGGCCTTTCTCAGGCTTCCTGATCAGCCCTCTCTTTTTAAGTCCCCTGTTGTTAACAGGTTTCTTAAGGGCATTACACACCTCTTCCCTCCTGTTCCGTTTGTAATGCCTCAGTGGGACTTGAACTTGGTTCTTACTTTCTTAATGTGCGCTCCCTTTGAGCCTTTGCATAACTGTCCTCTTCGTCTTCTTACTCTGAAGACAGCCTTTCTGGTGGCCATCACCTCCGCTCGGCGGGTGAGTGAGCTCCAGGCTCTTTCATGCAAACCTCCCTTTCTGTCTGTTCATCCAGACAAGGTTGTTCTTCGGACGCGTCCGTCCTTCTTGCCAAAGGTGGTTACTGCCTTCCACATTGGGCAGACCATCACTTTGCCCACCTTCTTTCTGCCTCCGCATCCTTCCAGAGAGGAAGAGAGGCTCCACCGTCTGGACCCAAAACGTGCGCTTTCCTTTTACATCAACCGCACACACCAGTTCCGGGTGGATGACAAGCTCTTTGTTGGCTACGTGGGCGCCAAAAAAGGTCGGGCAGTACACAAAAGGACCATCTCCCGCTGGGTCACCTTGTGTATCAAAGCCTGCTATTCTTTGGCTAAGAAGGAGCCTCCTGTTGGGCTGCGTGCCCATTCCACCATGGCAACGGCTGCTACCACGGCTTTAGGCTGCGGTGTTCAGTTGCAGGATATATGTCAGGCAGCTACGTGGGCCTCGCTGCAGACGTTTACCAAACATTACTGCCTTGACAGCCAGGTCCGGAGGGACGGCTTCTTTGGCCGTTATGTCCTCCGGGACTTCCTTGTCTGAATCTGTTCGCAGACCCACCACCGGGGTTGGTATTGCTGGGGTATCTATTCTAAGGTAAGGAATCTGTCACTAACGTGTCTCTTTCAGATGCACAAGTTACTAACTTGTGTAATGATATATCTGTAAGAGACAGTAGTTAGTGACAGATTCCTTACCGCCCCACCCATCCTCCCCGTTCTGCGAACTGATTTCTAGGGTTAAGGACATCCCTTTCAGGGTCCTAGTATTTTCAGACACCTATGTCAGCTTCTTGCATGGCTCTGCGTTCCTGGCGCGGAAAGTCGTGTACAGAACTGACGTCAGCGCGCAGGGGCGGCGTCTAAGTACTGCCCGCGACGTCAACCCGGCGGTCCCGACGACGGACACGGAGCCGCACGACGCCGCCTACCGACGCGCAAGGGTACTGCTACGCAAAAACTTTCCGGATCCAGCCTGACGCCTGGGGATATTCTAAGGTAAGGGATCTGTCACTAACTACTGTCTCTTACAGATATATCGTTACACAAGTTAGTAACTTGTGCAACAGAAACTTAATTTTTCTGTCTAATTTACATTACTTAAGATGTTTTGATTAAGCTGGAATAGTAATTTATATATTATACACAGCAACATTTGTTATAGACTATATATATATATATATATACATGTTTTATCATTTGTTAATAGTTTTACATACAATAAAAATGTACGTACACACACACACACACGAGAGGCAATCAGAATGTAACATTTTTGGTCCTGTACAGCTGTCTGATTTACAATGCACTATGTTAGACTTAAAAAGGATTATGGTAACAAGTCAGTCATTTTTATTGTAGACCTTTAAATGTTTCGCCTTTAGGTCAGAGATCTGGCTTGAAATATTGGTATGACAAAGAGTGGTTGAAGAATGGACACTTGCATGGCTTATCATTTTTGGAGGAAAACTATTCCCATCAAAACGCCAAGAAAATTATAGCCACTCACCAGCTTCTTGGTGATGTGCATCGTGTAATAGGAATTACTGCACGGACTCCAATTAAAGATGAGCGTTTTACAGTAAGTGCTTTTCAGTCACTTGTGTTCTAGTTGAAAGAAACTATGAATTTTAAAACTGTGCCTAGTTTAAAAAGCCTTGCAAAAAAGGTTCAACTTATTTGCTGTCTATTTATACAACATCGTGTAGAGCTAGGTGTTGCACATGGTAATATGAAAACGGGGGGTGTTGGCATTGTTGCCTCTATCTGAATATGTTCTTGCTCCTCATGAAGTATACTGAGTAAATGTATTACTACATAAATCTGAAAGAGACTATTCGCTATAGATTCCTTACCTTAGAATTACCCCTAGGTGTCGGACTGGATCCGGAGATTTTTTCTTTAGCAGTACCCCTGCGCATCAGTGGGTGGCATCTGTCGCCTCTGCGTCCATCGTTAACGTCGTGGTCGCCGGAATGACGTCGCAGTGTCTACTTAGACGCCACCCCTGCGCGCTGACGTCTGTTCTTTCTTTTTCCGCGCAGGTCCGGAGAGAGCGGTACCCTTAGTCATTTTTTGACTAACACTTTTTAAACTTTTGTCAACATCTTTTTCGAGTTGTTCGACTCCTGGTGCACATAGGGATGTCCCATTGTCGGACCGGCTTCAAGCCTTGTGACTCATGTCACAAGTTGATGTCGGTCACGGACCTGCACCTCGTGTGCCTCTGGTGCCTGGAGCGCGACCACGACCCGAAGTCGTGCTCTGACTGTCGGGCCATGAACCCGAAGTCTGTGCGGTAGCGGTCCCGAATGCTTCTGGAAGCCCGGCAGTCAGCTCCGCGCTGCTCAAGGTCCCTGTCGAGAGGGAGGTCATGGGACCGGTCGCGGAGTCACCACCATCATTCCTCCTCGAAGTCTTCGTCATCGGGTAAGTCGTAGCACAAGAAGAAGGCGAAGAAGCACCGTCGCTCTTCGCCTTCTCCCTGTCCGTCGGCCGACGCGACGTGGGATGCGGAAGGTCGTCTTCCTTCGGCTCCACCCACGGAGCCTACTGGGACGGCTCCGAGCTTCCCTCACTTCCTGGGAGCCGGAGCGTCCCCTGCCCAGCTTCGTGCATTTTATGAAGCCCTCCACTCCATCTTTGGGCAGCCCGACTCCACCGGTGCGTTTCCTGTAGAAAACGTATGTCTGGAGCTCTGCGTTTTATGTACTGGGCTACTACCCCCTTCTTGATCTTGTCCCCTAGGCCAGTCACGCTACAGGCAGGATTTTCTTTACAGGCAGGAGTTTAAGGTGATTGGGGCTACCTCCTGCCCCCCCTTCATGTGGTACTGGCTTATACACCCTTTCCCCCTTCTCCTGTGTCCTTGATATCCCTATCACATGAGTTTCTGCCTGTTAATTTAACCATCCACAAACTGACATGAAGTCCCCACCACACATTTCCTCTCTGTAAGCGAGGACATGCTCAGTCCCAATTCAGAAAAGTTCCATCACTCCCCCCCCCTCCACCTGCCATATAAATTCTATAACCAACTGTAACTTACAAAAATGTTTAGAACAGCTATGTGTCGCCTGTAGGAAAACCCTCAGTATGGAAGGATGTTGTCTATAACCTACCAACGGTGGTCCCTGCCCAACGATCCTCCCTCCTGTCCACATAGGCAAGCAAGTGTACATCAGTAGTCCAGGATCGGGTGTCTCATAGTTCTACCAGCTTTCGGTGGGCCGGTCAGGCCTGTGAAAATAATGCCATCCACTGTCATCATTGTCACCTTCGGACCCGTGCCGAAAGGGTCCAGTGCAGAGTCTACCTCAGAGTCCCACACAGTGCGGTAGGGCCCCAAGCTCGCCGTTGTTGTGGAGTCTTGATAGTGATGTATGGTTGCCACTGTTTCCACTGCTTTGGCCCTTTCTGTTCTTGCCTGCGAGAACAAGGGGCGACTCGTAAGCAGGGCGGCCCTCTTCTTCCACTATTTACCTCTCTGTCACCCAGCGGTCGCCAGCCTTCTTTCCACTCCACCGCATCTCCCTCCCGCTCCTGCCATCTCCAAACTTCTCCAGGGGTCTCAAAGAAATATGTTGGACCATTGTTGACTACTCAGAGTTTAGCCGGGTACAGGGGTGCATACTAGAGTCCCAATTGTCGTAATTTTGCTTTTGCTTCCTGAAATGAGCTGTGCCTCCTCTAAACATGCAGCGTGAAGTCAGGGAAAGGGCGGACCCTATTGCCATCCACTCTTCAGGGGCCATGCGACTTGGCCATCTGCAGGATCCGGTCCCAGTCTCTAAAGTTCAGCAGCCTTGCCACCACCAGGTTTGGAGCAGCCACAAGGGCCAGTGCGTTCTTTCACCCAAGAACAGGACTGGGGGCACCATTGTGTACATAGTCTGTGAGCCATTGCCCCTCATAAACGTCCGCTGATTGCCCCTCAATCCACTCAGGCAGGTCTGTCATCCTTATATTGCTGCGGCGGGCTGGCACAGCTCTCCGCATCCTCTGCCTGCTCTTGAAGTTGCTCCACCACATAGGCCAGAACCCGCAGCTGGTCCTTCATTTCACCTAGGTCTGGGGTCACAAGGCCCACTGCTTCTTCGATCTCTGTGACCCTGGAGGCCAGGTTTACGATGGTCCATCCTGAGCGGTCCCAGATCCAGGGCTACCCGGTCTGTCTTGGCCCCTAAGGAGGACTTCATGTCCGTGATGGCTCCCAGGATCTTCCCAAGCTGTTCGGCTTGGTTCGCCAGGGTGAAACCCATAAACCTAAGCGTGAACTCCCCAGTCTCCATCTCGCCATGCTGAGGCTGGGTTTAGTGTCCTTTCAATGTGGGTTCTTTAATAGCCTGGATTTCGTCATGCTTTCGATGAGAGTAATTCAATACGCGAATTCCCATTCTGGTTCTCTTACCCCTTCTGTGGCCCCAAGTGGTTGTGCGGCACTGCGAATACTCCAGCTCTCAGCCACTACCTGCCTCTCTGCCGCAGCCCCGTTGCTACACGCCACTGGCCTCCCATCTGTCCCATCTCGGAGATGCCAGTCATCCGTTCTGCTTCCCGGTCGCACTGCGTCCGGGTAATGGCCCTCTGCCGCCACAGCAGGTGCCAGTGTCAGTGGGTTGGGGGCAGGGTCTTGCCTGCAGCCATCCCGGGAGCTAGCTCCACTCCGGGCCCGCATGGGGCAAGAAGTCAGTTGATGCTGGTGAAACACAGTTCCCCAGTGTCCATTGGGAAGGCCCCATAGATTCCACCTGGTTCCACTCCCTCTATCTAGCTTACTGCCACAAAGTCCTCTGTGGCTCCCACCAGCACGAGGGGGAGAGAGGGGTCTTTAGATTCCACCTGGCTCCACTCCCGCTATCTAGCTTACGGCCACAAAGTCCTCTGTGGCTCCCTTCAGCACCAGGGGGAGAGAGGGGTCTTTGGCCCCACCGCACCCAGTCTACCTCGTGGTGAAACTGTTCTGCAGCTGGGGCTCTGGACAAGCGGGTAACTACACTAGTCTGGTCCCAGAAGGCCTGCAGTTAACCGCTGGTCATCTGTCCGCTGGGCAGACACCCCCCTTACCAGTGCGCAGGTGGCATCCCAGTGCAGACCCTGATTGGATGAGGGCATGGCCAGGAAGAGGCATCCCTCTCCACCTGGGTCCATTAGCTTGGTCAGACCTGCAGCGCCTCAACTCAGTTGGTGCTGCTCTGCGCCCGCCACCATCTTAGTGGGAGTTAGTCATCGGCGGCCCCGCAACCAGTCCACTGCCGCTTCCCCTTCAACAGCTGTCCCCAACAGCTCCAGATGGCCTCCCCAGGATGGGGGTGTGTGTCACAGGAAGGATATTAGGCTGGAGCTGGAATCTGCAGCAGGAGCTCTGAGATGAGCCATTTTGGTCTCGGCCACGCACCCGTACTATATGATTTTGGACCTAAATGCTCTACCTCTTAGTGTCCAAATTTGCTTTTAGCATGTTTTACAGTTAATCTGTAACTGTAAACAATCTTTATTTCGGCATTGCTCCATAAAAGACAAAGCAAGTAAAAAATATTACAAGTACAAGATGGTATATAAAAAAGCAGCTATAAATTAAAATGATCATCCTTCTCTATATGCATTAAAATAGTAAAGTGTTAAAACCTTTATAAAAAAAAAAAAAATTACGATTGTACATGTGTGTTTGGTGACCTGTAGGCATTTACTCTCCAATAAACTATTTAAAATAACATATCCCGTGCATATCTTAGACTATATACATACTATTTTTCAGGCTTTATTTTTCAAATATGTGGTGCAAGCTCTAGGTCTTTAGGCTTTAGGTGCTAGTGTGTGTTTTGTACTAGTGTTACCGTTAATTATTCCAGAAGGTTGTGATCAGCTGAATCAGTTGGGATGAACTTCTTCCTAATGCACCATGTTGTGTGTAGATATTTTGACACTGCAAATACAATGTGCTGGCTTGTATCAGTTTGGAGTATTCTCAGGGCCTCTAAGTGCCGGGCAAACCCCCCGTTTCTACAAATAGTTCTGATCCATTTTGACCTGACCAGTCTGTACCCTGGGCAAAAGAACATAACATGTGCCACGATTTCAGTAGACCTACCACAGGTCGGACATATCTGGTCATTTCCACTATAAGAGGATGTCCATGAATGTTTCAGATTTATATTGGAACTTGTACTGTAAAAATTCATCTGTCAATGCACCCATGGATGGACTTGCTAGTAGACAATATAATTTTAGCTTTTTAAAACTTTCCTTTAGGTCCCTTTTTGATATATACCTACATGTTCCCTCTGGGTTGTCCCATAGCCTGTTTTTCCCCATTTTGCCCAATGTGACTCTGATGTGCGTCAGCCAGGGTCTTTAAGCCCTCCTTGATACGTGTGCAGTTCTGGGGTAGCCCATATCCTTCTCCAGTATAGTATGGGCTTGATCACAATCCCTTCCACAATTGGTCTAACCCCCTTGTCTAGCCTCAGTGGGATCAGTGGAGTGCTGGTTGGTAGATTGAACAGCTGCCTGAGAAACCCATTCTCTGTCATTGTCAGCGCATTGATTGTCTTTTGACACCAAAGCTCTGCTCCATATAATGTAGAACCCAGCACCTTGAGTCTATAGATTTGCATTATCGGGGAAATGGGTTTGTGAAAGGATCCCCTGAATAATTTCAGCAGCCCACCATTATGTCGCTCATGGGTGAGTCTACGTTTGGAGATGTGAGCTTGCCAATCCATATTTTTTACGCTCGGGGTCATCCCCAAATACTCGAATGTATATACCTGCTCTAGGGGGGTCCCATTTAAAGTCGGTTTGGCTCGTGTGGATCGACATGGGTTAAATACCATGTACTTTGTCTTGTTGATGTTTATTTCCAAGCCCCTAAGTGTACAACAGCTATTGAATTGGTCCAGGATCTTGTGTTGGCCCATATGAGATTTGGAAATTAGCAAGGTGTCATCTGCAAATATTAAGGCGGGGACCTTCATTTTGCCCAGGTAGGAGGCATCATTATTGCACTGATTCAAGTTGGGGACAAGATCATTGATGAATAATGTGAAGAGTGTTGGGGCTAGTACGCACCCTTGCCTAACTCCTCTGGTTACAGGAAAGGGGGTAGTGGCTTCTCCCTGCCTGCCACTACGAACCTTAGCAAAGTACTGTTCATGTAATCTTTTTATAATTGTACAAAGGTAGGTTGGGACTCCCATATCCCCCAAGACTTGCCATAAGATTGTTCTTGGGACCCAGCTAAATGCTGATTTCAGATCAACAAACACCATGTAAAGTCTGCCTTTCTCCAGGGTGACTGTTTTCCAATAAAGGAGTTGTAATCTGAAAACTTGATCAACAGTTGAGGTAGAGTTGCAGAAACCAGCCTGTAGGGGTGTTAAAATCTCCTTATCGTTCATCCTTTCTTGCAGCCTTCCTAATATTATTCTACTAAATATCTTTTGGACAACATTGATTAGACTGATTGGTCTGTAATTGGATGAAGACAGGGGACAGCCTTTCTTAAAAATCAGTATTTCAGCGCCCAACCAAGAGTGAGGGATGAACATCCCTTCCATAATGGCACTAAAAAGTAAGGTCCCCACACATCGATGCTTGACAAATATAGATCGCCAGGTATTCTATCAATACCCGGAGCTTTAGTAGTGTTAAATGTCAGTAGAGCTCTCCTCAAATTCTTATCATGTTCTACTTTGTACTTACCGAACCCCAGAATGTCATCATGCAACACCCTTGCTCCATTTAAACCCATTCAAAGCTCTTGTCCATAGCCTTTGGAATATAGCAGTCACACTTGCTAAGCCAAAAGACATTAATTTGTATCAGAACGCCCCTTCTGGTGATATAAATGCCCCCACACTGTCTGGAGTTCTCCTCCAACTCTACTTGGTGGTAGGCACTGGTAAGATCAATTGTTGAATATACCTTCAAACCAGAAATCGAAGCCAACAACTCTTGAAAGTTCGCCAAAGGAAAGTTGTCTTCTCAAATGGCATAATTCAAACATCTTAAATTGACACACAGTCTAAGGTCAACATTGCTTTTATCAGAAATCATCACTGGTGACAACAGTCCAAACTCTCAATGGGTTTGATAATGCCCTTGTCTCACGAGTCCATAGATATGTCCTTTACCTTATTTCTGTAACTGGTGGAAACATTCTTCATCTTATGCCTCACGGGTAAGGCTTGCGCCTTCAAACAGATCTTATGTTTGTATCCACCCAACTCCCTAAAGTATCACGGAACACACTAAAAAACTTCTCCTAATTCCTTACAACAGCCACCTTCTGTAATACTCTCATACCTATATTTACCATCACTCACTACATACATTGATGGATCAGTTCTGGGGTTTGATCATTCTCCCAGCTTCTCTTGTTGTGGCCATCCCTGAACCTTCCCTGCCTTGGCCGTCACATGCATCTTCCTTCGTGTTCTTCTGCCCTTCAATGCAAAATCTACCCATACAAACCTCTCCTCTGGAATTCTGTGACCAGTGTAACTTCCTTTACATATATCAGCCCATATCATTTTTTATCTTTGGGCACAATTTATTAAATAGTTACTTGCCATAAAGGTATAACAGGCACAAGCGTCTACCATTGCTACCACTTTCTTACTATGTATCCAAATTTCACATTTAGGTAATCATTTCTGTTTGTTTACCCTTGTACACTTCTCGACTCACACAAAGGACCAGGCCTTACACAGCAGAGTCACACTCATCACCTTCTGAGAAATAGTTGATCTTTCTGCCCACATTTTTGCACACAGCTAAAGTAACCCTTCTTTTTGCAACTACTGCAATATTTGTACACAGCAGGACAATTCTTGGCATTAGCTAGATGGTTACTGGCACCACATCTATAACGATTGCCATCTCTTTTCCTTTCCAAGTACATACTACGGTATCTGAAAGAGACACGTTAGTGACAGATTCCTTACCTTAGAATATCCCCAGGCGTCAGGCTGGATCCGGAAAGTTTTTTGCGTAACAGTACCCTTGCGCGTCGGTAGGCGGCGTCGTGCGGCTCCGCGTCCGTCGTCGGCGTCGTGATCGCCGGGATGATGTCGCGGGCAGTACTTAGCCGCCGCCCCTGCGCGCTGACGTCAGTTCTTCTTTTTCCGCGCCAGTAAGCGCAGATCCGGGAAGAGCAGTGCCCTAGTCACTTTTTGACTGAAGTGCTTCAGCCGGCGGCCTCCTCTTCGGAGACTGTGTTGCCGTTCAATGATGCACTCACTGACGTTCTTTTGGGTGCCTGGTCCAAGCCCACCACAGGGGCTCCTGTGGATAGGAACGTGGCCCGACGCCATCGCCCTGCTCCGGGCGACCCCCTGTTTCTCTCCCAACACCCCACCCCTGAGAGCTTGGTTGTCCAAGCCTCTGCCTCCCAAACCGCCTTCCCTACCGCCCCTCCGGATAGGGAATCCAAGCGCCTGGACCACTTTGGGAAGAAGGCTTTCTCTTCCTCCAGTGCTGGCTTGCGGTCTGTCAACACCGCTTGCCTCTTGGGCCGATATACCCACTCCCTGTGGGATTCGGTGGCGACTGTTTTGCCGCAGTGTTCTGAGGAGGTCCAGACACTGCTTACCCGCGCCATTGCGGAAGGGCGTGATGCGGCTAAATACACCATACGCTGTGGCCTTGATACCGCCGACTCGCTGGGCAGATCGCTTGCAACGACGGGGGCGCTGCGTCGCCACGCCTGGCTGAGGACCACTGGTTTTCCGGGGGATGTCCAGAATACACTCATGGACATGCCCTTTGATGGAGTCGGTCTTTTTGGTTCAAAGGCAGACCATGCGCTGGAGCGTTTCAAGGACTCGCGGGCTACTGCCAAGTCCCTGGGCCTGCTGTTGTGCGCCCTCCGCTCACGTCTGCTTTTCGCCCCTTTCGTGGCCACGGGAGGGGCGCCCAGTCACGTCAACAGCCCGGCCAACGGCCCGCGCAGCAAGCGCCTTCGCGTGGCCGAGGACGTGGATACCGCTGTGGCGGTTCGGGCAACCAGCGTGCGGGTCAGGCCACCACCTCCAACCCGTCCGCGGCCTCCAAGCCCTCCTAGTCCCTCCTTTCAGGTGCACAGCACGCCAGTAGGGGGCAGGGTCCGCCATCACCTTCACCACTGGCGTCCCATCACCTCGGACAGGTGGGTCTTGGACATTGTCCGAAGGGGCTACTTCCTCCCCTTCGAGACCACCCCCCCAGCCATGCCACCTCAATTCCACCGCATGTCAGGGGATCACTTGGTGCTTCTACAGAAGGAAGTCACGGCCCTCTTCGCCAAGAGGGCCATCGAGCATGTTCCGACCCCAGAAGTAGGGCGTGGTTGCTACTCCCACTACTTTCTGGTGCCCAAAAAGGACAAGGAGGACATGCGTCCTATCTTGGACCTCCGGAACGTCAATCGCTTCCTCCGGAAGGAGAAGTTCAAGATGCTCACCCTAGCTCAGGTCTTGACTGCCCTCGACCCTGGAGACTGGCTGGTAGCGTTGGACTTGCAGGACGCTTATTTCCACATCCCCGTCCTGCCGGCCCACCGGCGTTACCTACGGTTCACGGTAGGCCTCGAGCACTTTCAGTTCACCGTGCTCCCCTTTGGCCTTACCAGTGCCCCTCGGGTGTTCACGAAAGTGATGGCGGTGGTCGCAGCTCATCTGCGCCGGGCAGGGGTTTCAGTCTTCCCCTACCTCGACGACTGGCTGCTGAAGGCGGGCTCGTCCCAGGCAGTCGTCTCCCACCTCCAGACTACGGCCGAACTCCTGCACTCGCTGGGGTTCTCCATCAATGTGCCGAAGTCGCATCTGGTTCCTTCTCCACAGCTCCTTTTCATCGGAGCAGTTCTGGACACGACGCAGTTTCGGGCCTATCCTCCCGAACGGCGAGTCCGGGATATTCATGCTATGATTCCGATCTTTCAGCCTTTATCCTGGGTTTCGGTACGGATGACCCTGAGGCTGCTGGGCCTCATGGCCTCCTGCATCCTGCTGGTCGATCATGCCAGATGGCATATGCGGGCTCTGCAGTGGGACCTGAAGTTCCAGTGGGCGCAGCACCAGGGCAACCTGTCCGATCACGTCCAGATCTCGGTGGGGACTGCAAAACAGTTGCAGTGGTGGCTCTCGAACCGGCAATGGGTCATGGGCAGATCCCTCTCCCTTCCCCAGCCAGAGCACACAGTTGTGACGGACGCGTCCCTTCTGGGATGGGGCGGTCACATGGGAGAGGCGGAGATCAGAGGCCTCTGGTCTCCGGCGGAGTCCCGGCTCCATATTGTGGTGTCCTCAGCATTCATGGCAGGCTTCCATGTCATCCACTGTCACCAAGTTCTAGAACTTGGTGAAGGTTGCCTGGTACCGTTTAAACTGTGAGTGACAGTTATCCTTGTCTTTCTGCTGGATGGGGTCTCAGTGACTTGTACTGCATAATAAAGTCTCTCTCTCCTAAACTTACTGCCTCCGGATATCTTCTTTGGAGAGACCGACCTCTACACATATCAACCTTCTGGAGCTCCGGGCGATCCGACTTGCACTCAAGGCATTCCTTCCCTCTGTCAAAGGGAAGGTAGTGCAGGTGTTCACAGACAACACCACCGCCATGTGGTACTGCAACAAACAGGGCGGGGTGGGGTCGTGGACCCTCTGTTAGGAGGCTCTGCGCCTCTGGACTTGGCTGGAACATCAGGACATGTTCCTGATGGTTCAACACCTGGCAGGTTCCCTGAACGCCAGGGCGGACGAACTCAGCCGCAGGTGCATGATGGATCACGAATGGCGTCTTCACTCGGAAGTGGCGCAAGGACTCTTTCAACAATGGGGAGAGCCTTGGTTAGATCTATTCGCCACCGAAGAGAACGCGCAATGTCATCAGTTCTGCGCGTTGGAATTTCCAAGGCGGCACTCGCTCGGCGACGCTTTTCGTCGCGAGTGGAGTTGCGGTCTGTTGTACGCCTTTCCGCCTATACCACTTCTACCCAGAGTGTTGAAGAAGATTCGGCACGACCGGGCCCAAGTCATCCTTGTGGCTCCGGACTGGGCTCGAAGAGTTTGGTATCCCGAGCTACTCAGTATGAGCGTAGATCCCCCGATCCGTCTGCCTCTTCGGGAGGATCTTCTGTCGCAGCAGCAGGGGACGGTCCTCCACCCGAACCTGTCCAGTCTACACCTGCTTGCGTGGAGATTGAGCGGCGGCAGTTGATTCCTTTCGACTTGCCTCCCGAAGTTTGTGATGTGATTCTGGCAGCCAGGCGTCCCTCCACTAAGGTGGTATACGCCTGCAGGTGGAACAAATTTGTGGCATGGTGCACAGCAAAGGCTGTGAATCCCCTTTCTGCCCCTCTTTCTGAGGTCCTTCTGTTCCTTCTTTCTCTGGCCCAACAGGGTTCTGCCCTGGGTACCATCAAGGGTTATCTTTGTGCTATCTCGGCCTTCCTCAGGCTCCCTGATCAGCCCTCCCTTTTCAAGTCCCCTGTTGTTAACAGGTTCTTAAAAGGCATTACACACCTCTTCCCTCCTGTTCCGTTTGTGATGCCTCAGTGGGACTTGAACCTGGTTCTTACCTTTTTAATGTGAGCTCCCTTTGAGCCTCTCCATAACTGTCCTCTTCATCTTCTGACTCTGAAGACAGCCTTTCTGGTGGCCATCACCTCCGCTCGGCGGGTGAGTGAGCTCCAGGCTCTATCATGCAAACCTCCCTTTCTGTCTGTCCATCCAGACAAGATTGTTCTTAGGACGCGTCCGTCCTTCTTGCCAAAGGTGGTTACTGCCTTCCACATTGGGCAGACCATCACTTTGCCTACCTTCTTTCCGCCTCCGCATCCTTCCAGAGAGGAAGAGAGGCTCCACCGTCTGGACCCAAAACGTGCGCTCTCCTTCTATATCGACCGCACAAAACACTTCTGGGTGGATGACCAGCTCTTTGTTGGCTACGTGGGCGCCAAAAAAGGTCGGGCGGTGCACAAACGAACCATCTCCCGCTGGGTTACCTTGTGCATCAAGGCCTGCTATTCTTTGGCTAAGAAGGAGCCTCCTGTTGGGCTGCGTGCCCATTCCACCAGGGCAACGGCTGCTACCACGGCTTTGGTCCGCGGTGTTCCGCTGCAGGTTATCTGTCAGGCAGCTACGTGGGCCTCGCTGCACACGTTTACAAAGCATTACTGCCTTGACAGTCGGGTCCGGAGGGACGGCTTCTTTGGCCGTTCTGTCCTCCAGGACTTCCTTGTCTGATCTTTGTTCGCAGACCCACCACCGGGGTTGGTATTGCTGGGGTATCTATTCTAACGTAAGGAATCTGTCACTAACGTGTCTCTTTCAGATGCACAAGTTACTAACTTGTGTAACGATATATCTGTAAGAGACAGTAGTTAGTGACAGATTCCTTACCGCCCACCCATCCTCCCCGTTCTGCGAACTGATTTCTAGGGTTAAGGACATCCCTTTCAGGGCCCTAGTATTTTTCAGACACCTATGTCAGCTTCTTGCATGGCTCTGCGTTCCTGGCGCGGAAAGTCGTGTACAGAACTGACGTCAGCGCGCAGGGGCGGCGTCTAAGTACTGCCCGCGACGTCATCCCGGCGATCACGACGCCGACGACGGACGCGGAGCCGCACGACGCCGCCTACCGACGCGCAAGGGTACTGCTACGCAAAAAACTTTCCGGATCCAGCCTGACGCCTGGGGATATTCTAAGGTAAGGAATCTGTCACTAACTACTGTCTCTTACAGATATATCGTTACACAAGTTAGTAACTTGTGCTTTCGGTCTAATACTAGAAAACACATTAACAGCAGCAGACATATCAATAACCTTCTTTCCTTCCTGTATGTATTTCGCCGATTGTTCAATATTTCTTAACTCCTCTAACACATGTTTAAGAGTAATCTCACCACCCAACCATAACCTCTCATGAATTTACTTCGATTTTTTTCTCATTAACACCTGGTCATGCAAAACTTGGTTGTAGGTTGTGTGTTCAAAGTCATGTGACCACTAACGCCCTTAGGATGGACACCTATTGATCGATGGATGTTCTTCTCTTTGGCACCTCAAGTAAAACTTGTATCTCTAACTGTTAATTTTCCTACCGTGCCTCTCTTGCATTTGCTTAACCACGACTTGCTAAATATCCACATTCACTGCACTTTCTAATAGTAGTATTTATTTTTTTAATTCTTTAAGCCTACAATCCCCAAGCAATGCTTCAATAATAATTTTTTATGAGGTGTGCACTCTCCCTCCTCTAGAACTTCTATGCAAGCTTGGAATAAATGCAACCACACTACCATACTATGGAGGATTACCTGGTTCTGCCAATCAGGACGGCAGAGGCTGGGTTCTTGATATGGTAGACACAATAGAACAAAGGCTAAATATAGCAAATTAACAAAATAAACATAGTCACCACCTCATCCAGGCTTCAGTTTTGAATTTCTACATTCAAAAGAAGTAGTAATTACATACAGTATATAAAATCGTAAAACACCACTATTGTGCTTTCCATGGAAAAAACCTAAAAAATGTGCGTAAGTGTAGGTATTCTTGTCTGTTTTTTATTAAGTTAATAGTCGTGCAATCACTGTACACACTGGATCTCTGCTGCCTTATCAAGAGTCACCACGGGTAAAGATAACTAGTGCCCAAATACAATATCACCAATGTGAAATGACTCCTGTGGTTTGTGAATCACCACTTTAGTATTTGATCAGAACATTGACATGCAAGTTTGTTACATAATATGGCCTTGCGCTTCACCTTTATGCAAACACCATTTCATCAAATGGCGGCACACACAGTCGTCACCTTGTCGTGATGTGTGCCGCCATTATGTTTATCAGCACACAATATAAGTTGCAATCCGACCACTTAACTTACCACACCTAAAATGGCAGCACACACTATCATGACGCTGCGTTGTGACTATGTTGGCCTCCTTTTCTCAGCTGGAATGCAAATGCTTTCCACTGCGGCCGTTGGTGTTAGAGATGAAATGTTGGTCCCCAAAAGCACCTTTCACAAAGCACTTGCTCTGGATACTCTGCTGCAGGTGCATGGCACTCAGCAGCAACAGTGGAAATCGCACTTCTCATTCACAGTATTACAGCAAGATCCAGCACTGCTCCCTCTGAGAACTCCAAAATGTTGCCATTGTTAAGATCTGATAGACATCTAGCCGCAGATTCCTTAACTTAGAATATCCCCAGGCGTCAGACTGGATCCGGAGAATTTTTTGCAGCAGCACATCTGCGCGCCGGGGGGCGGCGCCGCATGGCTTCGTCCTGACGTCATCCACGGACATGACGTCAGCGGAGCCATATAAGTCCCTCCCGGCGCGCTGACGTCGGTTTCCTTCTTTTCCGCGTCCCAACGCAGATCCAGGAGTAAGCGGTTCCTCTGGCCTGTTGTTTCAGGCCTTATTGCCGCCTTCGGCGTCCGGGAACAGTGTGCGATGCCTTCGGGTTTCAAGGCGTGTGAGACCTGTACGCGGCAGATGTCAGCGACGGATCCGCACGCGATCTGTATGTGGTGCCTAGGAGAGCACCACGACCCCAAGGAGTGTGACGCCTGCCGGCAGATGAAGCCGAAGTCCCTGCGTGAGCGCCGGATAAAGTTGTTGATCGCCCGGATGTCCCGCTCGGAGCCTTCGCGCCGCCGATCTCCATCTCGAGCTGGGGCTCCTGTACGGGTCCGGTCACGGAGTCGTTCCCGCGGACGCCGTTCGCCTGTCGCAGGTAAGCACAAGTCACGGAGGTCGTCGACTTCACATAAACGTGATGACGGGGCCCGCTGCTCCCGGTCCTTACCGGGTGCCCAGGAGTCGGTCCCCTTATACCCGCCCTTTCCGGGTGTTGGGGCGACTCAGGCCCAGATGGAAGCCTATTCCAAGGCTCTTCACTCTATCTTTGGGTCACCCCCTCTCCCTGGCGCGCCCTCGGGCCCCACAGAGGGGGTAGGGACTCAGGTCGGGTCCTCGCCGGCGATTCCTCGACTCCGGTTCTGGAGTCGCTGCGACGTCGGGACACGGCCCGGAGGGGCATCCCAGTCAGACGTCGAGCCCTTCTACCCCGTCTCCGCATAGCCCTTTGGGGCTCCCTGCGCCGACGTCGGATGCGGCTGCAGCATGGAGCTCGACTCCTTGTCGACATCCTTCCTCCCCGCAGGCCTCAGTGGAGGGCGAGTCGACGCCGGGCCGAGTCACCCTTGGTGATTGTCGATACGATGCCGGTGCCGGCGCCGGTCCCTGTTGTTCCTCTGTTCGATGAGGACCAGGAGCACCCAGGGTTGTTTCCACGCTCTCCGGCTCCGCTGCTCCCTGGCCAGTGGCCCTTTGCTCGACCTCCGGCTGCGGCGTCTATCCTTTCTGGGGGACACGTTAGTCTTCAACCGTCCCCTACAGATGGTTTATCATCGCCACCTAGAATGGCTACAGAGGCTAGCGCGGCATTTGCGAGGGCTGTTTGCAGGGCTACAGCTATTTTACACCTGCAACCCCCCTCAGTCTCCTTGCCTTCTGATCCATTATTGGATCTCCTCCACCAGGATGCTGTGGAGGTGGAGCCCTTGCTGCCTTTTGGCGGGTCGTTATTTGACACCCTTCTTGGCACGTGGGCACGGCCCTCCTCGGGAGACCCTGTGGATCGGGCCATCGCACGTCGGCATCGCCCGGCTCCAGATGACCCGGTCTGTTTATCCCTTCATCCTAGGGCTCACGCCCGGGTGGTCCAGGTGGCTTTCGCCTCGCAGCCTTCCTCTCCTCTCCCGTTGCTACCTCCCACTAGGGAGTCTCGTTGGTTGGAGACATGTGGCCGCCAAATTTTTGCGTCCACTCGTTCGGGCATCCGTGCTCTGAACACATCTTGCGTGTTTGCACGGGCTACTTTTGCCCTTTGGGACTCGGTCGAGCGTCTTCTTCCCTCTCTTCCAGAGGGTCCCCGTGCTGACCTGGATCGTCTCCTTCATGATAGCCGAGACATGGCACAATTTACCATTCGGTCGGCTATGGACACCACTGACTCTGTGGGTCGGGCGATGGCAAGGTCCGTTGCTCTGCGTCGCCATGCCTGGCTGCGCTATGGCGGTTTCCCTGACAATGTTCGGGAGAGGCTTCGGGATTTGCCATTTGATGGCGTGTCCCTTTTTGACAGTCATGCGGACTCAGCAGTCAACCGCCTCATGTCTGGGCTCCCATGACTTTGTGTTTTCTAGTCCTTTTGTGGGCTTTTGTTTTCCGGTGTTCTGGGCCCTGGGTTCATGACATAATACCCAGACGGCCTGTACGGCTTCCCGCCGTTTTTTGCTCTATTTAGTGCAGCTGGTCAGCTGATTCTGCTTTCTTTTGACTCCTCTGTCTGAGTTTGTGCTCAAGAGGTGCCCCTAGCTGGGGTTGAGGCTTACCCTATGTGGGGTATTCGTTGGCTATTGTATAGCTGTCTTCCTTACACAGAAGGCTTGGTAGGCTCCTGTGGAGCCTCTTCAAAGGGGTTGTCCTGTGAATCAGACTGTGGTCTCTTTCTGCTGTTGTGGACCCTTCCTTTTCCTTCTTGCGGCCCACAGGTTGGCATCGCTCTGTTGCCTACCCGTTGGGGTCTGCGGTTGGTCCGTAGCACTCCCCTGCATCTGTAGGTGCTCACTTTCTCGAGGTTCTGCCTCGCCTGCCTCTTCCAGGAGTGTCATTTCAGCTTCGCCCTCCTTGTCTATAATGGCTGCCCTTATTGTCAGCCATTGTCCCTTGGACCATCTTGTTCTGTTCCATTCCGGCACAGTTCGTCCAGCCCATGGACGACCTCAGGGCGGAGCCTTGTGGCGTTGCCCCCAGGCACGCAGGACTGACGCGGCATGATTTTTCTGTGTTCTATGCGCGTCAGGTGAATGCTCCCTAGTATGTTCGCTGTCACGGGGGGCTTACGCTTTCCTTACGCTTCTACGATGACTGGTTTCTACTCCCCTCTCTCTGGGATGGGGGTAGTACTTTCTCGTAGTTAAGTCCTGTCTGGACTTTGTCTATAGACGGTGGCATCCTCGCCACGTCCGCCAATACTGTACATTGCCTTGTGCCCTACTCTCCTGGGCACTTCCCAAGCAAGAGTTTCCTCTTCCCCTGCTGCTTTGCGCGCAGGAGTTTGTCACACTTCTACTTCGGGCTGCTGCTCTCTGGAAGTGTTCTCTTCAGGACTGTCTTGTATGTAGATAGATCTCTTTACAATTTCCTGTTACTCTATGCACGTTTAGTACTGACTCTTTTTTGTACTGCTCAGTCTTCCGGTCTGTCTCGCGGGGGACCGTGGCCCCTCCCTGCCGGGTGGCTGATGTCGCTTACGGATCCGGACATTGCTCTGTCCGGTTCTGCTGCAACATAGCTGTTGGTAGCTATGGTGCACTCTTGTATTCTTTTAAGAAACGCATCCTTCATGGCTGTGTCCTATCTTGATGTATATTCTGTCCTGCGCTCTACACACAACCAAGGGTCACGCTTGCTAGGGTTTCCTTGCTGCAGTGTCCGTGGTCTTGCTCTCGGCCTTCTCTTGGGAGCAAGCCTTCTGTGTGTGTCCAGCTTGCTGGATCCCTTTCGCCGGTTGACTACTTGGTGATGCATCTTTCGCATCTGGGCTGTTCTTGCTGCGTTCCATTGAGCAATTCCTTTTACGTAGTGTAGTTCCAGCGGTACACACGGTCTGCCCATGTGTACTTCTGTCCCCCGCATGCATGTCTCTTCTTGTAGTCATGGTTGTATGTCATTCTGCTTGTTGACGTCCGCCTCTCATGTCTTTTTGTGAAGGGGCGATTGCGTAATGGCAGGTCTTGTGTCTCTGGTAACACTGGCTCTTTCTGGACACGGTCAGAATCCTTCCACTGCTGTCCAGGTTTCCTAGCTGGTACGCTTGCAACAGTGCTTCTTCCACTGTTGTGCATGCACGACCTGTATGCTCTGGCTCGGTCATACCGTCTTGTCCTTTCTCTGGGTCTTTGTCTCTTGCAGATCCATCGGATCTTGCCGATCCATCGGCTCCTATAATCAGTTCACCTTCTTTTGCGGAAGTTAGAGACCCTCACATTCTGCTCTGACATTCTGGTTCTGTGCTCCCTTTCAACCCTGTATAAACGAGAGGGTTTTCATGCCGTCCCTGGGCGACTTGTGATGCCTTTGCATCCCATTGTTTTCCGCTCCTTACAGAGCTTACTGGTCTGGTGTTGGCCACGCTGGCATTGCTGCCCCCACTGTGTTTGGTCAACTTGTTGACGACTGGGTTCTCTTTGGAGCTTAGTGGGGTTCATTCGCAGACCCGCCTCCTATGGGGTATGGCTTTGGTATCTATTCTAAGTTAAGGAATCTGCGGCTAGATGTCTCTATCAGATGAACGAGTTACTTACCTTCGGTAACGATGTATCTGGTAGAGACACAGTCTAGCCGCAGATTCCTTAACGCCCGCCCATCCTCCCCGCTCTGCGAGGACCTTTTCAGGTTGGGTTTTATGCACTCGCCTCCTTCCGGGTGGCTTTTGTCTTCCTGCGGGGTGGCGTCTTTCACCTCCCTCCTTGGTAGGATGATTCATTCTGTTTTCCTTGTTCTGCTCCACCCATTCTCGTGATTGGGCGGTGGATTCATGTATCCTTCTACATCCCTACACCCTGGTTCTTACAGTGTGGGGCCTACTAATGTTTTTCTTCCCTCCCTCCCACCTTCTCCATTGCTTTGGGGTCTCTTGTCTCTTGACCCCACTACAGTCAATTGGTTTGGGGTCTATTTGACTGTGCTTCAGTCCATAGATCTCTTACAGGGGATACGGCATTCCTGTGGTAGATCGTCATTACTTATGTGGTTCCGGTCTTGTTGCCCTTCACGGTTAGATCTTGCGATTGCTGGCTTCCTGTCGTCTGCCTTGACATTCTTTTCATATGTCATTTTGCCTCGGGGGAGGGCATAGCCTTCGCTTTTGCGGGGCTGTTTCTCAGAGCGGTGCTCTGCTCTTTCCCTTCAATTGCTTTCAGTATACAGTGCTTGTCACTGTCATTTATAGTGATGCTTCTCACCATTCGATTCTTTCTGATTTCTCATATTTTTCTCACACTGTTCCCATACTCTCACAGTTTTTGGTGGTGGCTCCGCGTTGTGGCGCGGAAAAGTTTCTCCGAAGAAAACTGACGTCAGCGCGCCGGGAGGGACTTATAGGGCTCCGCTGACGTCATGTCCGTGGACGACGTCAGGGCGGAGCCATGCGGCGCCGCCCCCGGCGCGCAGAGGTGCTGCTGCAAAAATTCTCCGGATCCAGTCTGACGCCTGGGGATATTCTAAGTTAAGGAATCTGCGGCTAGACTGTGTCTCTACCAGATACATCTTTATCGAAGGTAAGTAACTCGTTCTTCAGGTTCAGAAAGTCACAGGAACCACAGTAAAGGTCTTATTATTTATTCTGGGAATCCAAAATATCCACAATATTGAAAGCAGTGCAGGGAGTTACCATCCAACAACAGTCATTCTATGCATTTCACCTTGCATCACCCATCAAACATTCCATACCACCTCAGCACTCTACACATTCTACAAACAAGTCTGAGTCCATCTGCCTCAGCTTGCTCATGCAACCACACTAACACACCCACGACATTATAAACACCATAGTCTCCCACTCAGTTCATTATAAATGAACAGGTTGTATGGAGAAAATTAAGACACTGCTGCATTGGTTCTTAACATGCTTCAGTCGCATATCCCAAAGCATACTTGTATTTACCTCACCATTGGGAAAAGCCACTGCTTTTTGCTTCTCCAATATTGGAACTTTGCTTAATTGATAAGGAGTATTCTGTCTCTGTGTAGGGGGTCCTGGAACAAATCCTATATATGCAAACCCTGTATAAAAGCCCATCCCTAATTTTCTTATTGTAGATGATGTCTCTAGTCACATGTTAACGAAAATAGCAAAGCTGCTCAACTGTAATAAGTTATTACAGTTCAGTTCTGATGTCATAATGTATGATGCCATTGCCAGCAGCCAAGGGCAAAGGCAGGACAAGGAGCTCAATTAAAGCTGCAGTTTAAACAGCAAGAACAAAACCTGGCTTTTCTTGCTTCCACTCTGTTTTTTAAGATGTACAAGGATCAGAAGATATTTATAGCAACAATGCTTATTTTTTGCATGTTGGGTAATAATACGAAAGATAGAATCTGTATGTTTGTTTTTACACATTCTGAGCTATAAAGTGCCTTATTTTAAAAAAAAAATCTGACTTTTATTAAACTGGTTTTGATACCTTTTGCAACAAATAATTAACTGCTTTTTGCTGCGTTTAATTTTGCTCTGCAGATTCTACTTTTAAGCTTCATGTCAGCAAACATCCTATCTCTTTCATATAGCATAATACAACAACGTTTTAACCTCTTTGTGGGAAGAGAGATGGTGTTCACAGTGTATTATAAAGAATAAAGTACCCCCTGACGTGCATTATAAGGATATTGCGCATCACCTCAGAGACCTTATAAAGGAGCTCTGCCTTCAGCCTCATTCCTCTATAAAGTCACAGAACTCCCCAGGGACTTGCAATATCCTTGTAATGTAGGTGGCCGAGTAGTTTATCCCATATACATTTTGGTTGTTAAAACAATGTTCCAAGCAAAACATGCTCATTGAAAGCAATGTTTTCTGGGGGTTTTTTTTAATACATATTCAAGACAATTCTAAATACATCAGTCACTATTAAAGAACATTTAATCGAAAATACCACTCAAAAACAAGATTTAAAAAAAAAACAGAAAAACTGGAAATGGTGTGCCGCTGCTTGCTCTTTCAAATGTGTGAACTCTGCAACTGAAGAGTTCCAGGGGCTCCATAATGCATAGCCGGGTCACTCGAGTAGTTCCGTTTTTTCTACTCTGAGTCAGGATTGCTAAGCCAGTTTTCTTTTGTTTTGGCTATTTAACTGAAAAGTCTTTCTAATTGTTTTGGCTGGATGCCCACCCCAAAAATCAATTTTTGTTTTTTTAAAGCAGATTGTATTCCCTTTTTCTCGAGATATCCCCACTTCCATTTCTCGTGTCACATGCTGGCTTTCTTTAACAGTTGATCTTCCTGTGTGGCAAGAAGACCCAGAAGGAAGATCTCAGCATTTGTGTAGTCTGTGTTCCAGCCTCTTACACCATAGTGTGGCTTATGGCACAGAATGATATATTAGCAACTTAAGGGATAGTCTTAGAACTACAGTGAACCAGTTGGATAAACAGAAGTTGCAGTCTTATATGAATGCCTAACTCACCACAAGGTGTAGGAGGAAAAGGTTCCTCTTTGCGACTTGCAGTGAAATTTTCTGATACCCTGACCGGTTCCTAGGAAAAAGAACATAGCTGCTCTCTGTTGACCACAAACCATTTGACATTAAGATCTTTGAGAGAACCTTTTGCCATCAAGGGAAGCAGCAGTTCCTTTATTGTCAAGTTGTCAGTCCGTTTTGAAAATGACCTCAGCAGCACAGAGCATAGGAGTAAGACGAGGAAGTCCAACTCTCCTTCCTCCAAGTGCTCCAACCCTGTTTCTGAGAACAGACTGCCTATACTTTCACAAGAAGATGGCAGTCCCATTCAGCATTTGCAGCCTGAGCCTGAAACAGCTATGGCAGTTTAGCCTGCTGTAGCATTATTGGTGCCTCCTCCGTAGGGAAGGCTAAGGGAACAAAGAGAGAATAGTGTGTTACCAGGTGGATAAAGGTCTTTTCTCAGGGGCAGGATTATCACCTCTTCGAAGGCACTACTGCAAGTCTCACTCTTAGACAAAAATCTAGAACTTTAACTTTGGAGACAATAATTTCTGATTCGAGTGGATACTACTAAATCTTCAAAATTTAAACCATCATGCATCGCTCATAAAATCATCTGTTTTCCTAAGACAATTAATAGGACTGCTTGAAAGTTAAATATTGATGGAACTCCTTCATTGGCCGATACCACCGCAACGTTTGAGATACTAGAACCTGAGTCCCCTTCTCCAGGCTTCTTGGAAACTACCATGGCCATTTTCCTTAGGCTGTAGTTTATAAAACCCACAGAGAGCAGGTAGCAGAAAAACATACCAAGTACAAGAATCAGATCTGTTAGTCATCCTCTTGATTCGTTAGGTTCATTGACTAGGAGGAGATTCAGCACCTCCCCATCCGCGTCAATGTCGCCTTCAGAAAAATAAGCAGATGCATGAATTTGCTGGGGAGAAAGGTGTTGCAACCATTGTCTACTTCCTTCTGTGCTGCAAATGTAGTAATCCTGCTAGGGACATGCATTTTTCGGTTAATTAACTTGTTTAACACAAGAAAAAGAGTATACCTTGAGGTGGTGGAAGAGGGCCACCAGAGATGAAGCAAAACTTTTTGCTTATAGCTTTTGACATGTTCTTTTTTTTATACAGGCCTTCTGACTTATTGCCTTGACTCTGCAGGCACAATAAGAAACGCATTGCTTACCTTATTAGGATGTTCTGTCTGTGGTAGTGGCACAAATGAGATTTAGAGAATAAAAAGGAAGGAAGAGGCTTTGAAATTTGTTAAAGAGTAACAGAAGAATATCTCCAGAAGGTGTCTCTACTGGGCTACAAAAGAAGTTACAATGGGTTCAAAAGCCATTGTGATAGAAATACATCAGTAAATCATGTGAACTTGAAAGAAAAAAGTGCATTTAACTTTATTTAGCATGAGTATGAAAATACAGTAAGGCAAGTGGAATATGGTCAGTGATGGAAAAGTGAACACACTATTCAAGATTGAGACAAACAGCCCAAAAGTGTTCCAACCAAAAACAGCAATATACTACTGCAGGGTGTTTAGGGCACAAAATGTCTATTTAAACAGGTTTGTTTCAAAATCTGTCTTTTAGCAGCATACCAACAGCGTTTTGACTAGTGGTTATTTGTAGGTCATCACCAGGACGTCATGGACACAGCAAGAGCACAGCTGATTCTGGAAATCCTTAAAGATTTACTATTATATTTGAACACATTTGCTGCCAAATTACAAGGATTCAGCAGGTGATAAGGAGCCAATTATGTGGTCTTTTCTGGCCTACTCTGTAAGGAGTATTGATCTAAAAATTACATTGTAAAAATAAAAAATTAGGTGAGGAAACCGGGAAATCAAGCCAGTGGGGTGTAAAATACAATGCCACTCAGTGTCCACTTAGGTAGGAATGGATCAAGAGCCAAAAACTAGTAGGCATGGTTTCATTGGTGAAATTCAGTGGGGAAAAAAGTTAAGGCGCAATCTTCAGTATAGTGATTACATGGAATAGCAAAAATAGGAACCCAAAAGTGAATGATAAGCGGTATCGTTGAGTAACAATCCGTGATCTGAAAAATGGTGGCAAGAGATTCAAACTCAAGACCATTCGCAGTATGAAAAAAAAAAAAAAAAAAAAAGTTTCAAGGAGGTAAGTGTACCTGAATATAGAGCCTGCTATGTATCCAGACACAGCTACCCTGAATGATGCAGTAGAATTCCAAACCATTTGAAAATGGCTCTGGTCAGTGGCACAAGTGTGTCAAAAAAGGACTCAATTCAAAATCACGAAGGAACTATAAAAGGAATGTATCAGAGGGCTAATTAAAATAAAAGCAATATATAAATTATTTGCAAAGAAGTGGGTAAAAACCAAATTTACGAATGCAAATTAGAATTAATAAAATGGAAAAAGACTGAATAATGTGCTTTATCTTAAGGGGTGTCAGTACTTCAAGCCCAGTACGGACGGAGAACATCTTATAATCCATCTTGCCGGGAAAAAGAGCCTAAAAAAATGCAAATGGTTACTAGATACTGTGCAGAATGATGTTGCAGTTCTAGCATTCCCGAGAGGGCTTTGGCACTCTACCTTGTGGATTGACTGGTTCAGGATGTTCAAACACTATTCAAGAAGACAATCAAGAATACTCCAAAATACCAGCGAAACAAGATTTTGTCCTCCTACTTTGCATTCAAGAAAAATGTTCAGAACCATAATTGAGGTCAGTGTTGGGCCTAAAAACTGTAAATTAATGAAGCAAAAAGAAAAATATTAAATATTGGTGATGCAAGAGATTTTTCCAAAATTACACCAAGTATATTGAATGCGCGCCATAGATCAACTAACTTTCATACTCTTATTATTCAGAGGCAAAGTAGATTTCTCCGCTTCAAGATTGGGGAGAAACAGTTGCATACAGAACCCTGCCACTTGGCCCAAAGCCACAGCAATAACCTCAAACTGTTTTTCCAGCCAAAACACAATCACAGGATCACTCCCATTTCACCATCACACAGCATCTCTTTTCATATCCCTTCAGTGGAGTTAAGTTGCAAGGCTACCTAAAAAGAAACAACCGCAAACTGCCTCACACTTGCGGAGTCCGTAACTTTCAACAAAAAAGCCCAGAACTGAGAGCTCTGCCCACCCATTCACCTTAAGAAAATGTTTAAAAGTTGCTGCTTTCTGATTGGCCGTCCCTGACAAGACACCACAAAAGCATCCGTCAACGAATGGGGAAACGCTGTAAAACTATATGACGTGCAAAGCTCGTCAGATGCGAAGATGCCCCACAGTAGTAAAAAAAAAAAAGTGACACCACTGAAGCTGCTGAACCTGCCTTTATGGAATGGAAAAGCTGTGATGCTGTGTAACCTGTGTCGGCGCTCATCTCAAGATCCGCAGCACCATCATAAAAAAGCACTGAAAGTGGATATTGTACCAGAAAATTGTAGGAATGATGAATATATGTTCGAGGCATGCGTGCTGTAGATACACATGCTTTGCATACTCCTGCCATCTAGAGTTGGGTCCGGATGTTTGCAAGTTGTTTTTCTTCGGAGAAGTCTTTCCCAGTCACGAGGTAAGGTGACCTCCTTTCGGTAATAGTGCACATGGGCATCAACTCCATTGTTAGATTGTTTTCTTTCCGCCATCGGGTTCGTACGTGTATTGCTGCGCTCCGGTTCGGAACTGCCCTTTGGGTTCCCCTCGGTGCGCAATCCACTGTACCCTCAACGGTATTGTTATTGTACGCGTTTCCCTCTCTCCGCGTATCGACTCGATCGGGAAAGTTTCCATCTTCGGTCGAAAACATCACGGGCGGCCTTCCGGCCTAGCTGCGTCAGTCCAGCCTTCTGCCGATGGAACGGACTCCGTTTCAATTCTGTCCCCGGTGCCACTTTAAGTACCCTCACACTGATCTACACCAAGTCTGCAACTTGTGCCTCTCACCGGAGCACAAGGAAGAACATTGTGAGGCTTTCGGTCGTTTTGATCGAAAAAGACCCTTTGGGCTCGACAACGAGAAATGCAGCGCCAAAGCACTCAACATACTCCGGATATCTTCAGAGAAAAATCCGAACAGGAAGAGGGGACAGCTGCGCAAAAAGAGGGGGGCCTTTTTGGTTCCAGAATCGGATTCCAACTTAGAAATCGAATTGGAGTCCGACGTTCCAGCGGGACAGGGTGCCGTGAGTACTAAAGCCCCCTTACCACATAAACTGTCTTCCACTAAACATAAGGCTTCAGCACCACCTCTGCCTTCAGGCCTTGATCGGCACCGAGATGATGTTCCCAACGCAACGCCCTCGGGCCCGCACCGAAACAAATAGTCAAGCATTCTGGCTTGGGATCGAGTCAAGACAAATTATCTTCGGATCCGAAACATTCCACTCCAAAAGACAAATCTGGTTCGGAGTGAAATCTTCCTTTTCGAAGGATAAAAGGGACAAGTCTGGTTCAGCACCGAAAACTTCGAAGCCGAAATCAAAACAAGATCTCCCAGATCCCCAGGAACCGATCTTAGATGTCATGAAGGACAGATTAGACCCAAAACAGAAAAGGCTATACATCAACCAAGATACTGGACACTTTTTAGCTAAAACTCCTTCAAAAAGGAAAGTTAGCTCAGATGACACTGGGTATAAGATTCCTCTTAAGAAGAAGGACATTGCTACAAGTCCTAGCCACCATACTTTGCCATCCTCTCCACCATCTTCACCATTACTACTACTGCCACACTCAGATCCACTACACTACACCACAGGGGTCTCCTCATACACAGCCTGATTTAGGAGATAATGATGATGACAATGTTCCTTTACCAACACATCCATGGGATGATTATAATATTGATCCACCCACGGATAATGATCCAGAATTATATCCTGCAAAACCATCGCCTCCAGATGATAACGTATCTTATCAAGAGCTGATTTCATGAGCAGCAGCTTATCATGGAGTTACACTGCACAAAGAGGCTTTGGATGATGACTTTTTATTTGAGACACTAGGGTCTCCACATAGGACTAGCCAGAGTCTCCCTATGTTGAAAGGCATGATGAGGCATGCAGATGAGATTTTTAAAGACCCTGTTCGAGCCCGTATTTTAACACCTAGGGTTGACAGGAAATACAAACCATCACCATCTGATCCTGTTTTTATTAGAGGACAGTTACCCTTAGACTCACTGGTAGTTTCTAATGCTCGTAAAAGAGCAAACTCACAGACCTCTGGAGATCCACCTCCCCAGGATAAAGATTCTAAATTAATTGACACATCCGGTAAAAGAGTGGCTGCTCAAGCCGCTAACCACTGGCGTATTGCCAACACGCAGGGCCTACTAGCAAGGTATGACAGGGCACACTGGGTCGAGATGGAAAGCCTACTTCAATACCTCCCAGGAGAGCACAAGAAAAAGACACAAGAGCTAGTCCAACAAGGAAAACATATATCTAATTCTTCTATTAAATGTGCTCTAGATGCTACTGACACTACAGCGAGAGAAGTCAACACCAGCATTCTGTCGTCGACATGCCTGGCTTAGGATATCTGAAAGAGACACGTTAGTGACAGATTCCTTACCTTAGAATATCCCCAGGCGTCAGGCTGGATCCGGAAAGTTTTTGCGTAGCAGTACCCTTGCGCGTCGGTAGGCGGCGCGGTGCGGCTCTACGTCCGTCGTCGGCGTCGTGATCGCCGGGATGGCGTCGCGGGCAGTACTTAGACGCCGCCCCTGCGCGCTGACGTCAGTTCTTCTTTTTCCGCGCCAGTAAGCGCAGATCCGGGAAGAGCAGTGCCCTAGTCAATTTTTGACTACATTTTTGGTGAATTTTTTCACTGTTTCTTTTTGAGTCTTCTCGACTCCTAGGTGTCGGTAGGGATGCCCGGCTTCAAGCCATGCGGTGCCTGTGGTCGAATGATGTCGATCACAGACCCGCAATTAGAGTGTCTCTACTGTCTCGGCCGAGACCACGACACGAAGTCGTGCCCTGACTGCCGGAAACTTCACCCGAAGGCTTTGCGAGAGCGGTCTCGAAAGCTCCTGGAGGTTCGGCAGTCGGCGCCGCACCAAGCCCCGGTCCCGTGAGAGGTCGAGGGGCCGGTCGCGGAGCCCCCGCCGGTCGTCGGAGTCCAAGTCTTCGCGCTCCTCGGGTAAGTCGAAGCACAAGAAGTCTAAGAAGCACCATCGCTCTAAGACTTCGACTCGCCGGTCTCGCGACTCGGCTGAGGCCCCTGTCGGCACCGTCCCCGCGGCTCCGGATGTGCCTGTGGCGCCGCCCCCGCATCACCCATCCTCCCCGTTCTGCGAACTGATATCTGAAAGAGACACGTTAGTGACAGATTCCTTACCTTAGAATATCCCCAGGCGTCAGGCTGGATCCGGAAAGTTTTAGCGTAGCAGTACCCTTGCGCGTCGGTAGGCGGCGTCGTGCGGCTCCGCGTCCGTCGTCGGCGTCGTGATCGCCGGGATGACGTCGCGGGCAGTACTTAGACGCCGCCCCTGCGTGCTGACGTCAGTTCTTCTTTTTCTGCACCAGTAAGCGCAGATCCGGGAAGAGCAGTGCCCTAGTCACTTTTTGACTATCCTTTTTTGTGAATTTTTTCACTGTTTCATCATCGAGTCTTCACGACTCCTAAGGTGTCGTAGGGATGCCCGGCTTTAAGCCATGCGAGGCCTGTTGTCGCATGATGTCGATCACGGACCCGCATCTCGAGTGTCTCTTCTGTCTCGGCCGAGACCACGACACAAAGTCGTGCCCTGACTGCCGTAAACTTCATCCGAAGGCTTTGCGAGAGCGGTCTCGAAAGCTACTCGAGGTCCGGCAGTCGGCTCCGCGCCGCACCAAGCCCCGGTCCCGGGAGAGGTCGAGGGGCCGGTCGCGGAGTCCCCGCCGTTCGTTGGAATCCAAGTCTTCGCGCTCCTCGGGTAAGTCGAAGCACAAGAAGTCTAAGAAGCACCATCGCTCTAAGACTTCGCCTCGCCGGTCTCGCGACTCGGCTGAGGCCCCAGTCGGCACCGTCCCCGCCGCCCCGGACATGCCTGTAGAGCCGCCCCCGAATTACCCGTTCTTTCCGGGTTCGGGGGCGACTCCGGCCGAAATACAGGAATTCCTGTCGGCCATGGCCCGCCTCTTCGGGCCTTCAGGTCCCTCCGGTGCGCCTTCGGGCCCCGCGGGCCCTGATGGGGTTGCCCCGGCGCCGCCGTCGACTCCGGTCCCGGCGCCGCCTGTCCCACCAGCCTTCATCCCGGCCTCGGCTCCGGCCCCGGCCTCGATCCCGGCTCCGGTGGTACCGCAACCCCCATCGACGCCGGTTGACCTAACCACGCCTCCGCCGACGTCCCCGGTGCCGTTCCTGATGCCGTCCGGGGCTCCGGACGGCGTCGGTCTCCGGCTCCTGACATGGAGCCGGACCGACGTCGCTCGACGCCGGCTCCGGCGCCGATGAGACCTTGGGTCCCAAATGTCCCTCCTCCTCCATATTTTGAACAAGAGGAGGACCAGGAGAGCTGGGAGGGGTCTGAGGACCCTCTCACACAACAGTGTGAGTTTGATCCGGACTGGGCTGAGGAACTTGGGGATGCCAGTGGTCTATGCAAAAAACACAATTGATGGACAGAATGCAGAACAATGTCATACATTCACCCCAGTACAGAGATCTGGGCCTAAATCCATCGTTTTTTTGCTCACCATGCCATTCCAGTTTGAACCCAGCCATATGCAAATCAGTCTTGACCCTGTGCCTCATGGGAACAGTCCAGCCCGAACTGCCAAGCCAGGTCCTCCCTGGACTGGAAACAAGCATCCTAGGACCGGTTTCGGGGTTTCACCCCTCTTCAGCCAGGATAGCTTGATTCCAGTGGCATGGAGAGCACGGGACCCACGTCTGGGCATACCCGTCCCACTCAGGGTGACAAATGCAAAAACAACAATTGATGGACAGAATGCAGTGGTCTAGACACCTCCCCTGACACTGGCATGCTGTCTCCTCCCGTGGCTACGGAGGAGGGAGCAAATTTTGCAACGGTGTTGCGTAGAGCAGCTGGAGCCTTACATCTCCAGTTGCCTACTGTGGCCGTCAGGACTAACCTCCTGACAGAAGTGCCTCAGCCGGCGGCTTCCTCTTCGGAGACTGTGCTGCCGTTTAATGATGCACTCACTGACGTTCTTTTGGGTGCCTGGTCCAAACCCACCACAGGGGCTCCTGTGGATAGGAACGTGGCCCGACGCCATCGCCCTGCTCCGGGCGACCCCTTGTTTCTCTCCCAACATCCCACCCCTGAGAGCTTGGTTGTCCAAGCCTCTGCCTCCCAAACCGCCTTCCCTACCGCCCCTCCGGATAGGGAATCCAAATGCCTGGACCAATTTGGGAAGAAGGCTTTTTCTTCCTCCAGTGCTGGCTTGCGGTCCGTCAACACCGCTTGCCTTTTGGGCCGATATACCCACTCCCTGTGGGATTCGGTGGCGGCTGTTTTGCCGCAGTGTTCTGAGGAGGTCCAGACACTGCTTACCCGCACCATTGCGGAAGGGCGAGATGCGGCTAAATACACCATCCGTTGTGGCCTTGATACCGCCGACTCGCTGGGCAGATCGCTTGCGACACGGTGGCGCTACGTCGCCACGCCTGGCTGAGGACAACTGGTTTCTCCGGTGATGTCCAGAATACACTCATGGACATGCCCTTTGATGGAGTCGGTCTTTTTGGTTCAAAGGCAGACCATGCGCTGGAGCGGTTTAAGGACTCACGGGCTACGGCCAAGTCCCTGGGCCTTTCTGTTGTACGCCCTCCGCTCACCTCTGCTTTTCGTCCCTTTCGTGGCCACGGAAGGGGCGCCCAGTCACGTCAACTGCAAAGCCACCGGCCCGCGCAGCAAGCGTCTACGCGTGGCCGAGGACGTGGATACCGCCGTGGCGGTTCGGGCAACCAGCGTGCGGGTCAGGCCACCACCTCCAACCCGTCCGCAGCCTCCAAGCCCTCCTAGTCCTTCCTTTCCGGTGCACAGCACGCCAGTAGGGGGCAGGGTCCGCCTTCACCACTGGCGTCCCATCACCTCGGACAGGTGGGTCTTGGACATTGTCCGAAGGGGCTACTCCCTCCCCTTCGAGACCACCCCCCCAGCCATGCCACCTCAATTCCACCGCATGTCAGGGGATTACTTGGTACTTCTGCAGAAGGAAGTCACGGCCCTCTTGGCCAAGAGGGCCATCGAGCATGTTTCGACCCCAGAAGTAGGACGTGGTTGCTACTCCCACTACTTCCTGGTGCCCAAAAAGTACAAGGAGGACATGCGTCCTATCTTGGACCTCCGGAACGTCAATCGCTTCCTCCGGAAGGAGAAGTTCAAGATGCTCACCCTAGCTCAGGTCTTGACTGCCCTCGACCCTGGAGACTGGTTGGTAGCGTTGGACTTGCAGGACGCTTATTTTCACATCCCCGTCCTGCCGGCCCACCGGCGTTACCTGCGGTTCACGGTAGGCCTCGAGCATTTTCAGTTCACTGTGCTCCCCTTTGGCCTTACAAGTGCCCCTCGGGTGTTCACGAAAGTGATGGCGGTGGTCGCAGCTCATCTGCGCCGGGCAGGGGTTCCAGTCTTCCCCTACCTCGACGACTGGCTGCTGAAGGCGGGCTCGTCCCAGGCAGTCGTCTCCCACCTCCAGACTACGGCCGAACTCCTGCACTCGCTGGGGTTCTCCATCAATGTGCCGAAGTCGCATCTGATTCCTTCTCCACAGCTCCTTTTCATCGGAGCAGTTCTGGACACGACGCAGTTTCGGGCCTATCCTCCCGAACGGCGAGTCCGGGATATTCAGGCTATGATTCCGATCTTTCAGCCTTTATCCTGGGTTTCGGTACGGTTGACCCTGAGGCTGGTGGGCCTCATGGCCGCCTGCATCCTGCTGGTCAATCATGCCAGATGGCATATGCGGGCTCTGCAGTGGGACCTGAAGTTCCAGTGGGCGCAGCACCAGGGCAACCTGTCCGATCACGTCCAGATCTCGGAGGGGACTGCAAAACAGTTGCAGTGGTGGCTCTCGAACCGGCAATGGGTCATGGGCAGATCCCTGTCCCTTCCCCAGCCAGAGCACACAGTTGTGACGGACGCATCCCTTCTGGGATGGGGCGGTCACATGGGAGAGGCGGAGATCAGAGGCCTCTGGTCTCCGGCGGAGTCCCGGCTCCATATCAACCTTCTGGAGCTCCGGGCGATCCGACTTGCACTCAAGGCATTCCTTCCCTCTGTCAAAGGGAAGGTAGTGCAGGTGTTCAGACAACACCACCGCCATGTGGTATTGCAACAAACAAGGCGGGGTGGGGTGGTGGACCCTTTGTCAGGAGGCTCTGCGCCTCTGGACATGGCTGGAACATCAGGGCATGTTCCTGATGGTTCAACACCTGGCAGGTTCCCTGAACGCCAGGGCGGACGAACTCAGCCGCATGTGCATGATGGATCACGAATGGCGTCTTCACTCGGAAGTGGCGCAAGGACTCTTTTCTACAGTGGGGAGAGCCTTGGTTAGATCTATTCGCCACCGAAGAGAACGTGCAATGTCATCAGTTCTGTGCGTTGGAATTTCCAAGGCGGCACTCGCTCGGCGACGCTTTTCGTCGCGAGTGGAGTTGCGGTCTGTTGTACGCCTTTCCGCCTATACCACTTCTACCCAGAGTGTTGAAGAAGATTCGGCACGACCGGGCCCAAGTCATTCTTGTGGCTCCGGACTGGGCTCGAAGAGTTTGGTATCCCGAGCTACTCAGTATGAGCGTGGATCCCCCGATCCGTCTGCCTCTTCAGGAGGATCTTCTGTCGCAGCAACAGGGGACGGTATTCCACCCGAACCTGTCCAGCCTCCACCTGCTTGCGTGGCGATTGAGCGGCGGCAGTTGATTCCTTTCGACTTGCCTCCCGAAGTTTGTGATGTGATTCTGGCAGCCAGGCGTCCCTCCACTAAGGTGGTATACGCCTGCAGGTGGAACAAGTTTGTGGCATGGTGCACAGCAAAGGCTGTGAATCCCCTTTCTGCCCCTCTTTCTGAGGTTCTTCTGTTCCTTCTTTCCCTGGCCCAACAGGGTTCTGCCCTGGGTACCATCAAGGGCTATCTTTGTGCCATCTCGGCCTTCCTCCGGCTTCCTGATCAGCCCTCCTTTTCAAGTCCCCTGTTGTTAACAGGTTTCTAAAAGGCATTACACACCTCTTCCCTCCTGTTCCGTTTGTAATGCCTCAGTGGGACTTGAACTTGGTTCTTACCTTTCTTATGTGCGCTCCCTTTGAGCCTCTACATAACTGCCCTCTTCGTCTTCTCACTCTGAAGACAGCCTTTCTGGTGGCCATCACCTCCGCTCGGCGGGTGAGTGAGCTCCAGGCTCTTTCATGCAAACCTCCCTTTCTGTCTGTCCATCCAGACAAGGTTGTTCTTAGGACGCGTCCGTCCTTCTTGCCAAATGTGGTTACTGCCTTCCACATTGGGCAGACCATCACTTTGCCCACCTTCTTTCCGCCTCCGCATCCTTCCAGAGAGGAAGAGAGGCTCCACCGTCTGGACCCAAAACGTGCGCTTTCTTTTTATATCAACCGCACACAACACTTCCGGGTGGATGACCAGCTCTTTGTTGGCTACGTGGGCGCCAAAAAAGGTCGGGCGGTGCACAAGAGAACCATCTCCCGCTGGGTGACCTTGTGTATCAAAGCCTGCTATTCTTTGGCTAAGAAGGAGCCTCCTGTTTGGCTGCGTGCCCATTCCACCAGGGCAACGGCTGCTACCACGGCTTTAGGCCGCGGTGTTCCGCTGCAGGATATCTGTCAGGCAGCTACGTGGGCCTCTCTGCACACATTTACAAAGCATTACTGCCTTGACAGTCAGGTCCGGAGGGACGGCTTCTTTGGCCGTTCTGTCCACCGGGACTTCCTTGTCTGATCTTTGTTCGCAGACCCACCACCGGGGTTGGTATTGCTGGGGTATCTATTCTAAGGTAAGGAATCTGTCACTAACGTGTCTCTTTCAGATGCACAAGTTACTAACTTGTGTAACGATAGATCTGTAAGAGACAGTAGTTAGTGACAGATTCCTTACCGCCCCACCCATCCTCCCCGTTCTGCGAACTGATTTCTAGGGTTAAGGACATCCCTTTCAGGGGCCTATTATTTTTCAGACACCTATGTCAGCTTCTTGCATGGCTCTGCGTTCCTGGCGCGGAAAGTCGTGTACAGAACTGACGTCAGCGCGCAGGGGCGGCGTCTAAGTACTGCCCGCGACGTCATCCCGGCGATCACGACGACGGACGCGGAGCCGCACGACGCTGCCTACCGACGCGTAAGGGTACTGCTACGCAAAAAACTTTTCGGATCCAGCCTGACGCCTGGGGATATTCTAAGGTAAGGAATCTGTCACTAACTACTGTCTCTTACAGATATATCGTTACACAAGTTAGTAACTTGTGCTTCTAGGGTTAAGGACATCCCTTTCAGGGCCCTAGTATTTTTTCAGACACCAATGTCAGCTTCTTGCATGGCTCTGCGTTCCTGGCGTGGAAAGTCGTGTACAGAACTGACGTCAGCGCGCATGGGCGGCGTCTAAGTACTGGCCGCGACGTCATCCCGACGACGGACTCGGAGCCGCACGATGCTGCCTACCGACGCGCAAGGGTACTGCTACGCAAAACTTTCCGGATCCAGCCTGACGCCTGGGGATATTCTAAGGTAAGTAATCTGTCACTAACTACTGTCTCTTACAGATATATCGTTACACAAGTTAGTAACTTGTGCATCTTTCTGGAAGTTTGCCACTGGGAATAGTGGTAGAAGTCCTTTTTTCGAAGGAGCATTTACCAAACAGTCCCTGCCAACTAACTGCTGCTCTTCCTGAAAACAGTACAACTCATGCATTGTATTTGAAGCTCTCCCTAGAGGGCGGAGTAATATACACATCAGCCAATAGCGCAATGGCCAGAGAAATACTCTCTGCGGGCCCCTCTGTTATGTTCTTATTTTAGTAAAGCATTGACCGAAGTTCAGACCTAACAGTCGCTAATAAAACAGCCAGGTACTTGGAGGAGACAGACTTTCTTAGTCTGTCTGCCCTTATTCTAAACTCCACTTAGGAGGAACATCTCGTATCAGGCAAATGCAGTGGGGAAATTCTTCACTGCAGCTTAGCAAGTTTATGCCAGTTGCTGGAAGATATTTTCAAGTTGGTGGTGATTTAAAGGGGTTTGTTCATCCATTGTTCTGCGAGTCACTGTTTTAGTATTTCATCATCTCTGACACAAGATTAGGGGAGAGGATGTGGTCTAACGGCCAGGGTGGTCGATGTCGAAGCTGGGCAACCGGGTTCGAGTCTCGGCAGGGACGCTCAACATTCTGTGATTCTGGGCAAATCACTTAATTTTCTTGTGCCTAACAAAAAATGAATATGTCCGTCTGTAATGCAACTGGTGCTCATGTAGAGCGCTCTGATACCTGCGGGTCTAGTTTGCGCTATATAAAACTCGAAAAAGAAAAAAGATGTCTCAATACAGTTCAACGGTTTTATAGGGACTCTCTCAACATTTTTGTTAGCCTGGAACTTTAATGTGGTTTTGACCTTTCTGAAGTCGGCTCCCTTTAAAGTCTGTATTCTTGTTCAGTGTCTTTTGTTCATCAGAAAGCGTCTTATGTATTGCTTTGATGTTCTGAATTAGTGAAATGCCATATTTGTATTGGAACCACCATTCCTGATGGTGTCCGACATGCAAGGTACTGCTGTGAGTCACGTCATTCCTTAGTATACTTGTGTCTGAGTTCCACCTGGCCTGTAGGTCCATCTGCTATTTTTCTTTGTCTCCATCTGTCGGTTTTCTTTTTCCCTTCCCAATCATTCCCTCATGGTGAGGTTTCACTTAATAGACCACAAGAGATTTCTTTGCTTTTATGGTCAACGATGAGGAAGTTGTAGAGTCTATTTGAACCAAGCTTAAGAAGCCGCTTTCGTCCTGCAGAGATCTGGTCTTCTTTTGGACATCTATTAGGCCACAACAAGGATTTCAGTTCTCGTGTTTGCCAGCAGTGCTTCCTACATTTTGTGGCAGGAGCACTAATTATTTTGGGAGAAGCTGTAACATTTTCTAGGTTAGACCTAGTGTTCTTGATTCTTCTCTCTTATTTGATTTCTAGACAAATTGTCATTGTTTTGGGGGTGTTAAAAAAAGAATAGCTATATACATTATCAGTCTGGTAACAATCTTACTGCTAAATACATTCTTCCTCCCACAGATTCATCATGTCTCTTCAACTTGTGTAGATATTTGCACTTAAGATTGTTCCCAGTTCCAGTATTCTTAAGGCACATCGCAACTGAGATTAAAAGACTTGATTGACTGTGTGTGTATGGATGTCTCTAGTTATAAAAATATTTTCTTCAAATTTCAAAAGATGATGAATCTGAAGTACGAAGAATGTATCCATTAAAGACAGCTACAGTAGTCAAGTAACTTTCTCTTCGTGCAAGTCACCAGGATTCCTTTTTGATTACGGTATAATAATTTTCTTTGTTTTCTTGTGTCATTAGAAGCAAAGATCACCCAGATCTGAAACTTTGGTGCCTACCTTGGAAACAGCGTACAGCGGATAGCAAATGTTATGCAAGACACCGTTTTCATCCTGACATTTGTGGCAAGGAAGATTCCACAAATTATAGGACTTTCAATGGGGCAGTTGAGAGGCCTTCTATTCCTTCTGTGGAGGAATCCTATATTACCAGTGAACACTGTTACCAAAAACCTCGAGCTTATTATCCTGCAATAGAGCAAAGACTCGTTGTAGAAACAAGAGGCTCAGCTATGGACGATGGGGTAAACCGAGTAAGGGAGAATGGGGACGATGCAATAGCTCAAATGTTGGGATGGGAGCTGGACAAGGACAAAAGCATGGTGGAAAGAGACTCCAAGCATAATTACTGTAAGGTAAGTGTAATTAGTCCTTTTAATGTTTGCAAACTAAATAGCACTTATGTGATCAGATTATTTTTCTGTAACGGTTTCGGCTCTTTGGTGTATCATTTATTTAGAAATTAAAACCTTGGACTACACATCAACTAAAGGTGCTTCATTGCACACCCCCAGCACTGTACAACATCATTATTTCCATATAATGGTGTGTGATAGATTCTTTGATATGCCATGCTATCTATCTGACAATAAGTTTGTATTCATACAGAACAGAAAACATGGGGCACGCGGATTGCTTAACCTGCTTATGTGAAAGATTTGTGTGTGGACTTAAAAAAACGATATGCCATGAAAAACGAGTGGGGGAAGTGTACACATGTATGAATCTGTTTCACAGTGATCTTTCTCCAATGTGCATACGAAAAGTAAAGTTGAATGTGTTCAACTGAGACCTATAGTTATTCAAAGCTGCCTTGCTAAATTTCCTTTCCATCGATGATCCTCTGGCCGAAGCAGAGTTCAGGGCCAAGGTTTACTGAACCTCTTTTGTCCAGCAGTGTTCCAGGATTTTGTTCTGATTGCAGACTAGGTGTCTGTTTCTAGTGGTTCAGTGATCGAGGTGCAGCCTGCAGGCTAAGACACATTCATTCTGCTGGCACAAAGATATGAGGTGAATCATGAATGCAGTTCTGTGAACGAGGATGACCTCCCAAGTCAGCACCAGTGTGGGATATCAAATCTCTCTCTGTCTCCCTACTCACTCCAGCCCGCAAAGCAGGTTTGGTAGAGACATGCTAATTCTGCCCTTTCACTTTCATCTGTCACAGATGCTTCAATATGACCTTCTCTGCATAGGAAGCCAGTCTGTAGAAGAGTCATGTTGTGAGGGCACTTTCATTAAGTATCCCGGGATTAGTGTGCAATGAGTGTTCCAGCAGCACCGAAAGTACAAGTGAAGGGGTCGGGTTGCACTCCATTTTTTATTGATGGACTATAAAGTGCGATGTGAACAAAGGCAGTACAGGTTTAAAAGTGGCATCAGCTGTCTGTTGGGCATGGCTTACATTAAATTTGTAACTTGTTTAAATATTTATTACTTATGTGTCTTTATTCATTCAAACTTCTTGCGAGTATTGGCAAAGCCCAGTGGGTTTGGCCTTGACCTCCTACAACATTTTCTTTGTAGTGGTTTTGTTTATTCCAAGACCCTTCACAGTAAACGAAAACACAGAAATAAAACCTTCCCCAACCTATAATGGAATATGTGTTATTTACAGCTCTTAGAAACTGCAACAGTACAGTGTTTAGCACTAGATCAAGCAGTAACTCGTATTATGCTTTATGTAGAGTAGACTTTTATCTGAAAGAGACACGTTAGTGACAGATTCCTTACCTTAGAATATCCCCAGGCGTCAGGCTGGATCCGGAAAGTTTTTGCGTAGCAGTACCCTTGCGCGTCGGTAGGCGGCGTCGTGCGGCTCCGCGTCCGTCGTCGGGCGTCGTGATCGCCGGGATGACGTCGCGGGCAGTACTTAGACGCCGCCCCTGCGCGCTGACGTCAGTTCTTCTTTTTCCGCGCCAGCAAGCGCAGATCCGGGAAGAGCAGTGCCCTGGTCATTTTTTGACCATACTTTTTGGTGAATTTTTCACTGTTTTTCCATCTTTCAAGGTGTCGTAGGGATGCCCGGCTTCAAGCGATGCGGCGCCTGTGCGCGGATGATGTCCGTCACCGACCCGCATTGGGAGTGTCTCTTCTGCCTCGGCCGAGGCCACCACACGGAGTCTTGTACCGACTGCCAGGCCCTCCACCCGAAAGCTTTGCGAGAGCGGTCTCGAAAGCTCCTCGAGGCCCGGCATTCGGCTCCGCGGAAGCCCCGGTCGCGTGAGAGGTCCAGGGGTCGATCGCGGAGTCCACACCGGTCGTCGGCGTCGAAGTCTTCTTCGTCCGGTAAGTCGAAGCACAAAAAGTCCAAAAAGCATCATCGCTCTAGGACTTCGCCTCGCCGGTCTCGCGACTCGGCTGAGGCCCCTCCCGGCACCGTCCCCGCCCCCGCGGCCCCGGACATGCCTGTGGAGTCGCCCCCGCCATACCCGCCCTTCCCGGGTTCGGGGCGGATCCGGCCAAAGTACAGGAATTCCTGTCGGCCATGGCCCGCTCTTCGGGCCTTCAGGCCCCTCCGGTGCGCCTTCGGGCCCCGCGGGCCCTGATGGGGTTGTTCCGCGCCGCCGACGGCTCCGGCCCCGGCGTCGCCCGTGCCTCCAGCCTCGATCCCGGCTCCGGCTTCGGCCCCGGCCTCGATCCCGGCTCCACAACCCCCATCGACGCCGGTCGACCTAACGACACCTCCGCCGGCGCCGATGTCTCCGGTGCCGTTCTCGGCGCCGCTCCGGGCGGCGTCGTCCCCTGTTCCTTCTGGCTCCGGACATGGATCCGGACCGACGTCGCTCGACGCCGGCTCCGGCGCCGATGGGACCTTGGGTCCCAACTGTCCCTCCTCCTCCTTATTTTGAACCAGAGGAGGACCAGTTGGACTGGGAGGGGTCTGATGACCCTCTGACACGACACTGTCAGTACGATCAGGACTGGACAGAGAGTCTAGGGAGGCCAGTGGTCTGGATACTTCCCCTGACACTGGCATGCTGTCTCCTCCCGTGGCTACGGAGGAGGGAGCCAATTTTGGTACGGTGTTGCGTAGGGCGGCTGGGGCCTTACGTCTCCAACTTCCTACTTTGACGGTCAAGCCTAACATCTTGACAGAGGTGCTTCAGCCGGCAGCCTCCTCTGCGGAGACTGTGCTGCCGTTTAACGACGCCCTCACTGACGTTCTTTTGGGCGCCTGGTCCAAGCCCAACACAAGGGCTCCTGTGGATCGGAACGTGTCACGACGCCATCGCCCAGCTCCGGGCGACCCCCTGTTTCTCTCTGTCCACCCCACTCCTGAGAGCTTGGTTGTCCAAGCCTCCGCTTCCCAAACCGCCTTCCCTACCGCTCCTCCGGATAGGGAATCCAAACGCCTGGATCAGTTTGGGAAGAAGGGTTTTTCTTCCTCCAGTGCTGGCTTGCGGTCCGTTAACACCGCTTGTCTTTTGGGCCGATATACCCACTCCCTGTGGGATTCGGTGGCGGATGTTTTGCCCCAGTGTCCTGAGGAGGTCCAGACACTGCTTTCCCGCGCCATTGCGGAAGGAAGGGATGCGGCTAAACACACCATACGTTGTGGCCTTGACACCGCCGACTCGCTGGGCAGGTCTATTGCAACGACGGTGGCACTCAGACGCCACGCCTGGCTGAGAACCACTGGTTTTTCAGGGGATGTCCAGAATACTCTCATGGACATGCCCTTTGATGGAGTCGGTCTTTTGGGTCCAAAGCAGACCATGCGTTAGAGCGCTTTAAGGACTCACGGGCTACTGCCAAGTCCCTGGGCCTTTCTGCTACACGCCCTCCGCTGACTTCTGCTTTTCGCCCCTATCGTGGCCACGGTAGGGGCGCCCTTCACGTCAGCAGCCCAGCCACCGGCCCGCGCAGCAGGCGTCTTCGCGTGGCCGAGGACGTGATTCCGCCGTGGCGGATCGGGCAACCAGCGTGCGGGTCAGGCCACCACCTCCAACCCGTCCGCGGCCTCCAAGCCCTCCTAGTCCCTCCTTTCAGGTGCACAGCACGCCAGTAGGGGGCAGGGTCCGCCATCACCTTCCCCACTGGCGTACCATCACCTCGGACAGGTGGGTCTTGGACATTGTCCGAAGGGGCTACTCCCTCCCCTTCGAGACCACCCCCAGCCATGCCACCTCAATTCCACCGCATGTCAGGGGATCACTTGGTGCTTCTACAGAAGGAAGTCGCGGCCCTCTTGACCAAGAGGGCCATCGAGCGTGTTCCGACCCCAGAAGTAGGGCGTGGTTGCTACTCCCACTACTTTCTGGTGCCCAAAAGGACAAGGAGGACATGCGTCCTATCTTGGACCTCCGGAACGTCAATCGCTTCCTCCGGAAGGAGAAGTTCAAGATGCTCACCCTAGCTCAGGTCTTGACTGCCCTCGACCCTGGAGACTGGTTGGTAGCGTTGGACTTGCAGGACGCATATTTCCACATCCCCGTCCTGCCGGCCCACCGGCGTTACCTTCGGTTCACGGTAGGCCCCAAGCATTTTCAGTTCACCGTGCTCCCTTTGGCCTTACCAGTGCCCCTCGGGTGTTCACGAAAGTGATGGCGGTGGTCGCAGCTCATCTGCGCCGGGCAGGGGTTTCAGTCTTCCCCTACCTCGACGACTGGCTGCTGAAGGCGGGCTCGTCCCAGGCAGTCGTCTCCCACCTCCAGACTACGGCCGAACTCCTGCACTCGCTGGGGTTCTCCATCAATGTGCCGAAGTCGCATCTGATTCCTTCTCCACAGCTCCTTTTCATCGGAGCGGTTCTGGACACGACGCAGTTTCGGGCCTATCCTCCCGAACGGCGAGTCCGGGATATTCAGGCTATGATTCCGATCTTTCAGCCTTTATCCTGGGTTTCGGCACGGATGACCCTGAGGCTGCTGGGCCTCATGGCCTCCTGCATCCTGCTGGTCGATCATGCCAGATGGCATATGCGGGCTCTGCAGTGGGACCTGAAGTTCCAGTGGGCGCAGCACCAGGGCAACCTGTCCGATCACGTCCAGATCTCGGAGGGGACTGCAAGACAGTTGCAGTGGTGGCTCTCGAACCGGCAATGGGTCATGGGCAGATCCCTCTCCCTTCCCCAGCCAGAGCACACAGTTGTGACGGACGCGTCCCTTCTGGGATGGGGCGGTCACATGGGAGAGGCGGAGATCAGAGGCCTCTGGTCTCCGGCGGAGTCCCGGCTCCATATCAACATTCTGGAGCTCCGGGCGATCCGACTTGCACTCAAGGCATTCCTTCCCTCTGTCAAAGGGAAGGTAGTGCAGGTGTTCACAGACAACACCACCGCCATGTGGTACTGCAACAAACAGGGCGGGGTGGGGGTCTTGGACCCTTTGTCAGGAGGCTCTGCGCCTCTGGACATGGCTGGAACATCAGGGCATGTTCCTGATGGTTCAACACCTGGCAGGTTCCCTGAACGCCAGGGCGGACGAACTCAGCCGCAGGTGCATGATGGATCACGAATGGCGTCTTCACTCGGAAGTGGCGCAAGGACTCTTTCTACAGTGGGGAGAGCCTTGGTTAGATCTATTCGCCACCGAAGAGAACGCGCAATGTCATCAGTTCTGCGCGTTGGAATTTCCAAGGCGGCACTCGCTCGGCGACGCCTTTCGTCGCGAGTGGAGTTGCGGTCTGTTGTACGCCTTTCCGCCTATACCACTTCTACCCAGAGTGTTGAACAAGATTCGGCACGACCGGGCCCAAGTCATTCTTGTGGCTCCGGACTGGGCTCGAAGAGTTTGGTATCCCGAGCTACTCAATATGAGCGTAGATCCCCCAATCCGTCTGCCTCTTCGGGAGGATCTTCTGTCGCAGCAGCAGGGGACGGTCCTCCACCCGAACCTGTCCAGTCTACACCTGCTTGCGTGGAGATTGAGCGGCGGCAGTTGATTCCTTTCGACTTGCCTCCCGAAGTTTGTGATGTGATTCTGGCAGCCAGGCGTCCCTCCACTAAGGTGGTATACGCCTGCAGGTGGAACAAATTTGTGGCATGGTGCACAGCAAAGGCTGTGAATCCCCTTTCTGCCCCTCTTTCTGAGGTCCTTCTGTTCCTTCTCTCTCTGGCCCAACAGGGTTCTGCCCTGGGTACCATCAAGGGTTATCTTTGTGCTATCTCGGCCTTCCTCAGGCTCCCTGATCAGCCCTCCCTTTTCAAGTCCCCTGTTATTAACAGGTTCTTAAAAGGCATTACTCACCTCTTTCCTCCTGTTCCGTTTGTGATGCCTCAGTGGGACTTGAACTTGGTTCTTACCTTTTAATGTGCGCTCCCTTTGAGCCTCTACATATCTGTCCTCTTCGTCTTCTGACTCTGAAGACAGCCTTTCTGGTGGCCATCACCTCCGCTCGGCGGGTGAGTGAGCTCCAGGCTCTATCTTGCAAACCTCCCTTTCTGTCTGTTCATCCAGACAAGGTTGTTCTTCGGACGCGTCCGTCCTTCTTGCCAAAGGTGGTTACTGCTTTCCATATTGGGCAGACCATCACTTTGCCCACCTTCTTTCCGCCTCCGCATCCTTCCAGAGAGGAAGAGAGGCTCCACCGTCTGGACCCAAAACGTGCGCTCTCCTTCTATATTGACCGCACAAAACACTTCCGGGTGGATGACCAGCTCTTTGTTGGCTACGTGGGCGCCAAAAAGGTCGGGCGGTGCACAAGAGGACCATCTCCCGCTGGGTTACCTTGTGCATCAAGACCTGCTATTCTTTGGCGAAGAAGGAGCCTCCTGTTGGGCTGCGTGCCCATTCCACAAGGGCAACGGCTGCTACCACGGCCTTGGGCCGCGGTGTTCCGCTGCCGGTTATTTGTCAGGCAGCTACGTGGGCCTCGCTGCACACGTTTACAAAGCATTACTGCCTTGACAGTCAGGTCCGGAGGGACGGCTTCTTTGGCCGTTCTGTCCTCCAGGACTTCCTTGTCTGATCTTTGTTCGCAGACCCACCACCGGGGTTGGTATTGCTGGGGTATCTATTCTAAGGTAAGGAATCTGTCACTAACGTGTCTCTTTCAGATGCACAAGTTACTAACTTGTGTAACGATATATCTAAGAGACAGTAGTTAGTGACAGATTACTTACCGCCCCACCCATCCTCCCCGTTCTGCGAACTGATTTCTAGGGTTAAGGACATCCCTTTCAGGGCCCTAGTATTTTTCAGATACCTATGTCAGCTTCTTGCATGGCTCTGCGTTCCTGGCGCGGAAAGTCGTGTACAGAACTGACGTCAGCGCGCAGGGGCGGCGTCTAAGTACTGCCCGCGACGTCATCCCGGCGATCACGACGACGGACGCGGAGCCGCACGACGCCGCCTACCGACGCGCAAGGGTACTGCTACGCAAAAACTTTCCGGATCCAGCCTGACGCCTGGGGATATTCTAAGGTAAGGAATCTGTCACTAACTACTGTCTCTTACAGATATATCGTTACACAAGTTAGTAACTTGTGCATTAAGACATTAAAACAAAAAAGTAGCCTTATCCTCTACCCATTTCTTAATAGGAAAGCATGCAGACTTTATGCACTGTCGCAGGATACATGCTATCCCTCCGCTTCTAATATTTGCCAGGCATTAGTTAAGTTTATACATACAAATATTGTTGTTGAAAAATAAACATTCAAACCTATTAAAAGCAAAACAATTGTAAAGTAAAATATTAAGCTGTTTGGCAGTGCAACAACAGTCACACTTACCTACATTATTGTTCTAAAGACGCACACTGCACACAACTACACATGACTGCTTCCAGAAACAGCTTGCAGCATAACTTCATTTTCAGGTTTTCCTTAACAAAGGGCTAACCACAAATGTCCACTCCTTCAGAGGCATTCACACACAAGTGCCCCCGAGTAAAATCCTAGACGTATGCACGAAGGCAAAATGCCATTACTCAGCATAATTGACAATGTAATGGCCAAATGATTGTCCTGTGGGCTAATAAACAAAAGATGATTTTTTTAAATTGGATCAACAGCCTGGATCCTTACTTGAGGCTCACACATACAAGCTCTGATAAGGAAGTCACTTTCTTAGATATCACCATCAGAATTGAAGAAGGTTATCTAAAAAGAAAGACACATTATAAGACTACTGATTGCAACAGTCTGTTAAGTTATGACAGTCCGCATCCCAGATATCTGAGAATGATCCTACCTTACGGTCAAATCATGAGATTTAGGAGGAATTGCAGCGAAATGAGCGACCATGACATTTAATCTTAAAGAACTGGCAAATAAAATGAGGGGACAAACTATCCGAGAAATATCATACAGAAATCAAGGATAAGAGCAAAGAATATAAACAAAGAAACTCTTTTCAAAGATAAACCTCAAAAGGAACAGCAAATTCTCACTTGTGACCACCTGTACACCCATGTTGAAGAAAATGAAGGAGATCATTAACAAGAGGTGAGACATTGTGAACATTAAGAATCGTGCAATCTCAAAACCCATTTTTGCATTTAAACAGTTGAGCTATTTAAGGGACCATTTGTTACACACGAGACCGAAAAAGGAATAGTTGGTTGAATACATGGCCCGTGCGAATTAGGATTGATGAACATAGGAGCACCATAAGGTGTAGGCACCTGGCCACAATAATGACACAAACACTTTCTCATCTAGAATCACACTGTGTGTATGCTTTTCTGTGGACTTATCGAACATTTCATTGACACCAACAAACTCATAGCTAAAGGAACAAGTTACTTAACTTTCAGTAATGCTCTCTCTCGTCTAGCTGCAGATTCCTTTCTTTTTGTGGTACTTCTGACCACAGATTCCTAACCTTTTGAATTTCCCCAGGTGCCGTACTGTATCCAGAGCTTTTCATGGCAATAGATCCTAACGTAGTTGGTGCCATCTGACTCCCTGGTGACCTCGTTCTGCCTCTGGAAGTGAGGGTGCAGAGCTGTATTTGGGTGCCACTGCTACATGATTACATCAGTTTACCGTTGAACGATTCATCGACCTCAGATGCAGATCATCCATGATAAATTGAAAGAATGACAGTGTGCAAAATCTAACTCGGGACCGTTTTTAGAAACCCTAAAAGTCCACTCCACAGAATGGGGTGTAGGCAGGGAAGTGAGGAATCTGCAATTAGAGTAGCCACCAGAAAGAGCTTTATCCAGGGTAAGTAACTGTTCTTCTGATGGATACTCAGTTGCAGATTCCTTTTGAATAGATAACAAACCAGTACCTCATAGGTGAAGGGTCTGAGGAGAGGGATTACACCAGGAAGTAAGGGCCTAGTACGTGAAATGGCCCTCCCTGCAGACTTAATTGTCAAGACAGTAATGCCTGGTGGAGGTGAGGTGTGTACGGATGCCCATAGCAGCCTGGCAGATACCCAGCACTGGAACATCTCTTGCCAATCAGGCAACATATAGATCAAATGCTAATAAAATCAGACCTACATTGAAAAACTGATGAAAGAACAACTTAATGTACCAAGCAGTGATAGAAATGTATCTTCTTTTATTATTTTTACAAAATATTTAAAAAGGTGGCAAAGTTTCGTCAAACAATAACTTAAACGTTGTCACAATGACAAATGAATATGTCAATGGCTAATCCCAAGGTTTAAATGCCTGTGGGTGGTTTCCAGCTCTCAATGTTATTTTACGAGTCTAGGCAACAGCTGATGTACATCACAATATTCATTACAATGTAATAGATGTCACAAAACATGAAAACAATACAGATGTATGATGCTTTGCCACACTAAAGCAAAATTATACATAAACATGCAATTAAATATAAAAAATGTGGAGCTGGTTCTTGGAGGGATCGACGCACGTTTCAGCAAGCGTGCCGCCTTCGTCGGGAAACCACATTAAAAAGTATTATCTACAAAAATAAGGTAAAAGGTACATTAAGTTAAACACATCTCTCGCGAGAACAGGAAATAATTGATGCACCCACACCCAAAGCAAGAACTGAGATACCGAAACAACCCGATATGTGAACAGAATAGGAAAAGAATTGTGCTTTAGTGAGTATAAGACAAAATGAGGAATATATAGAAATTAAAAAAAATTATATATAGACTCAAAACTCGTTTGGCATCAGAGTGTCATCCAAAGCCGAAGAGAAAGTGTGAAAACCAGGAACCTGTATAATAAATGTCACAGCTTTGCTCACCAAGACCAAGGGTGCTTCCTATAGCTGCCTCAAGGACATGAGTAGTCCAAGTGAGTGCTAAAATAAACATCTGAAAGAGACACGTTAGTGACAGATTCCTTACCTTAGAATATCCCCAGGCGTCAGGCTGGATCCGGAAAGTTTTTGCGTAGCAGTACCCTTGCGCGTCGGTAGGCGGCGCTCGTGCGGCTCCGCGTCCGGCGTCGTGATCGCCGGGATGACGTCGCGGGCAGTACTTAGACGCCGCCCCTGCGCGCTGACGTCAGTTCTTCTTTTCCGCGCCAGTAAGCGCAGATCCGGGAAGAGCAGTGCCCTAGTCAATTTTTGACTAACTTTTTTGTGAATTTTTTCACTGTTTCTTTTCGAGTCTTCATCGACTCCTAGGTGTCGTAGGGATGCCCGGCTTCAAGCCATGCGACGCCTGTGGTTGAATGATGTCGATCACAGACCCGCATCTGGAGTGTCTCTTCTGTCTCGGCCGAGACCACGACACGAAGTCGTGCCCTGACTGCCGGAAACTTCACCCGAAGGCTTTGCGAGAGCGGTCTCGAAAGCTACTCGAGGTCCGGCAGTCGGCTCCGCGCCGCACCAAGCCCCGGTCCCGGGAGAGGTTGAGGGGCCGGTCGCGGAGTCCCCGCCGGTCGTCGGAGTCCAAGTCTTCGCGCTCCTCGGGTAAGTCGAAGCACAAAAGTCTAAGAAGCGTCATCGCTCTAAGACTTCGCCTCGCCGGTCTCGCGACTCGACTGAGGCCCCAGTCGGCACCGTCCCCGCGGCCCCGGACATGCCTATGGAGCCGCCCCGCATTACCCGTCCTTTCCGGGTTCGGGGGCGACTCCGGCCGAAATACAGGAATTCCTGTCGGCCATGGCCCGCCTCTTCGGGCCTCAAGGTCCCTCCGTGCGCCTTCGGGCCCCGCGGGCCCTGATGGGGCTGCTCCGGCGTCGCCGTCGACTCCGGTCCCGGCGCCGCCTGTCCCACCAGCCTTCATCCCGGCCTCGGCTCCGGCCCCGGCCTCGATCCCGGCTCCGGTGGTACCGCAACCCCCATCGACGCCGGTTGACCTAACCACGCCTCCGCCGATGTCCCCGGTGCCGTTCCTGACGCCGTCCGGGGCTCCGGAGGCGTCGGTCCCCGGCTCTCTCCGGCTCCGGACATGGAGCCGGACCGACGTCGCTCGACGCCGGCTCCGGCGCCGATGAGACCTTGGATCCCAAATGTCCCTCCTCCTCCATATTTTGAACCTGAGGAGGACCAAGAGAGCTGGGAGGGGTCCGAAGACCCTCTCACACAACAGTGTGAGTATGATCAGGACTGGGCTGAGGAACTTGGGGATGCCAGTGGTCTAGACACCTCCCCTGACACTGGCATGCTGTCTCCTCCCGTGGCTACGGAGGAGGGAGCTAATTTTGCAACAGTGTTGCGTAGAGCAGCTGGAGCCTTACATCTCCAATTGCCTACTGTGGCTGTCAGGACTAATCTCCTGACGGAAGTGCTTCAGCCGGCAGCTTCCTCCTCGGAGACTGTGCTGCCGTTTAATGATGCACTCACTGACGTTCTTTGGGTGCCTGGTCCAAGCCCACCACAGGGGCTCCTGTGGATAGGAACGTGGCCCGACGCCATCGCCCTGCTCCGGGCGACCCCTTGTTTCTCTCCCAACACCCCACCCCCGAGAGCTTGGTTGTCCAAGCCTCTGCCTCCCAAACCGCCTTCCCTACCGCCCCTCTGGATATGGAATCCAGACGCCTGGACCAATTTGGGAAGAAGGCTTTTTCTTCCTCCAGTGCTGGCTTGCGGTCCGTCAACACCGCTTGCCTTTTGGGCCGATATACCCACTCCCTGTGGGATTCGGTGGCGGCTGTTTTGTCGCAGTGTTCTGAGGAGGTCCAGACACTGCTTACCCGCGCCATTGCGGAAGGGCGAGATGCGGCTAAATACACCATACGTTGTGGCCTTGATACCGCCGACTCGCTGGGCAGATCGCTTGCGACGACGGTGGCGCTACGTCGCCACGCCTGGCTGAGAACAACTGGTTTCTCGGGTGATGTCCAGAATACACTCATGGACATGCCCTTTGATGGAGTCGGTCTTTTTGGTTCAAAGGCAGACCATGCGCTGGAGCGTTTTAAGGACTCACGGGCTACTGCCAAGTCCCTGGGCCTTTCTGTTGTACGCCCTCCGCTAACCTCTGCTTTTCGCCCCTTTCGTGGCCACGGAAGGGGCGCCCAGTCACGTCAGCTGCCCAGCCACCGGCCCGCGCAGCAAGCGTCTTCGCGTGGCCGAGGACGTGGATACCGCCGTGGCGGTTCGGGCAACCAGCGTGCGGGTCAGGCCACCACCTCCAACCCGTCCGCACCCTCCAAGCCCTCCTAGTCCCTCCTTTCCGGTGCACAGCATGCCAGTAGGGGGCAGGGTCCGCCATCACCTTCACCACTGGCGTCCCATCACCTCGGACAGGTGGGTCTTGGACATTGTCCGAAGGGGCTACTCCCTCCCCTTCGAGACCAACCCCCCAGCCATGCCACCTCAATTCCACCGCATGTTAACACTTTCCAATTTAGGAATACTCTATACAAGCAAATCAAAGGGGTAAGTATGGGGGCTTCGGTCGCCCCGTCAGTAGCGAATATCTACATGGCCCTCTGAAAAGAAATTCATCAATAACGAAGTTGCACCTTTTTACGAATCGGTGACACACTGGTCTAGATACATTGATGATATTTTTTTCATCTGGACATACACAGCTGCGTTACTATCTGAATTCCTGGGATGGCTCAACTTGTGTGACAGCAATTTAACATTCACGGCCCACACGAGTTATTCCCAAGTAGAGTTCTTAGACATTGTGATTCGCCATAACAAAGGGATCTTAAAAGTAGATCTTTTCGTTAAACCTCCTGCTAGAAACACCTTGTTGCATTTCGAGAGTTACCATCCTCGCAGCCAGAAACAAAGCATTTAATTCGGGCAGTTCCTTAGACTTCGTTGTAATTGCTCGAATCTGCAAGCTTCCAAAATGACATAAAAATTCCTTGCAAGAGGTTACCCGAAATGCCTCATAAGGGAATCGTTTAAACAAGCTAGATTCTATGATAGAGATTCCTTATTAAGATCGCGTCCTGCAGCACCTGTGACCCAACTTGTACGTGTCACAAAATACTCAACGATGAACGAAACAGTGAGACAGATTATAAATTCTAATTGGCACATTCTTAACACCCCTCTGACATAAAAAAACAAATTGCCAAAACCCCTATATGTACATCGGCTGAACAAGAACATTAATGATCTTATTCTGCATTCACGTTTTACCACAGGCTCTGGCTTTGTACAAAAGACCATTGATGGAGCGGTGCCCATCAAAGGTACGTTTAAATGCAATCAATGCAAAGCTTGCGACACTGTGATTGAAGGAGACATGCTTACCCATAATGGATATACTGTAAAAGCTAATAAATGTACTAACTGTAAAACTAAGAACTTGATTTATCTTTTACTATGTCCTTGCGACCTAGGTTATGTTGGCGAAACTTCACGCGCTTTGTCGACACGCTTAACTGAACATCATTCAGCGATTCACACATTGAAATTAACTGCGCCGTTAGTTAAACATTACCTTGAGAAAAACCATCATGCAAGTGAAATCAGATGGCATGTTCTGGAAACAATTGCGGTGATGCAAGAACCCAAAAGTACAGATATACGTAAAAGACGTGAAGTCTTTTGGATTTTTGTTTTGAATACTCCTAAAAAAGGATTGAACAATGAGATTCCGTGGGAGAACGCAATCAGATATAACACCTAGCTTAGCATTATCTCCCGCCTATAGTTGGTTTGTTCTAATCCTGTACTGTGACTTCTTCATTCCGGTTACTTTTGTCATAGGTGACTAGACTCTTCCATATATGTGATCACTGCTGCAGAGCTTCGCCCCATTAGCTCATTCCTCTGTTTACGGCGCTCTTTTTCAGGTGTTTATGCAATCTAGATGCTACCTTTCTAGCCCCCTGTTACACAAGTGAAAATTGCCATTGAGTCCAATCTCTTTAGCTCACCCAACTCAAAGATTGAATTAAAGTATTTTCACTTTAAATCCCCATTTTCATCACTAATATATTATTAGAGATTAGAATCCATCATCCCATTACGCTTCTTGTGAATTTTCTTTATGATTAACTCTATTGTTCATTTTTTATCTATAGGCTCTCTCCTTCGAGCCTAACATCAGTTGCCCTAGGAACTTCATACTAGATTGTACGAATCTTTCCACTGTGTTTTCTATCGGCCAGCCTCGAAGTTTTATGGGACTATGTCCCTTTAATTTGTGTATCCTCCGTCCGGCTGACGTAAGCACCCTGCCTTTAAAAGCTGTACCGGTCGGCACCGCTTCGAGTCTTTGGAAATATCCTCCGACTACTACTCGCATGACCAAGTAAGTAATCTGCGGCGGTAGTGTATGCATTTTTGCGTAGCATGGAAACGCTGCATTTTGAGCAGACATTTCACTTTAGGCATACCGTGCTTGAATATTCCACTTCCCTGCTGGACGTGCATATAACGCATGTTCCATGCCTTAATGGTCTCATACCGTCCGAACCGTAGTTACATCGAGTAATGCCCCCTGTGTTGTGCAGCGCCTACCGGAGTTGCACTTCGAATTAGTGTTGATTACAATTTTTCACCCTTGTTGGCCCACTTTATCCTCCAGCCAGTAGCATTTTTGTGCTTAACACGATTGTCCACAATGTTGGACTATACACACATTTACGTTTCCTTTCCCCTATGTTAGTTATTCCACTTCAAGGGACAGGTACCTGCCTTGGCTCCATGATCATTACTTTCGGCCAGCAGACCCTAGGCATGACGACTGCATGCCCCATCATTTTATCAATTTACTTGTGACGGCGTAGAAAAGGCCTAATTCGAGGCAGTCACAATACATGCCTGTCAAAGTTTTAATTTTAAGGTATGTTTTTCAGCCTCCCCATACTTAAATGGTTCTAAGCATTAACGGGATTCCATGCCCGATGTTTATAGGATCCTTTCTGGTTTCAAGGACCGCCTCTATATTTGTGGATTCTGCCCTATATGATCGCGTCTCCTGGTATAATTTCAGGTACTGGAGATTGAATCGATGTCTCTTTAAATATCCTTCAGTTGAATTCTGTTCGTGATTTAATCATCTTCCCCCTGATGACCTCGCCCTTGCATTGTTGTTTATTTTAGCACTCACTTGGACTACTCATGTCCTTGAGGCAGCTATGGAAAGCAACCTACTTCCCATTCCCATTTCTATTTGTCTTGGTGAGCAAAGCTGTGACATTTATTATACAGGTTCCTGGTTTTCACACTTTCTCTTCGGCTTTGGATGACACTCTGATGCCAAACGAGTTTTGAGTCTGTTGGACTTGGCCCTTTTTGGCCGGTTCACCCCTAAACTTTTTGCCTTGTGTGTCAGTAGTTTTGAGTCTCTGGGCACTTTAGCACTGTGGGCCAGTGTAAAGTGCGTGCGCGCTGAGTGCGTGTGGTGAGATTGTCCTGCCCTCCCATAGGAATGCATGGGGGATATGGGTGTCCATGGTAATTCCTGGTGTGAGAGGAGTGCAGGGGCGAGTTTAGTATGTGCGAACTCGTGAGAATAAATGCTGCGCAATGGTGTGCGCAGATTTATTGTGACTGGTGTAGAAATGCCACTTTTAGAAGTTGGCATTTATGTGTGCTCTGTGTCTGCCTGCCTGATGTGAATTGCATGTCTGGCTTGTGAGTGACAGGGGCTGGGAGGTGTGTGTGGCTCCAGGAGGGGCAGGGTGAGTCAGCGCAGGGCTGAATAGGGAGATCTGCATCTAGATGGGAGGGAGGAGTTGCACCTGGGACCTGAATAGGGCTGTGCCTTCCCTCCACAATGCTGGCTCCACCTCCTGTGGTGCGTCTGATGTTCCCTGGCCTGCCCTGTGAAAGGGAGAGAGGAGCTGAGCAAAACAAAGTGCTCCAAAGCTCCCCTGAACCAGTTGTATCTGGTTCTCCCATGCCCTACACTTTGAGACAAAGGATTTGGTGTATAAAAGAAGGGGCTGTGACCCCAGAAAGTTGTTCAGTTCCTGTGCTGTTCCTGTCGGAGGGGGCTGCTGCTGCTGGGGCCCAGGGGGGGCTGCCAGGAGAGCTTGCCTCCCTGGGCCCTGCATTGCCCCTTGATCCCTAAAGGACCTCCAGGACTCTTGTCACACCTAGCGCCTGGTGAGCGCTACATTTTCTCAAGAAAAGGAGCACGAGGGCTCCACAGCACTGAGCTGCCATCTTTCCCGAGGGAATCCCGACGTGGGGATTCCCCCTGCTGGAGGGGAGAGAAGCGGGTGTCCACCCCGCATTGCGCCAACGAGCGGGAGCCTACCCTGCTTTATGCATTGAAAATGGCGGGTGCCCACCCCGCATTGGTGATGTTAGGAAGAGCGGGTGCCCACCCCGCACTTCACCGAGTGAAGGAAATCACCGCCGCGGCCCCGATCGCAGGGCAGGAAGTCAGGCAACCTTGCCTGGGACATGGGCGGGGCCTCGTCCAGAGGAGCCGGAAGTGAGGCGTGGGGTTGCCGCCCGAGCGGGGCTCCCGTGAGCTGGTGGGAGCCCCGGTGTGCAGTAAAGAAGCGGACGGGAGCCTACCCCGCGCTCCTGTGACCCAGAGAAGAGGAGTGGGGCCGGAAGAGAAGCGCCGCATTCCCAGACCCAGGCGGGAGCCCACCCCGCGCTGGGACGTGCACCGGAGGAAGTTTTGGAGCCTTGCGGGCTCCACCTCCAAGTCCCGGGTCCCAGGAGGGGGCCCGGGTGAAGGCAGCGGAGGGCCCAAGTGGCGGATCGGAGCGTGGCTCCCGTGAGCAGTTGGGAGCCCCGGCAGCGAAGAGGAGAGCCTGGAGGAGTCCAGCTGGAGGAGAGCCTCCCCCGCATAGCCCGGTGAGTGGGGCTGAGTCTGGGCTCTATGTTGTGGGTATGCACGAAGCACCCGGGCAGTCTTGTGTGGTCTGGGCGGTCCCGCGAGAGAGCGGGCCTCCCCAATGACGGGCATAGTAGTTGAGAGAGGGCCCAGAGGGGCCCGTGCCCTCCAGTTTTGGCCATGTTTTCACAGTTGCCCCGCTGGACAGTGGGCAACTGCAACGACGTAGGGCCAAGATTGTTTAAAGAGGCCCAGTGGGGCCCCGAGGGCACAGTTGTGCCAGGGCCTCTTGATTTATTGTTCACAGCTGCCCCGCTTGACAGTGGGCAGCTGCAACCCTTGGGCACAATCATTTCAGAGTCCCTGAGTGGGACCGGAGGCACAGAGGTGCCAGGCCGTCACGTGATTCCCAGCTGCCCAGCAAGTAGTGGGAAGCTGCATCGTTTAGGCCATTCTTTCTTTGGGGGCATGCCTTATGAGATAGGAGTGAGATGCACTCCTCTGCCCCAGTACTTTCACAGCTGCGCAGCACTTAGTGCCAGCTGCTACGTTTAGGTCTGCGCAAATGCGCGCCTAACTCCTGCTGCATTGGCAGCGCGCCCTGACTCTTTGGACTTAGGGCATTTGAGCCCCTTTTTTGAGATGGCCAGTTGGCCAGGGGGACTGTTAGGATTATAGGGCGCCAGGCCCTAATGTGATGTGGTGCTAGGAAATGTAATGTATGTAGTATGATTACGCACCCTGTGTTATACCTCTAACTGTGGTTTATGATTATGAGGTTGTTTTGCATATCATGGTTTATGCTAGTGAGGTTGTTTCACTGTGTGATTTACGCCCCTAATGTGAGTTATACTTAGGAGGTTAGGGTCTAATGCGTTTAGACTTCTGAGATGATTGCATAATGTGTTTATGCTGGTGAGGTTGGCGCAGAATGTATTCCGCGCCTAAATGTGATACTGTGCATAATGTGGTTTATGTTACAGGATGATGCTGAGTACAGTGGTTACCAGTGATTACTGGTTGTACGTTTAGGATCTGTTTTACATTTACTAAGTTCGCTTTGTGCTGGTTCTGACAGTGGTCCAGTTGGCCCTGTCAGGTGTAAATAATTCCCTTGTAAATATGACCCTGTGCCAGGTGGCACGATGTATATTATGTGAGTACTATTCTAATGTGTTTTATGATAATACAAAGGCTATTTTTATATATAACCTTGTGTGGAGTTCCTTTTTGTGGTGTGCCTGGTATGTTGTTGCTGTGGGTGTGTTGCGCAAACGCTTTACACATTGCCTCCGGGATAAGCCTGACTGCTCGTGCCAAGCTACCAAGGGGGTGAGCAGGGGTTATCTTTGGCGTGTAACTCCCTTGCCCTGACTAGAGTGGTGGTCTCTGCCTGGCTTTGGCGCAAGCCTTAGCCAACCAGAGATCCCATTTCTAACAGAGTCCATATATAAAAAAATGTATTTCTATATATTCCTCATTTTGTCTTATACTCACTAAAGCACAATTCTTTTCCTATTCTGTTCACATATTGGGTTGTTTTGGGGTATCAGTTCTTGCTTTTGGTGTGGGTGCATCAATAATTTCCTGTTCTCGTGCGAGATGTGTTTAACTTAATGTACCTTTTACCTTATTTTTGTAGATAATACTTTTTAATGTGATTTACTGACAAAGGCAGCACGCTTGCCGAAACGCCCGTCGATACCTCCAAGATCCAGCTCCACATTTTTTATATTTGATTACATGTTTATGTATAATTTTGCTTTAGTGTGGCAAAGCATCTATACATCTGTATTGTTTTCATGTTTTGTGACTTCTATTACATTGTAATGAATATTGTGATGTTCAGCTGTTGTCTAGACGCGTAAAATAACATTGAGAGCTGGAAACCACCCACAGGCATTTAATCCTTGGGAGTAGCCATTGACATATTCATTTGTCATTGTGACAATGTTTAAGTTATTGTTTGACGAAACTTTGCCACCTTTTTAAATATTTTGTAAAAATAATAAAAGGAGATACATTTCTATCACTGCTTGGTACATGAAGTTGTTCTTTCATCAGTTTTTCAATGTAGGTCTGATTTTATTAGCATTTGATGTATATGTTGCTAAGTGATTTTGTATTGCCAATTGCATTTTCCCTGTCCTAGGAACGTTTATTAGTTACAGGGGTCCTTATTTTTGCGCTAAACATCTCTTGCCGGTGCCATTGTGTCAGACTTGGCACCAGTGGAGAGGGCCTGAAGGACCTCAGGAAGCTCATAGCATGCTTTTATGCACAGGGTAGTCCATCTAGGCAAGGTGTGCATCTGTACTACCTTTACCATAGCATCGGCAAAGCTGATAAAAAGCTGGTCACCCACTCGGTCTCTTTTGTGCGTTCGCTTGAAAAACTAATAGCCCGGCTGGGGTCCAGTAGGTGAAGCGTCTCCTCTTTAGTGGGTTGAGGCAGAGTGAAAAAAGTAGGGAGAGACTTGATGGACTTTCACACATAATAGGACAATACCTCTTTTGGCAAAGAGAATGCATGAGTTTTCAACACTACCTTAACGGGGCAAAAGGATGGTGTACAGAGGTTGCACTGGCAGTGCCTGTAGCCCAGTAACACAGCGCACAGAATTAAATGCAATGAGAAATACTGTCTTGATGGTGAGTAATGCTAGGGAACAAGTGTGCATAGGCCTGAAGGGCATGTATATTAGGAACAGAACCAATATAAAGTTCTGAATAGGCACAATGAAATTTAAAGGTGGGAACATGTTTGTGAGGCTCTTCAAAAAATGCGTCTTCAAAGAATTTGGTCGGCTAAGGGTCAACTTGACAGTCTCCAACCCAGACATTAAACTTCGCTCAATGACCAAAATAAACAGATTTGGTAGATGAGTGCCTAGCCTCAAGGATAAAATCCACATTTTCAGCAGGCAAATCAAATATGCTTATTTTGTGCCACTCAGTCTACAAGCATAAAGGTATAGGTTGTGGAGTTTCGGGTGCAGGACCCTGTCCTGTTGCCTAGACAGGAGGCCTTGGGAAGAGGTATTCAGATTGGAGGGAAGATACTCAAGTTCAGCAGATCGGTCTACCATTCTCTTCTAGACACATGCTACTGTATTAATATGATCTGAGCCTCATCTGTCCTAATATTCTTCAGAACTCGAGGTAGGAGAGGTAGAAGTGGGAAAGGCTTACAGGAGGCCAGCATCCCAATAGAGGCGGAATGCATCTCCCCAGAAATAGCTTTGCTGAAACTTCAGTGGACAATATTTTTGACCCAACTGTCTCTGTGGTGGCGAAAAGATACAACCAAGGCATGGGTTAAGCCGCCAATAGATGATCATTGTCCACCAGCTCGTCTGACTCGGCGGTCAATCAACCTGCCAAATAATTTGTTATTGTTTGTTGCCATACGACCTGGTGGTCATGTTGTCTATTAACACCTGAAATAGCTACCTTTTGGATAGGAGGAAGGACCTCAGAGCCCAAAAAATTGGTACGAAGGTCTAGAAGGTTGATGTGGTAGCTTTGCCCTATCAGGACTAAATGCCCTAGATCTCTTATCTTTCCCAGATGACTGCCTCAACACGGGAGCAATGCCTCCGTCACTGCTATGTCTCTGGCTGGGCTAGGGATAACGATCTGCCGCAGATTAGATTGATGTCCGACAGCCACCACAGAAGGCCCCGGTGTGCCTCCTCCGAAATTCCTCAGTGTTGAGCCCACTGCAGATGGCCGTTCCACTGCAAGATCAGAATCTGCCAAGAGGCACTTGGGACTAGCAGGATGCATTGTGGCAAGTAGCATCAAAACCATACATTCTGGATCACGAGTGAGTTAAAAACATAACCAGATGGTCCAGGAATCGCTAGGGTGGTAGAAAGGACTAACATCCAATTTCCAGGATGTCTCCTGTGACGGGAATGCTCTGAACAGGCTGCAGGTGGTATTTTGGTTTGTTGATGGAAAACCACAGTGATGACAGAAAGGTGACCGTTGTCTGTAGGTGGTCCACAACTCACTGTGCTGGGCCTGTGTTCAAAGTGCAGGAATACATGTGTGTCTGCATGATAAACTGCGACCGTTGTCATCACTTTCGTAAACACCAAAGGGCAGATGTGAAGCCGAAAGGTAGAACAGCAGACTGGAAGTACTCCGATCCCAGCATAAACGACAAGAAACAACTGTGGGACTGCAGGACGGGCACATGAAAGAGCACATCCTGCAAGTTAAAGGGCACTATCGAGTCCCGTGGATCCAGGGCGGAAAGCACCTGGGCCAAATTCAACATCTTGGGCTTGTCCTTCCAAAGGAAAGTGTTAGTTCAGAAGCCAAAAGCTGAATATATAAGGATGGAAGCATGATCTGCTTAAAATCTGCACCTAACAAGGGCCATATTAGCCGAGCTGGATGTGATTTGGATGGTTTCACCTTGTTGAATGATCTGCAGCACCCACTGGTCTGAAGTTCTATCACACATCAAGGCAGGAAAAATCAGTCCAAGGGGACATGAAAGCTGCTGGGCCCAAACTACAGCATGGACAGAGGAAGAAAAGATTACTGTCCCTGGTGGTGTCCACAGCCTTTCCCAGCACTACGCCCTCTTCAGCTTCAAAAGGGCTGTGTTAGCTTCCTTTAAGGCTTACAAGGGTTGCCTCTAACCATAGGTGAGAGCCAGGGAGTCTCCTCTGAATTTTCAGTATTGTTGATGAAATTGATGGGCTTGAGATAACAAGCACAGAGTGGGCTATAGCAGGGCTGCCTTTGAAGTGCTTCAACATAGAAACAGCTTTCTCTCCAGTAACGCTAGAACATTAAAAGATGTGTCCATAAGGGATGTCTGGAAATCACAAAACAATCTTGTGGTGCACTGATCACAACATTGGACTCCCTGACACAGTCCCCACAGTGTTGTGTCCAGAACAGCTCTCAAAACATATTTGCTACATCTTGTTCATCTTGCATTGTCTGAAAGAAGGTGGTCCTGCATTCATCAGGGGCAGCCGGTGAGATCTCACTGACAATATCCCACAAGGCGTGCGCATAGCGACCCAGGAGCCATTCAGAGACCTCCGTGCTAAAATGGAAGAGGAAAAGACTCCTTTACAGAATGCATCAATTGTCTTAGACATGCTATGTGGGGGCGCACTAGAGAAAGCATTTGGGTCAACCTTCTGGTGGAAGCCTGAATCACTAAGCTCTTGCTAGTTGGGTGTGAAGCCAAAAAGGGTGGATTTCTGGGGGAGTTTTAGAGGGGAGGAGAATTCTATTATTTCTAGCCACTGAGCGACTTGCTGGGAAAGTTGAGCCTGGCTCAGACCAAGTGCCATCAAGATTTTCCCTCTGCCTCATTAAAAGGTGGTAAGGGCTCTGACAGGCAGGCACAGGCCGAAAGATTTCAGTAAATTTTCCTTAGTCTATATGGTGGGTGGGTATATGGTAGGTCCAATATTTCTGCTGCTCTGTGTATTACTACTGTGAAGGAGGCACTCCCCTCAGTGGCTCTGTTAGGGAGTCCAACTCTGTCAGGAGAAGTATCTAAGCCACTCCACTTCTCTAAGATTACCCCTTAAACCTTTGTACAAACGACAACTGATACACAATTCGGCAACCAGGCTGATGTTTTAGGAGGGAGCTGCTCTTCTAATCCTGGCAATTCTATATATTCTGAGCCTTCCTCCCTTCTGCAGCTTGCTGGTGTCACAATTAGCAACACCTTTGCTCTCCAGTGGTGTATTCTCTTCTAGTTGGCCCAGCACTGGGAAGTCCTCGCAGACATCTGGATTTCTTCAGAAGCAGCTCAGTATCTGCAAAGTTATTTGCTGTTGGATTACCTCGCATGTGGAAAGCCTTTTGGCCCTTCTCTAGCAGTAGTAAACAATGCTTCCTCCCTTGAGGAGGCTGTCATTTCGATGCAGTGGAGTAAGAGGCCTGTGGTCCGTCTCAGAGCAGAAATCTCAGATCAGCCTGCTCGAATTTTGTGAGATCTGCCTGTCCGCCGAGATGTTGCTGCCCTCCATCAATGGTCAGTGAGTTCAGGTCATAATAGAGAACACAAAAGCGATATGGTATGTCAAAAAGCGATGTAGCAGGTGGCCAAATGCTGAGGAAGATGACCGCACACTAGCACGGCTCCGGCACAATACGCCCGGTAAACATTAAAATCTGTACATTAATCCGCCAGGAACAGCCGTAATCAGCCTGCCCATAGCCCATGGGTGCCAGGAGATCCCCGTGATAAGAATTGAGTGCCGGGGAGTTGAGTTACGCTCTAGCCAGCGAAGCGGCGGACCGGCAGTGGCGCTCATACTAGCTGCGACGGTGCAGCCTTGTGACACGCAGCCGCCGGAAGACTCACCCGCGACAGAGGTGAGCGCACTGCGGAGGTGGAAGTGACCGCGATCAACTCCCACCGAGGCGAATAGTGTAAGAGGCGTCGGACGTGAGCCAGCCAAGATCGCAGCTAGAGGCCGTGCAGAGAGGTGAGCGGATTCGGCATAACTGAGGAACGAGCGGCCTCTGAGAGTGCGGGACGCCACCAGGCTATAAACTGTGTAAGTCCTGCCCACGCCTCCCAAAAATGATAGGTCCCGCTGAGTTGAAGTAGTGGGACCGGAGAATCATAACACGCATCCATGGGGCGCGGCGGCAACCTGGAGGCACAGCCCGGGGCCGTAAGGGCCTAATAGAGAAGGAGCAGACCAGGCACTAAATTTATCGGACACCGTCCTGTGGGGTCCGTGGGAACGGCCCGCGGGTGGGCCTTGAGACTGCCGCCAGGCCAAAGACGCAATTTAGAAGCCACAAAAGCAAGAGGGAGGCACCAAACCTTGGTGGCGTGAGAGGAGCACATGGGGGCAGAGTCTAAGAGCAAACAAGAAGTGGCTGGCGAAACCCGACAGGCCAGGCAGGTCCCAGGCCCTGGAGCAGGCGGCGGAGTGTAGCCAGTCAGGTCCGTACACCCAAACCAACGTTTGTATCCCTATTAAGAGTAACAATGGGAGGGGGCGTGGCCAAGCCGCCGACCGTGATGGCCGCTTAGGCTTGGAGCTCCTCTGCGGACTCCCTTTTCCTCGCTCGTCATGGCGGTGTGGACGGCGATACTACACTCCGTATCTGAAAGAGACACGTTAGTGACAGATTCCTTACCTTAGAATATCCCCAGGCATCAGGCTGGATCCGGAAAGTTTTGCGTAGCAGTACCCTTGCGCTGTCGGTAGGCGGCGTCGTGCGGCTCCGCGTCCGTCGTCGGGCGCCGTGATCGCCGGGATGACGTCGCGGGCAGTACTTAGGCGCCGCCCCTGCGCGCTGACGTCAGTTCTTCTTTTTCCACGCCAGCAAGCGCAGATCCGGGAAGAGCAGTCCCCTGGTCAATTTTTGACCATACTTTTGGTGATTTTTTCACTGTTTTTTCCAACTTAAAGGTGTCGTAGGGATGCCCGGCTTCAAGCGATGCGGCGCCTGTGCGCGGATGATGTCCGTCACCGACCCGCATTGGGAGTGTCTCTTCTGCCTCGGCCGAGGCCACGACACCGAGTCTTGTCCCGAATGCCAGGCCCTCAACCCGAAAGCTTTGCGAGAGCGGTCTCGAAAGCTCCTCGAGGCCCGGCATTCGGCTCCACGGAGGCCCCGGTCGCGTGAGAGGTCCAGGGGTCGCTCGCGGAGTGCACACCGGTCGTCGGCGTCGAAGTCTTCTTCGTCCGGTAAGTCTAAGCACAAGAAGTCCAAGAAGCATCGTCGCTCTCGGACTTCGCCTCGCCGGTCTCGCGACTCGGCTGAGGCCCCTCCCGGCACCGTCCCCGCCCCGCGGCCCCGGACTTGCCTGTGGAGTCGCCCCGCCATACCCGCCCTTCCCGGGTTCGGGGCGGATCCGGCCAAGGTACAGGAGTTCCTGTCGGCCATGGCCCGCCTCTTCGGGCCCCTCCGGTGCGCCTTCGGGCCCCGCGGGCCCTGATGGGGTTGCTCCGGCGTCGCCGACGGCTCCGGCCCCGGCGTCGCCCGTGCCTCCAGCCTCGATCCCGGCTCCGGCTTCGGCCCCGGCCTCGATCCCGGCTCCACAACCCCCATCGACGCCGGTCGACCTCACGACACCTCCGCCGGCGCCGATGTCTCCGGTGCCGTTCTCGACGCCGCCCTGGGCTCCGGGCGGCGTCGTCCCCCAGTTCCTTCCGGCTCCGGACATGGACCCGGAGCGACGTCGCTCGACGCCGGCTCCGGCGCCGATGGGACCTTGGGTCCCAACTGTCCCTCCTCCTCCTTATTTTGAACCTGAGGAGGACCAGTTGGACTGGGAGGGGTCTGATGACCCTCTGACGCGCAACTGTCAGTATGATGAGGACTGGACAGAGAGTCTAGGGAGGCCAGTGGTCTGGATACTTCCCCTGACACTGGCATGCTGTCTCCTCCCGTGGCTACGGAGGAGGGGGCCAATTTTGGTACGGTGTTGCGTAGGGCTGCTGGGGCCTTACGTCTCCAGCTCCCTACTTTGACGGTCAAGCCTAACATCTTGACAGAGGTGCTTCAGCCGGCAGCCTCCTCTGCGGAGACTGTGCTGCCGTTTAACGACGCCCTCACTGACGTTCTTTTGGGCGCCTGGTCCAAGCCCAACACAGGGGCTCCTGTGGATCGGAACGTGTCACGACGCCATCGCCCTGCTCCGGGCGACCCCCTGTTTCTTTCTGTCCACCCCACTCCTGAGAGCTTGGTTGTCCAAGCCTCCGCTTCCCAAACCGCCTTCCCTACCGCTCCTCCGGATAGGGAATCCAAACGCCTGGATCAGTTTGGGAAGAAAGGTTTTTCTTCCTCCAGTGCTGGCTTGCGGTCCGTTAACACCGCTTGTCTTTTGGGCCGATATACCCACTCCCTGTGGGATTCGGTGGCGGATGTTTTGCCCCAGTGCCCTGAGGAGGTCCAGGCACTGCTTTCCCGCGCCATTGCGGAAGGAAGGGATGCGGCCAAATACACTATCCGTTGTGGCCTTGACACCGCCGACTCGCTGGGCAGGTCGATTGCAACGACGGTGGCGCTCCGACGCCACGCCTGGCTGAGAACCACTGGTTTTTCAGGGATGTCCAGAATACTCTCATGGACATGCCCTTTGATGGAGTCGGTCTTTTGGGTCCAAAGCAGACCATGCGTTGGAGCGCTTTAAGGACTCACGGGCTACTGCCAAGTCCCTGGGCCTTTCTGCTACACGCCCTCCGCTGACTTCTGCTTTTCGCCCCTATCGTGGCCACGGTAGGGCGCCCCTTCACGTCAACAGCCCAGCCACCGGCCCGCGCAGCAGGCGTCTTCGCGTGGCCGAGGACGTGGATTCCGCCGTGGCGGATCGGGCAACCAGCGTGCGGGTCAGGCCACCACCTCCAACCCGTCCGCGGCCTCCAAGCCCTCCTGATCCCTCCTTTCAGGTGCACGGCACGCCAGTAGGGGGCAGGGTCCGCCATCACCTTCCCCACTGGCGCACCATCACCTCGGACAGGTGGGTCTTGGACATTGTCCGAAGGGGCTACTCCCTCCCCTTCGAGACCACCCCCAGCCATGCCACCTCAATTCCACCGCATGTCAGGGGATCACTTGGTGCTTCTACAGAAGGAAGTCACGGCCCTCTTGACCAAGAGGGCCATCGAGCATGTTCCGACCCCAGAAGTAGGGCGTGGTTGCTACTCCCACTACTTTCTGGTGCCCAAAAGGACAAGGAGGACATGCGCCCTATCTTGGACCTCCGGAACGTCAATCGCTTCCTCCGGAAGGAGAAGTTCAAGATGCTCACCCTAGCTCAGGTCTTGACTGCCCTCGACCCTGGAGACTGGTTGGTAGCGTTGGACTTGCAGGACGCGTATTTCCACATCCCCGTCCTGCCGGCCCACCGGCGTTACCTTCGGTTCACGGTAGGCCCCGAGCATTTTCAGTTCACCGTGCTCCCCTTTGGCCTTACCAGTGCCCCTCGGGTGTTCACGAAAGTGTTGGCGGTGGTCGCAGCTCATCTGCGCCGGGCAGGGGTTTCAGTCTTCCCCTACCTCGACGACTGGCTGCTGAAGGCGGGCTCGTCCCAGGCAGTCGTCTCCCACCTCCAGACTACGGCCGAACTCCTGCACTCGCTGGGGTTCTCCATCAATGTGCCGAAGTCGCATCTGATTCCTTCTCCACAGCTCCTTTTCATCGGAGCAGTTCTGGACACGACGCAGTTTCGGGCCTATCCTCCCGAACGGCGAGTCCGGGATATTCAGGCTATGATTCCGATCTTTCAGCCTTTATCCTGGGTTTCGGTACGGATGACCCTGAGGCTGCTGGGCCTCAAGGCCTCCTGCATCCTGCTGGTCAATCATGCCAGATGGCATATGCGGGCTCTGCAGTGGGACCTGAAGTTCCAGTGGGCGCAGCACCAGGGCAACCTGTCCGATCACGTCCAGATCTCGGAGGGGACTGCAAAACAGTTGCAGTGGTGGCTCTCGAACCGGCAATGGGTCATGGGCAGATCCCTCTCCCTTCCCCAGCCAGAGCATACAGTTGTGACGGACGCGTCCCTTCTGGGATGGGGCGGTCACATGGGAGAGGCGGAGATCAGAGGCCTCTGGTCTCCGGCGGAGTCCCGGCTCCATATCAACTTTCTGGAGCTCCGGGCGATCCGGCTTGCACTCAAGGCATTCCTTCCCTCTGTCAAAGGGAAGGTAGTGCAGGTGTTCACAGACAACACCACCGCCATGTGGTACTGCAACAAACAGGGCGGGGTGGGGTCTTGGACCCTTTGTCAGGAGGCTCTGCGCCTCTGGACATGGCTGGAACATCAGGGCATGTTCCTGATGGTTCAACACCTGGCAGGTTCCCTGAACGCCAGGGCGGACGAACCTCAGCCGCAGGTGCATGATGGATCACGAATGGCGTCTTCACTCGGAGGTGGCGCAAGGACTCTTTCTACAGTGGGGAGAGCCTTGGTTAGATCTATTCGCCACCGAAGAGAACGCGCAATGTCATCAGTTCTGCGCGTTGGAATTTCCAAGGCGGCACTCGCTCGGCGACGCTTTTCGTCACGAGTGGAGTTGCGGTCTCTTGTACGCCTTTCCGCCTATACCACTTCTACCCAGAGTGTTGAAGAAGATTCGGCACGACCGGGCCCAAGTCATTCTTGTGGCTCCGGACTGGGCTCGAAGAGTTTGGTATCCCGAGCTACTCAATATGAGCATAGATCCCCGATCCGTCTGCCTCTTCGGGAGGATCTTCTGTCGCAGCAGCAGGGGACGGTCCTCCACCCGAACCTGTCCAGTCTACACCTGCTTGCGTGGAGATTGAGCGGCGGCAGTTGATTCCTTTCGACTTGCCTCCCGAAGTTTGTGATATAATTCTGGCAGCCAGGCGTCCCTCCACTAAGGTGGTATACGCCTGCCGGTGGAACAAATTTGTGGCATGGTGCGCAGCAAAGGCTGTGAATCCCCTTTCTGCCCCTCTTTCTGAGGTCCTTCTGTTCCTTCTCTCTGGCCCAACAGGGTTCTGCCCTGGGTACCATCAAGGGTTATCTTTGTGCTATCTCGGCCTTCCTCAGGCTCCCTGATCAGCCCTCCCTTTTCAAGTCCCCTGTTGTTAACAGGTTCTTAAAAGGCATTACTCACCTCTTCCTCCTGTTCCGTTTGTAATGCCTCAGTGGGACTTGAACTTGGTTCTTACCTTTTAATGTGCGCTCCCTTTGAGCCTCTGCATAACTGTCCTCTTCGTCTTCTGACTCTGAAGACAGCCTTTCTGGTGGCCATCACCTCCGCTCGGCGGGTGAGTGAGCTCCAGGCTCTATCTTGCAAACCTCCCTTTCTGTCTGTTCATCCAGACAAGGTTGTTCTTCGGACGCGTCCGTCCTTCTTGCCAAAGGTGGTTACTGCTTTCCACATTGGGCAGACCATCACTTTGCCCACCTTCTTTCCGCCTCCGCATCCTTCCAGAGAGGAAGAGAGGCTCCACCGTCTGGACCCAAAACGTGCGCTCTCCTTCTACATCGACCGCACACAACACTTCCGGGTGGATGACCAGCTCTTTGTTGGCTACGTGGGCGCCAAAAAGGTCGGGCGGTGCACAAAAGGACCATCTCCCGCTGGGTTACCTTGTGCATCAAGACCTGCTATTCTTTGGCCAAGAAGGAGCCTCCTGTTGGGCTGCGTGCCCATTCCACCAGGGCAACGGCTGCTACCACGGCCTTGGGCCGCGGTGTTCCGCTGCCGGTTATCTGTCAGGCAGCTACGTGGGCCTCGCTGCACACGTTTACAAAGCATTACTGCCTTGACAGTCAGGTCCGGAGGGACGGCTTCTTTGGCCGTTCTGTCCTCCAGGACTTCCTTGTCTGATCTTTGTTCGCAGACCCACCACCGGGGTTGGTATTGCTGGGGTATCTATTCTAAGGTAAGGAATCTGTCACTAACGTGTCTCTTTCAGATGCACAAGTTACTAACTTGTGTAACGATATATCTGTAAGAGACAGTAGTTAGTGACAGATTCCTTACCGCCCACCCATCCTCCCCGTTCTGCGAACTGATTTCTAGGGTTAAGGACATCCCTTTCAGGGCCCTAGTATTTTTCAGACACCTGTGTCAGCTTCTTGCATGGCTTCTGCGTTCCTGGCGCGGAAAGTCGTGTACAGAACTGACGTCAGCGCGCAGGGGCGGCGCCTAGGTACTGCCCGCGACGTCATCCCGGCGATCACGACGCCGACGACGGACGCGGAGCCGCACGACGCCGCCTACCGACGCGCAAGGGTACTGCTACGCAAAACTTTCCGGATCCAGCCTGGGGATATTCTAAGGTAAGGAATCTGTCACTAACTACTGTCTCTTACAGATATATCGTTACACAAGTTAGTAACTTGTGCGACACCGCTGGAGGTGTAGGAGCGGATGGTGCGGCTTTCGCAGGTGGCAATTGCCTGAACGCGGCGCAGATCGGCGCGGACCTGTTGGGCTGGATGAGGTGCGGCCTGCCGCCACGAGGGACGCCGGGGACTTGCTTGGTGCGCCGGCCGGGGCGCAAATTGTGGGCCTGCCCGGAGCGAAGATCAAGAGCCAGGCACCTTGAGGTGAGCGGTCGCGGTGGGGGCTGGAAGCTGGTGACATCGGTGACAGGACACAGACAATCCCCGGAAGCCCCTCGGCGACGGGGGCCGCGGGCGGGCTTGGGGACTGGCCGCCTGGCCGGGAGCTGTGTTGCCCGCGAGTGCTTCTCCCCCTGTGGCCGCGACCCTCCCCCCCCGTCCATCCCTCGGTTCTGCACGGCGGCAGTGTGACCCCCCTCCCTCCCCCCTGCTCGCCCCTACGCACCACCATGGCTCGCAGGGCATTGGCAAGGCCTACCCTGGGCTGAGAAGAGCCACATTGTGGGGGGCGCACTGTAAACGTGCATATCAGCGCGCAGGCAGTTATCACCCTGGGCTACACAAGAGGCGCCAGATTGGAAGGCTGGTGGGGCTACTCGCTGCAGATGCCGTGCTGTGGGCGGATGTTTCTGCATGGCGTGGTATACCTACTGCTCTGCTGGGGAAGTCTTGATTAGCCTGCAACATGGGTGGAGCGCATGACTGACCCCCCTACCGCTATGGATACTTAGCTGTCAAGGCACTACCACGCTGATACCCCTTTTAGCCGCAATGAGGGGAGCATGAGGACAATAGACCTGATTAAATCTGGGCTAGGATACAACCTAATCATGAGTGGGGCCCATTTGACATTGATCTCCAGGTTATTTGCTGAGGGGCCGCTGGCACGTCCTTGATCGCCGCAAATCTACACCGTGGGGCATGGGGCGTAAAGACCCCAAGCAAAGCACCTTGCCCTTCAAAGCACCGTCCTCCAGCACCGCTGCGCAGCAGATCAACATGGCGGAGGGAGGAGAGACGCACGCAACGGAGGTAGCGGGCCCGACAGCTTGTTGGCGGAACTGAGGGCAGGCTTTAGAGCCCTGGACACTCGCTTCAATGCCCTTGACAAAAGGTTAGACTCCATGGGGACTCGGCTGGATCAACAGGAGGGGCGTCTGACTGTGGCGGAGGGTAGAATCTCCGACTTGGAGGATGGCACCGCCAGACCACTAAGAAATATGAGAGAATGGAAAAGCTCCTTAAGGCAGTCACCATTAAGAATGAGGACTTGGAAGCTCGGGGCGGAGGAACAACATCCGCATTATGGGGGTACCCGAATCTACTAACACTGGGCGACTGGACCGTTTCGTAGAAACGCTCCTTACGGATCTACTTGGCTGTGAGTCCTTCACCAATACCTTTGTCATCGAACGTGCACACCGTATCCTGGGACCGCGGCCTAATCCAGGGTGCCCGCCTAGACCAATCATCGCCCGCCTCCTGAATTTTAGGGACAGGAACACTGCCCTACGACTGGCACACGAAAAGGGCCAGCTTGAATGGCAGGGCTCGAGTATATCCCTGTACCCGGACTTCACCGCTATGGTCCAGGAAGCCTGCCGAAAATACACAGGGGTAAAAGCAGCCTTGCGAAAGATGGGGCGACGATATGGCATGCTGTATCCAGCACGGTTGAAGGTTGATGTGGACGGGCGGTCCCGAGTGTTCGACTCCCCCCATGATTCCCAGGAGTTCTGCCAGAAATACTCCGACGCTGTGAAGAAGCGGGGTACGGTGTCCCCACAGCAGTCACAGGACATTCCGGACTCTGGTGCAAGCGCGGACCTATTCACCGCTAGTTAGCTACACAGGTCTTGTCATCAACACGGAAGCTCTATGATGCCACGTTCATAATCTTCGAGCCGCACCGCTATGGACCCATGCCTGTGGCACGCTAGAACGCCGCCATGGACGTACAATATGCACGTATACAGGCACTACGCGCCACGACTAGGGGAAGCAGCGGGGTGTTGCCACCCCCCCCCCCAGTGCAGTTGCACCTGTCTCAACTGTATGCAGGTCTATAGCATACTTGGTTTCTGTTTGCATATCATGGTTATAAGGGTTGGGGATTTCCCCCTAGAGTTAGGTGAGGGGGATGGGTGGTGGGTGGGGGGGTATTGGGTTTGTAGGATAATGTTTGTAGTCCATTATTATTGCAGTTATCATTTACAGTGTAGCGCAAATGACCCGAATGCTAAGGGGTCAGACGTACAGGAACTGGATTATGGTTAAAAAAGTTGTGGCGGAGGCCAGTGTGGTGCTGATGTCCTGGAACGTTAGGGGCCTAAATAATACCCGTAAGTGTAAACAGGTGACCAACTATTTGCAACGATATCAAGTAGACGTAGCTATTTTACAAGAGACTCACCTTGCAGCAAACGTCGGGACCCCATTGGCCTCGAGCTGGGGTGCACATAAATATTTTGCAGGATATAGTTCATATGCTAGAGGGGTTGCAGTGCTGATACATAAACTGGTCCCATTTCGGGAGGAGGAGGTCTATAGGGATGCGGGGGGTCGTTACTTATTGGTTAAGGGCTCTATGCTTGAACATACTGTGCTATTTGTCAATGTATATGTCCCCAATGTGGATGACCCTGAGTTTTTTGACACTATCCACACCCACATAGACCGCATGGGGGCAGACTGTATTTATCTGGGGGGGGATTTTAACTTGCTGCTTGATCCGGAACGGGATAGCACAGCGTGAACGCCAGCTATAAAACCAAGGGCGAGACGTATGGTGTTGGACACTATAGAAAAGTTTGGGTTGGTAGATGCATGGCGATACCACTGCGCGGACCGTGAGGGGTACACTCATTACTCTGCACCTCATAATACCTGGACACGCTTGGACTACTGGTGCCTATCTGCTGGGGTGGCGATATGGGTTGATGCGGTTACCCACCTGCTGCGCACATTATCTGACCACTCTCCTGTGTTGGTAAAGTTGCAGATCCCCAGAGCAGGGGCGGTAGAGCGGCCTTGGCGATTCCCGGACATGGCTCTGAGGGACAATGTCTTTGCAACAGAACTTGGGGAAGCAATTGTCGAATATTTCACGATAAACGTTGGGTCGGTGGATTCCAAGGCTACCCTATGGGAAGCTTTCAAGGCCTATGCAAGGGGGGTGTGTATTTCAAAACATGCTGGGGTACTTAGGGCGTTGCGCCATACACTTGCGCAGATTGAGTCGCAGCTCACTGAGTTAGATTGTGATGCGGCTAACATCGGCCTCCTTGACTTACAAAGACGTACGGCATTGCTGACCGAATTTCGCGAGGCCGCGGAACGTGAGGCGTATTTTTTAGGTAAATATGCTGTCGCTAGGCGGTACGGGGAAGGTGAGAGGCCTGGTAGAACGCTAGCCAGGCTGCTGCAACAAATCCGTAAACCCACGTACGTTGCTGAACTAAGTGGACATGATGGCGAGCAGATCACTGGCAATGTAGGGATACTGAGGGAGGTACTTAAGTACTACATAACGTTATATACCTCCAGAACTCCCTTCAGACTGCAGTGACTACCTCGACGAGGTCTCACTTGCCTGGATGGACAAGGCCCACCAGGAATTCATGGCGGAGCCCTTTTTAGAAGATGAAGTAACGGAGACCATTAATGCGTTGGACGACTCTAAAGCACCAGGGCTGGACGAGTTTACGGGTTGTTTTTACAAAAAAAAAAAAAAAACTCTCCTTATACCCCACCTTATCGATATGTATCAGGAGGCCATTGAGGCTGGGGTTCTTCCACCCACCTTGAGAGAAGCTGTTATAATTCTAATACCCAAGCCTGGTAAAGATGTACAGAAATGTAGCTCATATCGTCCCTTATCACTCCTCAACTTTGATAATAACATCCTAGCTAAAATGCTGGCAACGAGACTTGCATTAATTGTAGAGAAATTGATTTCACCAGCGCAATCGGGGTTCATTCCCCATAAATCCACTGCCCTAAACACTCGCACACTATTTGCCACTTTGAATAGGATCTCGCTAGCTGTTCCGGCAGCCGCCGTTCTCCTCGATGCTGAGAAAGCATTTGACTCGCTTGAATGGCCTTTCTTATATGCCACAATGGAGAGACTGGGGGTACCGGAGCGGTTCTTGGCAGTGGTTCGGTTATTGTACACATTGCCTACAGCACACATCCGACTAAATGGCACATTGACCAAGGCGTTCCCGCTTACACGGGGAACGCGACAGGGATGTCCTCTATCCCCCCTGTTATTTGTAATCGCGCTAGACCCCCTGGTGCGTCAATTACTAGGAAAGCATAGTCATCGGGGCTTGCAATTCAACACTGGGCCCTTATTTCCCCCAACTGTATGCAGATGATATTATTCTATACGTATGGCATCCGGACGATAATTTAACACCATAGCTTCGGGAAGTGACGAGATACGGCACTAATTCTGGTCTTCATATAAATTGGGAGAAGTCGGAGGTACTCCAATTGACCGACGCAACATGTGCTAGAACGGTGGATTATCCACTGACCTGGTGCGATGACTCTGTGAAGTATCTAGGAATCCACATCCATAGGGATAAGGAACGTATCCTTCAGCTGAACTATGGCCCGGTGATAAAAAAAACTGGGACGCAACATCAAACGCTGGTTGAAATTGCCTTTGTCCATGCCCGGAAAGATAGCTATCATTAAAATGGTGATACTTCCACAATTTCTGTATCTTTTCTTAAACATTCCCATACCGCTATATAACAGCTTTTTTTCCAATCTGCGCATGCTGTTGACGCGGCTGGTCTGGGGTAGTAAACAGGCCTGCATTAGCTGGGACACCTTAATACTGCAGTATGAGAGGGGGGGGATTTGGTGGATTTTCAGATCTATTATTTGGTAGCACAGGCAAGTTTTGCTCGGCACTGGTACTGTACGGACATTAGGATCCCATACTATAGACCTGAGGCTGACCTGGTGCTTCCGGCTCCGCTCAACACCTTGTTGCCATGTGGGTTCCCTCGGGACCCGCAGGACATCCAGACAGTATCCACAACCAGCTGGGCATGGCATAAGTTAAGACGTATGACGGGTGCTCGTGTATTATACTCACCCGCAATACCTCTTGCGGGAAATGGTTGGGTTCCCATCCTACAGGAGGCATTAGTGAAGCGCACCTTGGCTAAATTTCAGTTGGTAACGTTTGGGGACTTATTTCCCGGAGGGCATATTTTTTCGCACACCGACGACCCCCGCTTTAGAACAGCTACTACTATGGACCAGTTTGTGCTGCTGAGAGTGTAGAGGGCGTTACGCGCATGCATGTATAGTTACCCTTTGGAACCCCCTGATTTTTCGATTTTAACGGGTTATCAAGGGCGGGGATGGGAGCCATTTGGTGGCACGGATGTATAAGGCGGCAGTGGCACTGCTTCCGTGCCGCGATACGAGTGTGCGGGCGGCATGGGAAACTGATCTCGGTTACCCGTCGACAGACGTGCAGTGGGGTAGGTGCTGCGCACAAACACGTCGGGTGTCTCCAAATCATCGGCATAAATTGCTGCATTTCAAATTTCTGTGGAGGGCATACATGACCCCTAGTAAACTACACCGTATGGACCCCTCTCGCTCACATATGTGCCCGAGGTGTTACTCTTCGGATGCCGACTTTGCACACATGACGTGGACCTGCACTAGAATAGAGAGCTATTAGAGATCGATATTTGGGGAACTATCTAAGATGGTAGAGATCGAGGTCCAGCTGCCGCCCTTGTTGGCGTTGTTGGGGTATGTTCACGACCTACCCAAATCCAAGCGTCGTTTTGTTGCCATAGCCCTTCTTATTGCTAAACGGGAGGTGGCTATCAGATGGGCCTGCGCGCGGCCCCCCACACTAAATGCATGGCTTCATAGTATGACATATTGTAACACCACGAGTGACACTTATGCACAACTGCAGCCGCCGGCTGCTAAGCCCGTGGACATTTGGCAACCATTTAAGTCCTACCTCCTGGCAACGCGGGATGATAATAGCACCCTCACACAAGACCAGTCTACACTCACTGGACCTGAAGCTTAAATATAGCCATAATTTAAAGGAAGTGTACCATTGTAAAATCTGTTGTGTCATATAACTGGCTATTCTGCTGGATTTCTTCTGGTAATGATATGTATTTGGTATCTGTGGATCTAGCTATGACCACACTTGGATGTACTGACATGTACGATGCTGTTATACATTTTTTCTTTATTACCTGTATCACTGCACTGTAATGTTATGCCTTTTCCTTTTTTTTATGATTTTTATTTGTTTTGTTGCAATATTGAAAATCTCAATAAAAAAAAAAAAAGTTATGTAAAGTAGTGCTATCTGCTGCTGTGTGTTACTTTGTGTTGAGGGGGCATTTCCATACTGACACGCATGGTTTGTGACATAAATCCCTGTCTACTGACATTTCACCACGTCCTCAAGACTGCCTCAAAGTAGGAGAAATTTCAAATCTTTCCAAACTTTGTATATATGCTGCACTGCCTGGGTAAGTGACTTAATAATTATCTTCCTTGCCTCATATCCACAATTGATCCTAAGTACTGATGTACTGTTGCTTCTGTACAGAATTTTATCCTGAAAGTGCTTCTTGCTGCTGCTCTAATAAATGACTAAATGTTGAAGACCAAAAAAAAAAAACAGAGTAACAATGGCAGGTGGGAGAAGTGGGCGAGCGACGATGCAAGCTAAACTGGACAAATATGCATGGCAAAAAGGGGCAGACACGAAAGAAAAAGGGTCTGAAAATGAGCACGAAATCACGCACTCAACCGAGGGGCAAACGGATCCTACCCTACATGACATAATGACCGCCATTACTACTGTCTGCACCACTCCAATCCAGGATGGACACTGTCTCTACCGAAGTCTCCCTGATAAGGGCAGATATTCGAAATATGAATGCTAGAATCAAAGAAGTGGAAGCCACATCCAATTCATTAACCAAAAATACCTCCCTACTCAAGAAACAGATCAAAGACCTCCAGGCCTGTAATGACGGGATGGAAAACCAGCTGGATGACTACGAAAGCAGGGCCCGACGCAATAACATGCACATTTTGGGCATCCCAGAGAGAGCGGAAGGACAGGCGACAGACTTGTTCATAGAAGACCTTATAGTGAAGCATTTGCAACCCCAAGGCCTGTCCAAGTACTTCTCAATTGAAAGGGCGCACAGAGTCCCAGGGGGGGCGACCCAAACCCGGAGCACCACCTAGACCCATTCTGGCACGAGTATTCAACTTCTGGGACAGGGATGCAATATTACAAACAGCGCGCATCGCCCCCCTGGTCAGCCTAGAAAACAGCAAGATAAAAAAATCCTGACTTCATGCTGAAAGTGCAGAGACAGCGCCATAGCTTCCTAGAAGTCAAAAGGGCCCTGCGAGAAATAGAGATCAAGTACGCCATGATATTTCCTGCCAAACTAAGGGTTGAATCAGAAGGGAAGGTGTGGTTCTTTAACTGCCCAGGGGAAACCTGGGACTGGCTTGATGGATGGCGCACAGTCGGGAAAAGTACACATGTCGACCAGCGAGCGAGAACGAACCGGATCAGACCAGGAAACGGTGCAACGAACATGGCAGACCATCTGGAACGGGATCCTCTGGACGGGGGCAACAGTGGAGAATAACACACAACATCTACCAGCTACAATTACAGCTATGAAAGACCCAGGGGGCCCAGTTCCAAACCTACGCTAACCAGGACTTTCACGCAGCAAGAAGGCGGATCTATGACAGAAGACACAAATGGACGCTCCCGAGAATGCAAGGACTGATACGCAAGTATTAGAAGGGACTTATTCCTGCAAGATTAAGTACATAAAAAAGGCTCTGGTACAGATGGACACCGGGGGTGGGGTTGGATCACCACCGCACTGTATCAAGGATGGGCGATCGGCACTCTGCAAAGTTGGGGAGGCGGGAGGTTCAGTTGCCGTCATGCAGGGAGGCAGGGAGATGGGGCAGGAAAGGGCAAGTTGGGGGGAGGGGGGAATTCAACTATTCAACATTTCAGTCTGCGGTGAGAAGGGGGAGAGGGACTCACAGCAACAAACATGCGAGTGGGAAACAAGGGTTAGGATAATGTCCTAGACTCAATGCAGTATAGACAGCACGAGCATAGCACGCCACACAGATGATCCTGTCACCCACTGGAAAGATGACTCTTAATCAGAAGGGAAGGTCCCTCCGATTCCTCATGTGGAATGTCAACGGGCTTGGGGATAAAGTCAAGAGGGATAGTACTTCAATACTTGAAACGACATGCACAAGAGATCGCCCTACTACAGGAGACCCACTTGGTAGGCAATACCTGCAAGGCACTAGATAGATGGGGATACAAGCTAGCAGCCCATTCGGGATTCACCTCTGGTTCAAGAGGAACTGACATACTCATCAGGAAAAACTACCCCTACATAATACACAAAACATGGACAGATACCCATGGCCGGTTCACAGCAACAGCCGGAACGTGGGAGGGGAAATCGATTCACATACTCTCGGTGTATATACCCCCTCCTATGAAGAAGACAACACTGACAAACCTCAGCAGAGTCCTGTTGGAGCTTCCGGCCGGGATCCTGCTGATGGGAGGGGATTTTAATTTAACAGTAAATGAACAACTAGATCGACGACCCCCTCGAGGGGGGGAACCACCACATGTCACAGCTCGCAGACTTCCTACTGGCCTTTGGCCTTGCTGACATTTGGAGGCACTTCAACCCACAGACATATCAATATACATTCTAATTGGGCGTCCATTGCAGTCAGTGTCGTATTGACTACCTACTGACACACACAGAGGACATCCCCAATTTCATCAAGGCGAGGGGCTTAGCGAAGGGTAACTCCGATCACTCCCCAGTCTTCACTCAATTGGTAACACGCGCCGATACTGAATGCACAGCCCTCACTATAAATCCATGGTGTTTGAAAATCCTGCATGTAAAAACAGAACTAATAAAAGAAACGGACTATTATTTTAAAGAAAACTCAGGCACAGTAGAATCGTCACGGACCCTGTGGGGGGCATTTGAGGCGGTGATCAAGGGTCGAGCTCTTGCTTTATTAGTTGGCCACAAAAAAGAGTTAAGGGCACGTATAGAGACGCTTGAGAGGGAAATCCTGGAGGAGGAAACAAAGGTAGCAAACACAGATGACGATCTAGCCAGGCATGCCCTTAATATGAAAAGACTCGACTACTTGCAGTTATTAACGGAGGCAGGCAGGTCCAAACAGAAGGCCACGCAGCACAAAATATACAAGCTAGGTGACAAAACAGGCAGACTATTGGCCTGGCTGGAAAAACGGGACTGGGCCCAGAGATGGGTGCCCCTGCTACGGAGTGAGGAGGGAGAAGAGTTGAGAGGGCCACAGGAGATTGCAGAGGCATTTGCCTCTCATTTTGACCAAATATATATGCCTGCAACCACGACTACACCTGCAGATGCTAGAGACCTGCTGGCCACCATCCCGGTCACCTCCTTGGCCCCGGAAGACTGAGAATCCTTAGAGGGAGACCTCACAGAGGAGGAGGTAGCGGTATCCATACGGGTTATAAAATCAGGGAAAGCCATGGGTTCCAATGGGCACCCCATTGAATTGCTAAATCTGACAGCTTCTAAGATAACACCCCCCCTGTGCGCCATGTACCAAGAAAGCTTCCAGAAGGGCTCCCTCCCGGGCGACCTAAGATTAGCATGAATAGTAGTGATACACAAGCAAGGTAAACCGGCGTAGGAATGTGGCTCCTACCGGCCCATTTCACTGCTTAATGCAGAACCAAAAATTTTGGCCAAAGCACTGGCTAATCGGCTACTCCCCATCATTATTAAATTCGTACATCCGTACCAGTCAGGCTCCATGCCTGGACGGAGCACTGCCCTTAATCTCCGCCGAATGCACAGAGTTTTGGGAAGGGGACACACGATACAGGAAGATGCGGACCTGCTTTCACTAGATGCCAAAATGGCTTTTGACACGATCGAATGGCCTTATCTATTTGCAGTATTGACCCGTATGGGCTTTGGCCCCAAATACATGAAGTGGATTAAACTCCTATGCACTGACCCGACAGCACAAATAGTTGTTAATCGCCACACATCCCGACAATCCAGACTGGGGAGGGGTAACTCCGCAGGGCTGCCCTCTGTCTCCTCTCATATTCACTTTGATGCTGGAGCAGCTGGCGACTTGGGTGAGGGAGACCCCATAATTAAAGGGCTGAAATGGACTGAACAGCATGAAGATAAAATCTCTTTATATGGCGATGATATTTTGTTATATGTAGCGGCCCCGACAGTTTCGATCCATAGGATCTAGCATATATTTGCGATCTTCGGCAACCACTCAGGATACACTATAAATTGGACAAAATCCACACTATATATGATCCGTGGTCCTGCGCCACGAACACCGTTAAACTATAAAGTCACGGTGGCGACAACGGGATTTAGATACCTAGGAATCTATATAACACCTGACCCACTCCTTTTTATGGTACCAATCTCCAGGGCCCACTGAAACGGTTGCACAATGATGTGCGACACTGGCGAGCTCCTTCCCCTTACCCTCCTGGGCAGAGCGGCACTATTCAAAATGCTGGCACTACCCCGGTTTTTATACGTGCTACAAAACACCCCATTTGGGGTCCCAGACACATATATCTGAAAGAGACACGTTAGTGACAGATTCCTTACCTTAGAATATCCCCAGGCGTCAGGCTGGATCCGGAAAGTTTTTTGCGTAGCAGTACCCTTGCGCGTCGGTAGGCGGCGTCGTGCGGCTCCGCGTCCGTCGTCGGCGTCGTGATCGCCGGGATGACGTCGCGGGCAGTACTTAGGCGCCGCCCCTGCGCGCTGACGTCAGTTCTTCTTTTCCGCGCCAGTAAGCGCAGATCCGGGAAGAGCAGTGCCCTAGTCACTTTTTGACTATCTTTTTGTGAAATTTTTCACTGTTTTCTTCAACGAGTCTTCACGACTCCTAAGGTGTCGTAGGGATGCCCGGCTTTAAGCCCTGCGAGGAATGTGGTCGTATGATGTCCATCACGGACCCCCACCTCGAGTGTCTCTTCTGTCTCGGCCGAGACCACGACACGAAGTCGTGCCCTGACTGCCGGAAACTTCATCCGAAGGCTTTGCGAGAGCGGTCTCGAAAGCTCCTTGAAGTCCGGCAGTCGGCTCCGCGCCGCACCAAGCTCCCGGTCCCGGGAGAGGTCGAGGGCCGGACGCGGAGTCCCCGCCGTTCGTCGGAATCCAAGTCTTCGCGCTCCTCCGGTAAGTCGAAGCACAAGAAGTCTAAGCGGCGTCATCGCTCTAAGACTTCGCCTCGCCGGTCGCGCGACTCGGCTGAGGTCCCTGTCGGCACCGTCCCCGCGGCCCCGGACGTGCCTGTCGAGTTGCCCCCGCATTACCCGTCCTACCCGGGTTCGGGGGCGACTCCGGCCGAAATACAGAAATTCCTGTCGGCCATGGCCCGCCTCTTCGGGCCTCAAGGTCCCTCCGGTGCGCCTTCGGGCCCCGCGGGCCCTGATGGGGTTGCTCCGGCGTCGCCGTCGACTCCGGTCCCGGCGTCGCCTGTCCCACCAGCCTTCGTCCCGGCCTCGGCCCCGGCCTCGACCCCGGTTCCGGTGGTGCCGCAACCCCCATCGACGCCTGTTGACCTAACCACGCCGACGCCGATGTCCCCGGTGCCGCTTCCGACGCCCGTCCGGGCTCCGGGCGGCGTCGTCTCCCGGTTCTCCCCGGGTCCGGACATGGAGCCGGACCGGCGCCGCCCGACGCCGGTTCCGGCGCCGATGAGACCTTGGGTCCCTTATGTCCCTCCTCCTCCATATTTTCAACCTGAGGAGGACCAGGAGAGCTGGGAGGGGTCTGACGACCCTCTCACACAACAGTGCGAGTTTGACCCGGACTGGGTTGAGGAACTTGGGGATGCCAGTGGGCTGGATACCTCCCCGACTCTGGCATGCTGTCTCCTCCCGTGGCAACGGAGGAGGGGGCTAATTTTGCAACGGTGTTGCGTAGAGCTGCTGGAGCCTTAAATCTCCAGTTGCCTACAGTGGCCGCCAGGACTAACCTCCTGACTGAAGTGCTTCAGCCGGCGGCCTCCTCTTCGGAGCCTGTGCTGCCGTTCAACGATGCACTCACTGACGTTCTTTTGGGTGCCTGGTCCAAACCCACCACAGGGGCTCCTGTGGATAGGAACGTGGCCCGACGCCATCGCCCGGCTCCGCGCGACCCCCTGTTTCTCTCCCAACACCCCACCCCTGAGAGCTTGGTTGTCCAAGCCTCTGCCTCCCAAACAGCCTTCCCTACCGCCCCTCCGGATAGGGAATCCAAGCGGATCACTTTGGGAAGAAGGCTTTCTCTTCCTCCAGTGCTGGCTTGCGGTCTGTTAACACCGCTTGCCTCTTGGGCCGATACACCCACTCCCTGTGGGATTCGGTGGCAACTGTTTTGCCGCAGTGTTCTGAGGAGGTCCAGACACTGCTTACCCGCGCTATTGCGGAAGGGCGTGATGCGGCTAAATATACCATCCGCTGTGGCCTTGATACCGCCGACTCGCTGGGCAGATCGCTTGCAACGACGGTGGCGCTGCGTCGCCACGCCTGGCTGAGAACCACTGGTTTTCAGGGGATGTCCAGAATACTCTCATGGACATGCCCTTTGATGGAGTCGGTCCTTTTGGTTCGAAGGCAGACCATGCGCTGGAGCGTTTCAAGGACTCACGGGCTACTGCTAAGTCCCTGGGCCTTGCTGTTGTGCGCCCTCCGCAAACGTCTGCTTTTCGCCCCTTCGTGGCCACGGAAGGGGCGCCCAGTCACGCCCACAGCCCGGCCAACGGCCCGCGCAGCAAGCGCCTTCGCGTGGCCGAGGACGTGGATACCGCCGTGGCGGTTCTGGCAACCAGCGTGCGGGTCAGGCCACCACCTCCAACCCGTCCGCGGCCTCCAAGCCCTCCTAGTCCCTCCTTTCAGGTGCACAGCACGCCAGTCGGGGGCAGGGTCCGCCATCACCTTCACCACTGGCGTCCCATCACCTCGGACAAGTGGGTCTTGGACATTGTCCGAAGGGGCTACTCCCTCCCCTTCGAGACCACCCCCCAGCCATGCCACCTCAATTCCACCGCATGTCAGGGGATCACTTGGTGCTTCTACAGAAGGAAGTCACGGCCCTCTTGGCCAAGAGGGCCATCGAGCATGTTCCGACCCCAGAAGTAGGGCGTGGTTGCTACTCCCACTACTTTCTGGTGCCCAAAAGGACAAGGAGGACATGCGTCCTATCTTGGACCTCCGGAACGTCAATCGCTTCCTCCGGAAGGAGAAGTTCAAGATGCTCACCCTAGCTCAGGTCTTGACTGCCCTCGACCCCGGAGACTGGTTGGTAGCGCTGGACTTGCAGGACGCCTATTTCCACATCCTCGTCCTGCCGGCCCACCGGCGTTACCTTCGGTTCACGGTAGGCCTCGAGCATTTTCAGTTCACCGTGCTCCCTTTGGCCTTACAAGTGCCCCTCGGGTGTTCACGAAAGTGATGGCGGTGGTCGCAGCTCATCTGCGCCGGGCAGGGGTTTCAGTCTTCCCCTACCTCGACGACTGGCTGTTGAAGGCGGGCTCGTCCCAGGCAGTCGTCTCCCACCTCCAGACTACGGCCGGACTCCTGCACTCGCTGGGGTTCTCCATCAATGTGCCGAAGTCGCATCTGATTCCTTCTCCACAGCTCCTTTTCATCGGAGCAGTTCTGGACACGACGCAGTTTCGGGCCTATCCTCCCGAACGGCGAGTCCGGGATATTCAGGCTATGATTCCGATCTTTCAGCCTTTATCCTGGGTTTCGGCACGAATGACCCTGAGGCTGCTGGGCCTCATGGCCTCCTGCATCCTGCTGGTCAATCATGCCAGATGGCATATGCGGGCTCTGCAGTGGGACCTGAAGTTCCAGTGGGCGCAGCACCAGGGCAACCTGTCCGATCACGTCCAGATTTCGGAGGGGACTGCAAGACAGTTGCAGTGGTGGCTCTCGAACCGGCAATGGGTCATGGGCAGATCCCTCTCCCTTCCCCAGCCAGAGCACACTGTTGTGACGGACGCGTCCCTTCTGGGATGGGGCGGTCACATGGGAGAGGCGGAGATCAGAGGCCTCTGGTCTCCGGGCGGAGTCCCGGCTCCATATCAACCTTCTGGAGCTCCGGGCGATCCGACTTGCACTCAAGGCATTCCTTCCCTCTGTCAAAGGGAAGGTGGTGCAGGTGTTCACCGACAACACCACCGCCATGTGGTACTGCAACAAACAGGGCGGGGTGGGGTCGTGGACCCTTTGTCAGGAGGCTCTGCGCCTCTGGACATGGCTGGAACATCAGGGCATGTTCCTGATGGTTCAACACCTGGCAGGTTCCCTGAACGCCAGGGCGGACGAACCCAGCCGCAGGTGCATAATGGATCACGAATGGCGTCTTCACTCGGAAGTGGCGCAAGGACTCTTTCTACAGTGGGGAGAGCCTTGGTTAGATCTATTCGCCACCGAAGAGAACGCGCAATGTCATCAGTTTTGCGCGTTGGAATTTCCAAGGCGGCACTCGCTCGGCGACGCTTTTGTCACGAGTGGAGTTGCGGTCTATTGTACGCCTTTCCGCCTATACCACTTCTACCCAGAGGGTTGAAGAAAATTCGGCACGACCGGGCCCAAGTCATTCTTGTGGCTCCGGACTGGGCTCGAAGAGTTTGGTATCCCGAGCTACTCAATATGAGCGTAGATCCCCGATCCGTCTGCCTCTTCGGGAGGATCTTCTGTCGCAGCAGCAGGGGACGGTCCTCCACCCGAACCTGTCCAGTCTACACCTGCTTGCGTGGAGATTGAGCGGCGGCAGTTGATTCCTTTCGACTTGCCTCCCGAAGTTTGTGATGTAATTCTGGCCGCCAGGCGTCCCTCCACTAAGGTGGTATACGCCTGCAGGTGGAACAAATTTGTGGCATGGTGCACAGCAAAGGCTGTGAATCCCCTTTCTGCCCCTCTGTCTGAGGTCCTTCTGTTCCATCTCTCTCTGGCCCAACAGGGTTCTGCCCTGGGTACCATCAAGGGTTATCTTTGTGCTATCTCGGCCTTCCTCAGGCTCCCTGATCAGCCCTCCTTTTCAAGTCCCCTGTTGTTAACAGGTTCTTAAAAGGCATTACTCACCTCTTTCCTCCTGTTCCGTTTGTAATGCCTCAGTGGGACTTGAACTTGGTTCTTACCTTTTAATGTGCGCTCCTTTGAGCCTCTACATAACTGTCCTCTTCGTCTTCTAACTCTAAAGACAGCCTTTCTGGTGGCCATCACCTCCGCTCGGCGGGTGAGTGAGCTCCAGGCTCTATCTTGCAAACCTCCCTTTCTGTCTGTTCATCCAGACAAGGTTGTTCTTCGGACGCGTCCGTCCTTCTTGCCAAAGGTGGTTACTGCTTTCCATATTGGGCAGACCATCACTTTGCCCACCTTCTTTCCGCCTCCGCATCCTTCCAGAGAGGAAGAGAGGCTCCACCGTCTGGACCCAAAACGTGCGCTCTCCTTCTATATTGACCGCACAAAACACTTCCGGGTGGATGACCAGCTCTTTGTTGGCTACGTGGGCGCCAAAAAGGTCGGGCGGTGCACAAGAGGACCATCTCCCGCTGGGTTACCTTGTGCATCAAGACCTGCTATTCTTTGGCGAAGAAGGAGCCTCCTGTTGGGCTGCGTGCCCATTCCACGAGGGCAACGGCTGCTACCACGGCCTTGGGCCGCGGTGTTCCGCTGCCGGTTATTTGTCAGGCAGCTACGTGGGCCTCGCTGCACACGTTTACAAAGCATTACTGCCTTGACAGTCAGGTCCGGAGGGACGGCTTCTTTGGCCGTTCTGTCCTCCAGGACTTCCTTGTCTGATCTTTGTTCGCAGACCCACCACCGGGGTTGGTATTGCTGGGGTATCTATTCTAAGGTAAGGAATCTGTCACTAACGTGTCTCTTTCAGATGCACAAGTTACTAACTTGTGTAACGATATATCTGTAAGAGACAGTAGTTAGTGACAGATTCCTACCGCCCCACCCATCCTCCCCGTTCTGCGAACTGATTTCTAGGGTTAAGGACATCCCTTTCAGGGCCCTAGTATTTTTCAGACACCTATGTCAGCTTCTTGCATGGCTCTGCGTTCCTGGCGCGGAAAGTCGTGTACAGAACTGACGCCAGCGCCGCAGGGGCGGCGCCTAAGTACTGCCCGCGACGTCATCCCGGCGATCACGACGCCAACGACGGACGCGGAGCCGCACGATGCCGCCTACCGACGCGCAAGGGTACTGCTACGCAAAAAACTTTCCGGATCCAGCCTGACGCCTGGGGATATTCTAAGGTAAGGAATCTGTCACTAACTACTGTCTCTTACAGATATATCGTTACACAAGTTAGTAACTTGTGCTTTACTAACATAGAGAGCACAATAAGGACCCTACTATGAGACGGGAAAAACTCACGAATAGCTACCTTAAAACTGACGAGAGGGTGGTACGACGGGGGGGTCTCAATACCGGATCTCAAATAATATTACTGGGCTTACCAAATAGTAGTAATCAACTAGTGGATCTATGGCCCGCAACTTGACCCAGCCTACCAGATAGACAAATGGTTAATGAGCCCAGGGGGCTACCAAAGAGCTCTATACACTGATCCTAAGCACCAGCGGCTCACAGGACCCACGGCCGATACCATAGCAATATGGCACCAAGCATCTAAGAAACTGGGATGGCATAAGAAATTAACAAAAGCAACACCTCTTTGGGAGTCAGAGCAACTGGGTACATTGAGTAACTGCCCCGGATTCGATAGGTGGGACACTATAGGCATCTCGTCAGTGGGTGACCTGTGGAAAAGAGTCGGTGTGGTCCCGTTTACTGAACTACAAGCATAATACCAGCTAGCAACTACAGAGGCCTTCAGGTACCTGCGAATAAGCAAAGCTATAAAGTCATTGGTCCTAAGGAGGACCGATATGCGTGAGGCGTACCCGCTGGAGGACAGGCTCCTCACAGAGCCTTTGCCCTGCAAAGCAATATCCTTGAGTTATCGGAAATTGATAAACAATAGACCGGACCCGCTTATACGCCTTAGGCACCAATGGGAGGCTGACGTGGGGAGCTTAGAAGATGACGAATGGCAGGATGCTCTCTCTTCCCCCCACGAGAGGTAGCTATACCAATGAGGTTAAGGCTAGTTCAACTCAAAATCCTGCATAGGACATACTTTTCGGGGGGACCCTGGTAAGAATGGGGAGGAGATCGAACTCGGAGTGTCTAAGGTTCTGTACCCAGGAAGGAACACTCTACCACACTTTCTGGGAGTGCCCCGCATTTGAGCCCTATAGCCAAACTCAGGGAGACTTGTGGGAAGGACCTTCCTGCCTCCTCAAGATTCTGTTTGCTTAATATATGGGAGGCTACCGATTTAACACACACTGAGCAATCCTGGGTCTCCTTGGGAATGGTCCTAGCTAAAAGAAACATAGCCCAAAAATGGGGAGCCGGGGACACGCCTACGCTGAGGGGGTGGGAAACAGATATGGATAGATCCATGACAAAGAGGTTTTCAAGAACAGAGGCTGCCCAAAGAAATGGGACCTAAAGTGGGCTAAGTGGAACACGGCCAGGGGTGGACTTTGTATCTCCCCCACAAACGAACTGCGAGGTGGGAGGGAAGGGATCGATCCAATGCACTTGTGAAATGTGATACCTGCTTAAGGTAATTGGAGGTCCAGGACTCAATGTAATGTATGCTGTCTGTATAACCTGAGCTCCACCTAACCTTCTGTAAGACTGATATTTGTTCAAAATAAAAAGTGTTTAAAAAAGAAAAAAAAAGTGAGGCAGCATGGGCTCACTTCCCTTGTGTCGAGAGCCTTTGAGGCTGTGCTTGTGGTCTCACTCACATTGTGTGGTGGGTCATCAAGCACCTGATGGGCTCACTGAACCTGTGCTCCAACGACCTCAATCTGAAAGAGACACGTTAGTGACAGATTCCTTACCTTAGAATATCCCCAGGCGTCAGGCTGGATCCGGAAAGTTTTTGCGTAGCATTACCCTTGCGCGTCGGTAGGCGGCGTCATGCGGCTCCGCGTCCGTCGTCGGCGTCGTGATCGCCGGGATGACGTCGCGGGCAGTACTCAGACGCCGCCCCTGCGCGCTGACGTCAGTTCTTCTTTTCCGCGCCAGCAAGCGCAGATCCGGGAAGAGCAGTGCCCTAGTCATTTTTTGACTAACTTTTTGGTGAATTTTTCACTGTTTCTCGAATCTACTTCAAGGTGTCGTAGGGATGCCCGGCTTTAAACGTTGCGGCGCCTGTGCTCGGATGATGTCCATCACAGACCCGCATTGGGAGTGTCATCTCGGCCGAGGCCACGACACGGAGTCGTGTTCCGACTGCCGGGCCCTCAACCCGAAAGCTTTGCGAGAGCGGTCTCGAAAGCTCCTCGAGGCCCGGCATTCGGCTCCGCGCAAGCCCCGGTCGCGTGAGAGGTCGAGGGGTCGGTCGCGGAGTCCTCACCGGTCGTCGGCGTCGAAGTCTTCTTCGTCCGGTAAGTCAAAACACAAAAAGTCCAAAAAGCATCGTCGCTCTAGGACTTCGCCTCGCCGGTCTCGCGACTCGGCTGAGGCCCCTCCCGGCACCGTCCCCGCGGCCCCGGACATGCCTGTGGAGTCGCCCCCGCAATACCCGTCCTTCCCGGGTTCGGGGCGGATCCGGCCCAAATACAGGAATTCCTGTCGGCCATGGCCCGCCTCTTCGGGCCTCCAAGGTCCCTCCGTGCGCCTTCGGGCCCCGCGGGCCCTGATGGGGCTGCTCCGGCGTCGCCGACGGCTCCGGCCCCGGCGTCGCCCATGCCTCCAGCCTCGATCCCGGCTCCGGCTTCGGCCCCGGCCTCGATCCCGGCTCCACAACGCCCATCGACGCCGGTCGACCTCACGACACCTCCGCCGGCGCCGATGTCTCCGGTGCCGTTCTCGACGCCGCCCTGGGCTCCGGGCGGCGTCGTCCCCAGTTCCTTCCGGCTCCGGACATGGACCCGGAGCGACGTCGCTCGACGCCGGCTCCGGCGCCGATGGGACCTTGGGTCCCAACTGTCCCTCCTCCTCCTTATTTTGAACCTGAGGAGGACCAGTTGGACTGGGAGGGGTCTGATGACCCTCTGACGCGCAACTGTCAGTATGATGAGGACTGGACAGAGAGTCTAGGGAGGCCAGTGGTCTGGATACTTCCCCTGACACTGGCATGCTGTCTCCTCCCGTGGCTACGGAGGAGGGGGCCAATTTTGGTACGGTGTTGCGTAGGGCTGCTGGGGCCTTACGTCTCCAGCTCCCTACTTTGACGGTCAAGCCTAACATCTTGACAGAGGTGCTTCAGCCGGCAGCCTCCTCTGCGGAGACTGTGCTGCCGTTTAACGACGCCCTCACTGACGTTCTTTTGGGCGCCTGGTCCAAGCCCAACACAGGGGCTCCTGTGGATCGGAACGTGTCACGACGCCATCGCCCTGCTCCGGGCGACCCCCTGTTTCTTTCTGTCCACCCCACTCCTGAGAGCTTGGTTGTCCAAGCCTCCGCTTCCCAAACCGCCTTCCCTACCGCTCCTCCGGATAGGGAATCCAAACGCCTGGATCAGTTTGGGAAGAAAGGTTTTTCTTCCTCCAGTGCTGGCTTGCGGTCCGTTAACACCGCTTGTCTTTGGGCCGATATACCCACTCCCTGTGGGATTCGGTGGCGGATGTTTTGCCCCAGTGCCCTGAGGAGGTCCAGGCACTGCTTTCCCGCGCCATTGCGGAAGGAAGGGATGCGGCCAAATACACTATCCGTTGTGGCCTTGACACCGCCGACTCGCTGGGCAGGTCGATTGCAACGACGGTGGTGCTCCGACGCCACGCCTGGCTGAGAACCACTGGTTTTTCAGGGGATGTCCAGAATACTCTCATGGACATGCCCTTTGATGGAGTCGGTCTTTTGGGTCCAAAGCAGACCATGCGTTGGAGCGCTTTAAGGACTCACGGGCTACTGCCAAGTCCCTGGGCCTTTCTGCTACACGCCCTCCGCTGACTTCTGCTTTTCGCCCCTATCGTGGCCACGGTAGGGCGCCCTTCACGTCAGCAGCCCAGCCACCGGCCCGCGCAGCAGGCGTCTTCGCGTGGCGGAGGACGTGGATTCCGCCGTGGCGGATCGGGCAACCAGCTTGCGGGTCAGGCCACCACCTCCAACCCGTCCGCGGCCTCCAAGCCCTCCTGATCCCTCCTTTCAGGTGCACGGCACGCCAGTAGGGGGCAGGGTCCGCCATCACCTTCCCCACTGGCGCACCATCACCTCGGACAGGTGGGTCTTGGACATTGTCCGAAGGGGCTACTCCCTCCCCTTCGAGACCACCCCCCAGCCATGCCACCTCAATTCCACCGCATGTCAGGGGATCACTTGGTGCTTCTACAGAAGGAAGTCACGGCCCTCTTGACCAAGAGGGCCATCGAGCATGTTCCGACCCCAGAAGTAGGGCGTGGTTGCTACTCCCACTACTTTCTGGTGCCCAAAAAGGACAAGGAGGACATGCGTCCTATCTTGGACCTCCGGAACGTCAATCGCTTCCTCCGGAAGGAGAAGTTCAAGATGCTCACCCTAGCTCAGGTCTTGACTGCCCTCGACCCTGGAGACTGGTTGGTAGCGTTGGACTTGCAGGACGCGTATTTCCACATCCCCGTCCTGCCGGCCCACCGGCGTTACCTTCGGTTCACGGTAGGCCCCGAGCATTTTCAGTTCACCGTGCTCCCCTTTGGCCTTACCAGTGCCCCTCGGGTGTTCACGAAAGTGTTGGCGGTGGTCGCAGCTCATCTGCGCCGGGCAGGGGTTTCAGTCTTCCCCTACCTCGACGACTGGCTGCTGAAGGCGGGCTCGTCCCAGGCAGTCGTCTCCCACCTCCAGACTACGGCCGAACTCCTGCACTCGCTGGGGTTCTCCATCAATGTGCCGAAGTCGCATCTGATTCCTTCTCCACAGCTCCTTTTCATCGGAGCAGTTCTGGACACGACGCAGTTTCGGGCCTATCCTCCCGAACGGCGAGTCCGGGATATTCAGGCTATGATTCCGATCTTTCGGCCTTTATCCTGGGTTTCGGTACGGATGACCCTGAGGCTGCTGGGCCTCATGGCCTCCTGCATCCTGCTGGTCAATCATGCCAGATGGCATATGCGGGCTCTGCAGTGGGACCTGAAGTTCCAGTGGGCGCAGCACCAGGGCGACCTGTCCGATCACGTCCAGATCTCGGAGGGGACTGCAAAACAGTTGCAGTGGTGGCTCTCGAACCGGCAATGGGTCATGGGCAGATCCCTCTCCCTTCCCCAGCCAGAGCACACAGTTGTGACGGACGCGTCCCTTCTGGGATGGGGCGGTCACATGGGAGAGGCGGAGATCAGAGGCCTCTGGTCTCCGGGCGGAGTCCCGGCTCCATATCAACCTTCTGGAGCTCCGGGCGATCCGACTTGCACTCAAGGCATTCCTTCCCTCTGTCAAAGGGAAGGTAGTGCAGGTGTTCACAGACAACACCACCGCCATGTGGTACTGCAACAAACAAGGCGGGGTGGGGTCGTGGACCCTTTGTCAGGAGGCTCTGCGCCTCTGGACATGGCTGGAACACCAGGGCATGTTCCTGGTGGTTCAACACCTGGCAGGTTCCCTGAACGCCAGGGCGGACGAACTCAGCCGCAGGTGCATGATGGATCACGAATGGCGTCTTCACTCGGAAGTGGCGCAAGGACTCTTTCTACAGTGGGGAGAGCCTTGGTTAGATCTATTCGCCACCGAAGAGAACGCGCAATGTCATCAGTTCTGCGCGTTGGAATTTCCAAGGCGGCACTCGCTCGGCGACGCTTTCGTCACGAGTGGAGTTGCGGTCTATTGTACGCCTTTCCGCCTATACCACTTCTACCCAGAGTGTTGAAGAAGATTCGGCACGACCGGGCCCAAGTCATTCTTGTGGCTCCGGACTGGGCTCGAAGAGTTTGGTATCCCGAGCTACTCAATATGAGCGTAGATCCCCCGATCCGTCTGCCTCTTCGGGAGGATCTTCTGTCGCAGCAGCAGGGGACGGTCCTCCACCCGAACCTGTCCAGTCTACACCTGCTTGCGTGGAGATTGAGCGGCGGCAGTTGATTCCCTTCGACTTGCCTCCCGAAGTTTGTGATGTGATTCTGGCAGCCAGGCGTCCCTCCACTAAGGTGGTATACGCCTGCAGGTGGAACAAATTTGTGGCATGGTGCACAGCAAAGGCTGTGAATCCCCTTTCTGCCCCTCTTTCTGAGGTCCTTCTGTTCCTTCTCTCTCTGGCCCAACAGGGTTCTGCCCTGGGTACCATCAAGGGTTATCTTTGTGCTATCTCGGCCTTCCTCAGGCTCCCTGATCAGCCCTCCTTTTCAAGTCCCCTGTTGTTAACAGGTTCTTAAAAGGCATTACTCACCTCTTCCCTCCTGTTCCGTTTGTGATGCCTCAGTGGGACTTAAACTTGGTTCTTACCTTTTTAATGTGCGCTCCCTTTGAGCCTCTACATAACTCCTCTTCGTCTTCTGACTCTGAAGACAGCCTTTCTGGTGGCCATCACCTCCGCTCGGCGGGTGAGTGAGCTCCAGGCTCTATCTTGCAAACCTCCCTTTCTGTCTGTTCATCCAGACAAGGTTGTTCTTCGGACGCGTCCGTCCTTCTTGCCAAAGGTGGTTACTGCTTTCCACATTGGGCAGACCATCACTTTGCCCACCTTCTTTCCGCCTCCTTCCAGAGAGGAAGAGAGGCTCCACCGTCTGGACCCAAAACGTGCGCTCTCTTTCTATATTGACCGCACAAAACACTTCCGGGTGGATGACCAGCTCTTTGTTGGCTACGTGGGCGCCAAAAAAGGTCGGGCGGTGCACAGGAGGACCATCTCCCGCTGGGTTACCTTGTGCATCAAGACCTGCTATTCTTTGGCTAAAAGGAGCCTCCTGTTGGGCTGCGTGCCCATTCCACCAGGGCAACGGCTGCTACCACGGCCTTGGGCCGCGGTGTTCCGCTGCCGGTTATCTGTCAGGCAGCTACGTGGGCCTCGCTGCACACGTTTACAAAGCATTACTGCCTTGACAGTCAGGTCCGGAGGGACGGCTTCTTTGGCCGTTCTGTCCTCCAGGACTTCCTTGTCTGATCTTTGTTCGCAGACCCACCACCGGGGTTGGTATTGCTGGGGTATCTATTCTAAGGTAAGGAATCTGTCACTAACGTGTCTCTTTCAGATGCACAAGTTACTAACTTGTGTAACGCTATATCTGTAAGAGACAGTAGTTAGTGACAGATTCCTTACCGCCCACCCATCCTCCCCGTTCTGCGAACTGATTTCTAGGGTTAAGGACATCCCTTTCAGGGCCCTAGTATTTTTCAGACACCTGTGTCAGCTTCTTGCATGGCTCTGCGTTCCTGGCGCGGAAAGTCGTGTACAGAACTGACTTCAGCGCGCAGGGGCGGCGCCTAAGTACTGCCCGCGACGTCATCCCGGCTATCACGACGCCGACGACGGACGCGGAGCCGCACAACGCCGCCTACCGACGCGCAAGGGTACTGCTACGCAAAACTTTCCGGATCCAGCCTGACGCCTGGGGATATTCTAAGGTAAGGAATCTGTCACTAACTACTGTCTCTTACAGATATATCGTTACACAAGTTAGTAACTTGTGCTTTAAGTATTTTCTGGTTTACCTTTTTAATATCTGCTGTGCTAATACTTTAATAATCATTGCAAACATTCTTTTTTATATAAAGAATTGTACATACAGATTTGTGCGTTAGTACTGCCTTCAGAGAAGCTGGTATGGGGAACCCCATCTACATATATCCTCCTGGGTCTTTAACAGATCTATTGTTTGTGTCAATTCAGTCTCTATATGTGATCTTGCCAGTGTTTGGGCATGTGAGACCCTTGTATGTTCTCTCCACTCTACAGAGCTCATTGACTATCATTAGCTTAGCAGTCCCAGAGATCTACGAGTGTTCCAAATTCTAGGCATTCAACAGCACCAGAAAGGGATGGAATCCGATTCTTCTGGACAGGAGACACCCCCCTAAAGTCCTGGGGTGTCTTTGATTTCATCTGGCTTCTTGGAGTACCTAGGGAAACCTAGCAAGCCTGTACTTTTTTGAAAACTAGACATCCAGGGGAATCCAGGATGAGTTGACTTGTATGGTTCTCGCAGGGTTCTTTTACCCAGAATCCCTTGCAAACCTCAAACTTTGTAAAAAAAATTATATATATCTTTTCCTCACCTTTCTGTGATGGAAAGTTCTGGAATCTGTGGGGAGCCACAAACTTCCACCCACCCAGCTTTTCCCCAGGACTCCCGATTAAAAATGGTACCTCACTTGTGTGGGTGGGCCAAGAACCCCCAGCAGGGAAGGGCCCAAAACGTATTGTGGAGACATCAATATTATCTATCACAAAACAACCTGGTTTTGCAAGGGGGTCTCCTGCATTTTTTGTCCTGGGCTCGGCGGGCATCTAGGGAAACCTACCTAACCCAGACATGTCTGAAAACTAGACAGTGGGGGGAGTCCAGGGAGTTATGGCTTGCGTGGATACCCCAACGTTTTCCTACCCAGAATCCAGATTGTGTGGACTGGCTTTTGGCTACCAATGTGTGTAGTGACCAGCAGCAAGTCACTACTCACACATCGCCAGCCAAGCACCAGTCCACGCACACTGCCAGCCAAGCGCCAGTCCACGCACACTGCCAGCCAAGCGCCAGTCCACACACACTGCCAGCCAAGCTCCAGTCCACGCACACTGCCAGCCAAGCTCCAGTCCACGCACACTGCCAGCCAAGCACCAGTTCACGCACAGCGCCAGTCCACGCACACCGCCAGCCGAGCGCCAGTCCATGCACACCGCCAGCCGAGCGCCAGTCCACGCACACCGCCAGCCGAGCACCAGTCCACGCACACCGCCGGCCGAGCACCAGTCCACGCACACCGCCGGCCGAGCGCCAGTCCACGCACACCGCCGGCCGAGCGCCAGGCCACGCACACCGCCGGCCGAGCGCCAGGCCACGCACACCGCCGGCCTAGCACCAGTCCACGCACACCGCCATCACATTGTGTTTTCTTTTTTGTATAAAAAAACAAATTGTAAGTAGATACAAAACTGCAGACACAAAAGCTGAAAGTAAATACATCGCACTAATGCCAACCTTAAAACTGAACAAAAAATATAAAACAATACAGACCAGGCAGTTCACTTTACCACTCATGGATGCTCCCAAAAAGTATTTTGCGTGTGGTACATTCTAAAACAAGCAGGCACACAGCGCAGGTTCAGGAGGACACACTGGGCAGTACATACAAGTCTCCTTCTGCGTCCCTCTTTGCCAACAGACTCTACATCTCCTACTCGGAAAGACTATTGTGGCCGTGGGAGGAATGTGATCAGCAAAGTGGCGATCATTCAATCTATACACATCCTCCACCACTCCAACTCTAGGAACACTTGCCTGTTCCACTACAACAAGGCTGCCTATCACAGACTCCTGAAACTTAAAAAAGTGCCATTCTTGACTCCGGACAACATTTTTTGAACACAACAAAAGCATTAAAAGTTGCTAAGTGGAAAAGATGGATAGCCAACTTCTTAAACCAAATGTAAGCCTTACAAAGAGCAGTGTAAGTTTCCAACCCACCACCCATGTGCCTCTCATAGTCTAAAATGCACACAGGTTTGCGCACTTCAGAAACCTGACCCCAAACAGTCACAAGTGAAGTACTTTCATCTTAGATGGTAGTCAGCATGTAGAGATCTCTCCTGTCTGCAAGCTTCACAGCTAGAAGTTCCTCACTACGCAACAAACTGCACTGTCCCCACTCAAGCTCTTAACAAACAAGTTCTTTCGGGAAACCTTTACGGTTAGAGCAGATTGTGCCGCAAGCAACAGTGTCCACTTTGGCCAATTCCCTGAACAACTGCAGACCAGTGTAGAAGTTATCTACATATAAATGGTGACTGTTAGACTTGGCACCATTGGCGTGGGTCTCCCTTCCATTTTTTTGCTGTTGCCTCTTATGTTTTGCTGGTTTTAGATGCTTTTGGGCACTGTGCCACTGCTGTTCAGTGCCACAGTGCAAGTGCTCCCTACTGTAAATTGTGTTATGGATTAGTGACTCCATGATTGGATGATTGGTTTACTTGTCAGTCCCTAGTACAGTGCACTGCGTGTGCCCAGGGCTTGTAAATCCAATGCTGCTGGTGGGCTTGCAGCACTGGTTGTGCCACCCACAGAAGCAGCTTGTAAAATGTGTCTCAGGCCTGCCATTGCAGAGCCTGTGTGCAGTCTGTGACTGCCATGTCGACTTGGCAAGTGCACCCACTTGCCAGTCCCTAAACCTTCCCTTATCTTCATATCAGACACCCCTAAGGTAGGCCCAAGGGCAGGGTGCATTGTAAGTATAAGGTAGGACATGCCCTGGTGTGTGTGGCATGTCCTAATAGTGAATTACAGCCATTTTCGTTTTTCACTATTGCAAGGCTACCTGTTCTCCATAGGCCAGAATGGGCAGTTTTGATTATTACACCTTATAATCCTAACTGACCCAGAGAACATGGTAGAAAAACGAATTTAGTATGCCTGAACTCAGAATGATAAAATACATCTTTTAGTGAAGTTGGTTTTAACATTCTGTGTTTGAAAATACCACTTTTAGAAAGTGGGTATTTTCTTGCCTAAACTTCCAAGCCTGCCTCTGCTAGGTTGTGTATTCCTTGTCTAGAGATTGAGTGACAGGGGCTGGGGGTGGCTACAGGAGACAGGGTGAGTCAGCACAGGGCTGAATAGGAAGGCCTGCATCCAGAGTGGAGGGAGGAGTTGCACCTGGGTCTGAATAGGGCTGTGCCTGCCTTCCACAATGCTGGCTCCACCTCCTGCCGGGCGTCTGATGGCTCTGCCCCTCACTCACAAAGGAAAGAAGGAGTCAGAAAAACAAAGTGCTCCAGGACTGACCAGAACTGGTTTTGGACTAGGCAGAGGACTCTCTGCCTTCAGAGAACAAAGGGAAAAGGTGTATAAAAAGGGGACCCAGACCCCTAGGAAATTAGATCACTTCTGGGAAATCAAGAAACCTGTTGCCAAGGAGAAGAACCGGAGAAGCTGAAGGAGGAGTACTGCCCCTGTGCTGTTTTGCTGATTGGGGTTGGCCTGCAGTGGTTGCTTTCTGCCAAGGACAGGAGAAAAGACTTTGCTGTGCTTTGTCATCTTGAAGAAGGGAATCTCCAAGGGCTTGAACTGAGCTTGCTCTCCTGCCTGAAGTCACAGGGACATAAAGACTTCACCCCTGCTGTTTGCCTGCATCTGGAACTGCTGTTTTAGCTGCTAACAGAGGGAAATTGCAACATCGACGCCGGCGAGCGACGCCGTAACCTGCACCGAAGCCGTGGGCACCGCTCGTGAAGAGCACGACGCACCGCCCCGACTTGCACCGTAGGCCCGACGCCTGCCGACGCCGTGCGACATCGACTCCGAAGCCGTCATCGAGGCCGCTGCCTGCACCGGAGCCGAGGACACCGCTCGTGACGCTCACGACGCACCGTCCCGACTCGCACCGCAGCCCCGACTTCACCGACGCCAGGGCTTCATCATCGCGGAGCCGATCCTCGACGTGGGTGACCCTCGAATCCATCGACGCCGCACCATCGTAAGGAACCGACGCCTCGCCGCCCTCCGTGACGTCACCTCCCCGACACAGTAAGGAACCGACGCCTCACCTCCCTGCGCTGCAGTAAGGAACCGAGACATCACCTCCCTGGGGTCGTAAGGAACCGACGCCGCCGGCGCCAACGAAGCATCACCTCCCGACGCCGTGCACCGTCTTTGTTTTCATCGAATTCCAGGTACTGTTCTTTGTGGGTCTGCTCGACTCCAGGCCCGACGCCGCGCACCTCGCGGTCGGCGCCGTACTTTGGGATTTCCACCGGTCACGACGTCGTGATAACTCCAAGTGGAGTTATTTGTTGCTACAAGCTTTATTTTGATTGACTATCCTATTTTTGAAGATAACGTGAACTGTCTCTATCATTTTAAGTCTATTTTTGAGTACTGTATTGTGGATTTTTGCTATTGGGTCTTGTGATAAGTCTATATAAAGATTACTTATTTTTACATAAACAACCTGTGTGGTGTCCATCTGTAGTGTTTTCACTGTATTACTGTATGTGGTCACAAATGCTTTACACACTGCCTCTGAGATAAGCCTGTCTGCTCGTGCCAAGCTACCAGGGGGTGAGCAGGGGTTATTTTAGGAGTGTTTCCCCCTTATCCTGACTAGAAGCAAGGGTCCCTATTTGGACAAAGGTGCAAACCATTGCCAACTAGAGACCCCCAGTTCTAACAGTGACCTTTGTTAAAAAGTCCTCCACCAAGTTCCTACACAATTTTATCCCTTACTCCGAAAGTGGACGGACAACCAGGGGTGTCAATCCTGGAATCCCTACCGGTGTACACCCTGAAATTAGAGACATATCCAGTCCTTCTGTCACACAGCATATACATCTTAATTTAATAGCATGCCCTCTTGCTAGGAATGTACTGCCTTAAAAGCAAGCGGCCCTTGAACAAAACCAAAGACTCATTCCCGGATATTTCTTTCCCTGGGGCATAGATCTCAGAAAATCGATCTACAAGGTGATCAAGTACAGGCTGAATCTTAAAAGGACAGTCACAATCAGGGTGATCTCTTGGCAAAGCTAAACCATTATTGACAAAATGCTGCATCCGAAGCAGAAGCAATTAAAGATCATGACTCATGATTGCCGGAAATATACCCTCTGCCATCAAGGGACTTTCAGTAGATCAATGTGAAGACATCAATGGCTTTCTTATCAAACCCATCAAAAAAGTTAAACCCAAGAACTTCAACTCATCCAGATTTGTGGGAGTCCACCGGGTAGCTCTAGTGTGGGGCCTAAGTCTGGCACTGTTCTTCCTCAAATACTCTTCAGCATACAAATTAGTCTGCTCAACAATCTCCTCCAAAAATACATTGTTCATAAACAACTGAAAAAAATGTATAGACAAAAAGTTTTCAGTATCCACTCCTCATCCTGGGAAACCAGTAAAGTCAGGCAACGCCGGCTGCACCATGTCTGGTGCAACCCAGAGGTCAGCTCTTCCAATGGAAAGCGGTGCAGCCCCAGCCTGCAGTCCAAATGCCTCATGCTGCACTATTGGCACATCAATGTCCTCCTCTAAATCAGGCACATCATCTACATTGAGAGTGGCTTCATCATCCGATGATTCCTCTCAGACAGAAAATTCACTGCCAGAATCTTCCACTCCCTCCTCTGACTTAGATGCAGAGTCAGTCTCCTAATCATGGTCAGAGGAAGACTCGAAAAGCATACCAACAACCTGCTGAGCAGTCATCCTACGGCTAGCCATAATCCTCACTTAGAAAGGAGACTTCACAAACAAGCCTACAACAGCCAACACTGTGTAAAATAAGTAATGAGCAAAGTGTGGCTTTATCACAAAGTTCTATATACTCAAAAACTATACGACTTACTTGCCAGAGACAGCTAGACTCACCAGTACCTACTCTGCAGAGATACTGTAAAAACCAACAATATCCCACTAGAAAGAAAAAACAAAACAAATTACTCACAAGATAACAAAATACACTTCAAGCAAAAATGCAAAAAGATTTTCACACACAAAAAAACAAGCTAAACATACTGCTATTATTACAACATTTACAAAAACACATTCATGCAGGGAAATGATACTCCTTTAGAGTAAATAGTACAAAAATGTTTTCTTACCAAACACATGCAACTACACAAACTGCAGAACTACCAGTAACAATATCTTCACTTTAACCTTTGGTTTTAATAGATATATTGGGTATAAAAGCGCTGCATGCACACACTGAAATATCTATTGTGATGGCAAATGAAGAATTATTGTGCCTTATGACATTGGGAGACTTGAATGTGTCTTTTTATGTGAGTAACTGTAATACTGCCAACTGGGTTCCTAAAGCAATTTGAACGAGTAAGAGAGGCTGTCCAAAATGTTAGGTGTCTGACGTTGATACTGTGTAGGATTTGTTAACAGAGGAATGTGGTATCTATCTGTTACTAAATGGGTTATGTTTTAGAAGACATGCGTAACTTGTGTTAGAAGGAAAAGGGGAATGATGACCATTATGTTTGCTGTGAGGTTTATCATTGCAAAGTTGTAGTTGATATGCAAAAGACTTAAACTGTTTTGAAGTAAACAGGAAGCAAGTCCACAGTATTGACTGAAAGTAACTGTCAGTTGTTAGTGGATAAATATTAAACAATTTGTATTTGTTTTCTTCAGGTAAGAGAGCATGCTCCTAAGAAGTCTTCTCCAGGAGAAGTTATGCAAATGAAACTAATGGATAACATTGGTGATGGTGTCCGGAATACGCAACTTCAGTGGAAACTTAACCTCATCAACCATGTCGAATCTCTACAAGACGAAGTCACTCATAGAATGGATTTCATTGAAAAAGAACTTGACGGTAAAATACAGTTTTTCCAGATGTTCACTTTGTCAAAAATGTGCAGCTTTTGCATGAAAAACGTTCGTTTCGGTCTGATGACTATTATTGAGCCTTGATTTTGATGGGTGATTTTTAGATCTAGATAGAAACAGCTTTAGCTGGTTGCCGAAGACTGATGTCTGTCATTGAGCTTGATTTTGATGGATGATGATTAGAACTAGATAGAAACTAGAAAGATAGCTGGTTGCTGTACCTCGTGTAATCATCAAAAAAGCTTTAAAAAGCAATATTGAGAAAAGGAGTTAGGTTCCACTCCTCTGTTGCTCTTCTTTACAGTGATGTGATTAGGCAGCATTTGTTAGCTTGCCTATAAAGTAGTTCCATTGCTTACAGCTGATAAACATTGCTAACGTAGATCGCATTTCAAATATCGTCGGAAGGCATTTCCATACTAGACCCCTTGACAAACACAATAGGAAGGAATTTTACTTTGTGAATTTTCTGACAGACCCCATAGGAAGAGGCATTAACAATGATGGACCACCTTATGCAGATATGCACAATAGTTGTTCGATTTTCTTTGACCTAAGAGTTGCATTAGTAACGCAAACCCACTGTCAGATCAAATAGAAATCAGAATTGAAATTGTATAGGAAACTATTTTACATTGTGAACTCTCTCCCAAGTTTCATAGGACAGGGTTTACATAATGAACTCTCTGACAAATACGGAAAGAAAGGGTTCTACATTGGGAACTTCCGGACGTAAACCGTAGGAAGGGGCTTGACATTGCTCAACACTGAGTGACTGTTTTTTACACAGCTTTCTAGCTATTTAGGGCCAGAGAGGTCTGGTTTTATTTGAGCACATTTATAATTTTATGCAGTGTAGTTGTGTGAATTAAAGTAAACCGCTTTAAAATGCAGTATTGGGTGAAAGGAGGCTTGACGTAGGCTATTTGGTGATATTTTTTAGGGCATTTAGCAGTTGTGTTTTACTATGAAGCAGTTCTGTTCATAATGGATAGCCATTTTTAAAATTGTTGCCATGTCAAATAAATTAGGAAAGGGCTTTGCCTGGTGTAACCCTTAACACAGTAGGAAGTGGTTTTACATTTTGGACACCCAGACTTATACTGTAGGAAGGGACTTTATATTGTAATCTCTGTGGCAAACAGCATAATAAGGGTCTCAGTATTGTTTACCACTGAGAGACCTTACTGTTGTATTCCTCTTAGGGTGTCCATAACGGGCTTTCCAGTATCATGTCCTTATATAGGCACAATTCGCCCTGCCCTTATATAGGCATAAATTCCCAGGCCTTATTTAGGCATCTGAAAGAGACATGTTAGTGACAGATTCCTTACCTTAGAATATCCCCAGGCGTCAGGCTGGATCCGGAAAGTTTTTGCGTAGCAGTACCCTTGCGCGTCGGTAGGCGGCGTCGTGCGGCTCCGCGTCCGTCGTCGGCGTTGTGATCGCCGGGATGACGTCGCGGGCAGTACTTAGACGCCGCCCCTGCGCGCTGACGTCAGTTCTTCTTTTTCCGCGCCAGTAAGCGCAGATCCGGGAAGAGCAGTGCCCTAGTCAATTTTTGACTAACTTTTTTGTGAATTTTTTCACTGTTTCTTTTCGAGTCTTCATCGACTCCTAGGTGTCGTAGGGATGCCCGGCTTCAAGCCATGCGACGCCTGTGGTCGAATGATGTCGATCACAGACCCGCATCTAGAGTGTCTCTACTGTCTCGGCCGAGACCACGACACGAAGTCGTGTCCTGACTGCCGGAAACTTCACCCGAAGGCTTTGCGAGAGCGGTCTCGAAAGCTACTCGAGGTCCGGCAGTCGGCTCCGCGCCGCACCAAGCCCCGGTCCCGGGAGAGGTCGAGGGGCCGGTCGCGGAGTCCCCGCCGGTCGTCGGAGTCCAAGTCTTCGCGCTCCTCGGGTAAGTCGAAGCACAAAAAGTCTAAGAAGCATCATCGCTCTAAGACTTCGCCTCGCCGGTCTCGCGACTCGGCTGAGGCCCGTCGGCACCGTCGCCGCCCCGGACGTGCCTGTGGAGCCGCCCCCGCATTACCCGTCCTTTCCGGGTTCGGGGGCGACTCCGGCCGAAATACAGGAATTCCTGTCGGCCATGGTCCGCCTCTTCGGGCCTCAAGGTCCCTTCGGTGCGCCTTCGGGCCCCGCGGGCCCTGATGGGGTTGCTCCGGCGTCGCCGCCGACTCCGGTCCCGGCGTCGGCCCCGGCCTCGATCCCGGCTCCGGTGGTACCGCAACCCCCATCGACGCCGGTTGACCTAACCACGCCTCCGCCGACGTCCACGGTGCCGTTCCTGAAGCCGTCCGGGGCTCCGGACGGCGTCGTTCCCCGGTTGTCTCCGGCTCCGGTCATGGAGCCGGACCGACGTCGCTCGACGCCGGCTCCGGCGCCGATGAGACCTTGGGTCCCAAATGTCCCTCCTCCTCCATATTTTGAACAAGAGGAGGACCAGAAGAGCTGGGAGGGGTCGGAAGACCCTCTCACACAACAGTGTGAGTATGATCAGGACTGGGCTGAGGAACTTGGGGATGCCAGTGGTCTAGACACTTCCCCTGACACTGGCATGCTGTCTCATCCCGTGGCTACGGAGGAGGGAGCAAATTTCGCAACGGTGGTGCGTAGAGCAGCTGGAGCCTTGCACCTCCAATTGCCTACGGTGGCTGTCAGGTCTAATCTCCTGATGGAAGTGCTTCAGCCGGCAGCTTCCTCCACGGAGACTGTGCTGCCGTTTAATGATGCACTGACTGACGTTCTTTTGGGCACTTGGTCCAAGCCCGCCACAGGGGCTCCTGTGGATAGGAACGTGGCATGACGCCATCGCCCTGCTCCGGGCGACCCCTTGTTTCTCTCCCAACATCCCACCCCCGAGAGCTTGGTTGTCCAAGCCTCTGCCTCCCAAACCGCCTTCCCTACCGCCCCTCCGGATAGGGAATCCAAATGCCTGGACCAATTTGGGAAGAAGGCTTTTTCTTCCTCCAGTGCTGGCTTGCGGTCCGTCAACACCGCTTGCCTTTTGGGCCGATATACCCACTCCCTGTGGGATTCGGTGGCGGCTGTTTTGCCACAGTGTTCTGAGGAGGTCCAGACACTGCTTACCCGCGCCATTGCGGAAGGAAGAGATGCGGCTAAATACACCATACGTTGTGGCCTTGATACCGCCGACTCGCTGGGCAGATCGCTTGCAACGACGGTGGCGCTAAGTCGCCACGCCTGGCTGAGAACAACTGGTTTCTCGGGTGATGTCCAGAATACACTCATGGACATGCCCTTTGATGGTGTCGGTCTTTTTGGTTCCAAAGCAGACCATGCGCTGGAGTGTTTTAAGGACTCACGGGCTACTGCCAAGTCCCTGGGCCTTTCTGTTGTACGCCCTCCGCTAACCTCTGCTTTTCGCCCCTTTCGTGGCCACGGAAGGGGCGCCCAGTCACGTCAGCTGCCCAGCCACCGGCCCGCGCAGCAAGCGTCTTTGCTTGGCCGAGGACACCGCCGTGGCGGTTCGGGCAACCAGCGTGCGGGTCAGGCCACCACCTCCAACCCGTCCGCACCCTCCAAGCCCTCCTAGTCCCTCCTTTCCGGTGCACAGCACGCCAGTAGGGGGCAGGGTCCGCCATCACCTTCACCACTGGCGTCCCATCACCTCGGACAGGTGGGTCTTGGACATTGTCCGAAGGGGCTACTCCCTCCCCTTCGAGACCACCCCCCCAGCCATGCCACCTCAATTCCACCGCATGTCAGGGGATCACTTGGTGCTTCTGCAGAAGGAAGTCACGGCCCTCTTGGCCAAGAGGGCCATCGAGCATGTTCCGACCCCAGAAGTAGGACGTGGTTGCTACTCCCACTACTTTCTGGTGCCCAAAAAGGACAAGGAGGACATGCGTCCTATCTTGGACCTCCGGAACGTCAATCGCTTCCTCCGGGAGGAGAAGTTCAAGATGCTCACCCTAGCTCAGGTCTTGACTGCCCTCGACCCTGGAGACTGGTTGGTAGCGTTGGACTTGCAGGACGCTTATTTCCACATCCCCGTCCTGCCGGCCCACCGGCGTTACCTACGGTTCACGGTAGGCCTCGAGCATTTTCAGTTCACCGTGCTCCCCTTTGGCCTTACAAGTGCCCCTCGGGTGTTCACGAAAGTGATGGCGGTGGTCGCGGCTCATCTGCGCCGGGCAGGGGTTCCAGTCTTCCCCTACCTCGACGACTGGCTGCTGAAGGCGGGCTCGTCCCAGGCAGTCGTCTCCCACCTCAAGACTACGGCCGAACTCCTGCACTCGCTGGGGTTCTCAATCAATGTGCCGAAGTCGCATCTGATTCCTTCTCCACAGCTCCTTTTCATCGGAGCAGTTCTGGACACGACGCAGTTTCGGGCCTATCCTCCCGAACGGCGAGTCCGGGATATTCAGGCTATGATTCCAATCTTTCAGCCTTTATCCTGGGTTTCGGTACGGGTGACCCTGAGGCTGCTGGGCCTCATGGCCTCCTGCATCCTGCTGGTCGATCATGCCAGATGGCATATGCGGGCTCTGCAGTGGGACCTGAAGTTCCAGTGGGCGCAGCACCAGGGCAACCTGTCCGATCACGTCCAGATCTCGGAGGGGGCTGCAAAACAGTTGCAGTGGTGGCTCTCGAACAGCAATGGGTCATGGGCAGATCCCTCTCCCTTCCCCAGCCAGAGCACACAGTTGTGACGGACGCGTCCCTTCTGGGATGGGGCGGTCACATGGGAGAGGCGGAGATCAGAGGCCTCTGGTCTCCGGCGGAGTCCCGGCTCCATATCAACCTTCTGGAGCTCCGGGCGATCCGACTTGCACTCAAGGCATTCCTTCCCTCTGTCAAAGGGAAGGTAGTGCAGGTGTTCACAGACAACACCACCGCCATGTGGTACTGCAACAAACAAGGCGGGGTGGGGTCGTGGACCCTCTGTCAGGAGGCTCTGCGCCTCTGGACATGGCTGGAACATCAGGGCATGTTCCTGATGGTTCAACACCTGGCAGGTTCCCTGAACGCCAGGGCGGACGAACTCAGCCGCAGGTGCATGATGGATCACGAATGGCGTCTTCACTCGGAAGTGGCGCAAGGACTCTTTCTACAGTGGGGAGAGCCTTCGTTAGATCTATTCGCCACCGAAGAGAACACGCAATGTCATCAGTTCTGCGCGTTGGAATTTCCAAGGCAGCACTCGCTCGGCACGCTTTTCGTCGCGAGTGGAGTTGCGGTCTGTTGTACGCTTTTCCGCCTATACCACTTCTACCCAGAGTGCTGAAGAAGATTCGGCGCGACCGGGCCCAAGTCATCCTTGTGGCTCCGGACTGGGCTCGAAGAGTTTGGTATCCCGAGCTACTCAGTATGAGCGTCGATTCCCCGATCCGTCTGCCTCTTCGGGAGGATCTTCTGTCGCAGCAGCAGGGACGGTCCTCCACCCGAACCTGTCCAGCCTCCACCTGCTTGCGTGGAGATTGAGCGGCGGCAGTTGATTCCTTTCGACTTGCCTCCCGAAGTTTGTGATGTGATTCTGGCAGCCAGGCGTCCCTCCACTAAGGTGGTATACGCCTGCAGGTGGAACAAGTTTGTGGCATGGTGCACAGCAAAGGCTGTGAATCCCCTTTCTGCCCCTCTTTCTGAGGATCTTCTGTTCCTTCTTTCCCTGGCCCAACAGGGTTCTGCCCTGGGTACCATCAAGGGCTATCTTTGTGACATCTCGGCCTTCCTCAGGCTTCCTGATCAGCCCTCCCTTTTCAAGTCCCCTGTTAACAGGTTTCTAAAAGGCATTACACACCTCTTCCCTCCTGTTCCGTTTGTGATGCCTCAGTGGGACTTGAACTTGGTTCTTACCTTTCTTATGTGCGCTCCCTTTGAGCCTCTACATAACTGTCCTCTTCGTCTTCTGACTCTGAAGACAGCCTTTCTGGTGGCCATCACCTCCGCTCGGCGGGTGAGTGAGCTCCAGGCTCTTTCATGCAAACCTCCCTTTCTGTCTGTATATCCAGACAAGGTTGTTCTTAGGACGCGTCCGTCCTTCTTGCCAAAGGTGGTTACTGCCTTCCACATTGGGCAGACCATCACTTTGCCCACCTTCTTTCCGCCTCCGCATCCTTCCAGAGAGGAAGAGAGGCTCCACCGTCTGGACCCAAAACGTGCGCTTTCCTTTTATATCAACCGCACACAACACTTCCGGGTGGATGACCAGCTCTTTGTTGGCTACGTGGGCGCCAAAAAGGTCGGGCGGTGCACAAGAGAACCATCTCCCGCTGGGTAACCTTGTGTATCAAAGCCTGCTATTCTTTGGCTAAGAAGGAGCCTCCTGTTGGGCTCCGTGCCCATTCCACCAGGGCAACGGCTGCTACCACGGCTTTGGGCCGCGGTGTTCCGCTGCAGGATATCTGTCAGGCAGCTACGTGGGCCTCGCTGCACACGTTTACAAAGCATTACTGCCTTGACAGTCAGGTCCGGAGGGACGGCTTCTTTGGCCGTTCTGTCCTCCGGGACTTCCTTGTCTGATCTTTGTTCGCAGACCCACCACCGGGGTTGGTATTGCTGAGGTATCTATTCTAAGGTAAGGAATCTGTCACTAACGTGTCTCTTTCAGATGCACAAGTTACTAACTTGTGTAACGCTATATCTGTAAGAGACAGTAGTTAGTGACAGATTCCTTACCGCCCCACCCATCCTCCCCATTCTGCGAACTGATTTCTAGGGTTAAGGACATCCCTTTCAGGGCCCTAGTATTTTTCAGACACCTATGTCAGCTTCTTGCATGGCTCTGCTTTCCTGGCGCGGAAAGTCGTGTACAGAACTGACGTCAGCGCGCAGGGACGGCGTCTAAGTACAGCCCGCGACGTCATCCCGGCGATCACGACGCCGACGACGGACGCGGAGCCGCACGACGCCGCCTACCGACGCGCAAGGGTACTGCTACGCAAAAACTTTCCGGATCCAGCCTGACACCTGGGGATATTCTAAGGTAAGGAATCTGTCACTAACTACTGTCTCTTACAGATATATCGTTACACAAGTTAGTAACTTGTGCATTAAACCGTGCACTCCAAATACAGGCATGGTCTCCGACATCCGTCCACCCTAACGTCACAACGAGTTCGTGAAGAACAGACCCTTAGGCTGCGGGAGTTTCCCTAGCCCAGGACTATTGATTTCTTCAAGGACTCATATATTATGCATGAACCATTATTCCTTAGGGGTTCATTCATGACGTCTTCCGCTGTCCGATTCACGTCAATGCTAACATTATGAGGTACCTCTCAGGTATAAATATACCTTCCCTAGCCCTTGTAAATCAGAGGAGTCCTCAACTTCAGAGGAGCCCGTTTCCCGGCCTGACGCACTGAGAAGACGCTGTCATCCCTGCACGCAGAGTCCAGCTTCCGGTGATCGGACTTCCCTTGCGGGGTGTTGGAGTTCGAGTCTGGCAAAGAGATTCCTACCTCTCTCATTCTTCAGGTATGGAGCTGACAAGAACCTAGAGGGACTCTTGGCAAACTAGGCATACTAGGCTTAACATACTCTTAGTATACCATAGTAAGGAATACTTCACCTACTTCATACCTCTCCCTACACCTAGGTTAGGTTAGGTACATTGGGGTAGAACTAGCTTAGCAACGCATCGTATGAGTACTCGCATTTTTAGTCTGTTATTTATGTAAAGGCATATGTACTAAAAGATAATGCTATCGCAGTATTATTTATTTCAATGCTCACACTGTACATTATTTATCTCGCATACTGTCTTGTGATCGTAACAGCACATTTTACTTACACCAGAAACAAGACTGTTCAATAAATCTTTTATTGAAACGCCCGTCTGTTCTTTTCTGTGTTACTCGGAGAAAACTAAGCATGCACGATTGAGCTGAGTGAAATAGTTATCTATTGTTTCCACGACTCTGGGACACGTTCTGATTCTAAAGGGAAACATAGTGGTCATGTTTTGCGGCTGCCAGAAACTACTCCCTTCTTGTTTGTCAAGGAGTTTCTAGTGGCCTCTGAGCTAGCTGGCACAAGTAATTAAGTTTAATATACTCGATAGGGACATACTGACCTTAGTCCTATGTCAAACCTATAGGATATATTATTCCAATGCGCAGAGCCTATTGGGGAAATAGGAGCTACACTACATGGCGCCCAACGGTTTGGTAAGGCGGTAATTCAACGTTAGATACTGAGTAACTCAGCCGTGCTTTTTCTCTCAGAGACGACCCCTACCCATATACTCCAAAAGACGTCTGGAGTGGGCAGGGTTAAGTATCCACCACGGCTACATAGGGAAACACCCTATATATTAGCTGTTTGGTTTGCTCAACGTTGAAGGATACAGTGTTCCAAAATATTGTGCACCTTATCTTAGTTTCCTTGAAACTTGCTCTACATTTTTCAAACAACAAAATGCCTGACTCCGACGATGCCACCGGAAACGGTGGAGCTGCGGCTGATCCAGCCCAAGCAGCAGCTTATAATATCACAGGTTTTATTGAAACCGAGGAGGGTGTTATAGACATCCCTCAGAACTTAAGAAGAGCCATCACTCTAAAACTCATAAAACATGGCCTACCACCAAGAGGAGGTAGAGCAGTTTTCGTGATAGAGGCACATGAATCCTTTCAGACAGAGGTATTCTATTCATGGGTAATATTTCCTGAATCAAATTCAGTAACACACACGTTTCACTTCTACAAAGAAGATGATCCACCAGAGGAATACATTCCTTTCGAGGATATTGAAATCCCATTAACATACCAGGAGCATCAGCTCTGGTTTAAAGGTGCCCTAAAACATCACAGAAACATTACCAGGCTCGGTCCACTAGGTAGACCAGGAGCAACATGGCCGATTTTAGCCGGCTACACTCCTCATCCTGACATTAAAGAAATGTCAGACGAGGAATTACTTACTCAACTCACAGAGTTAATAAAAATTTACAGACAATTGGTCCAATATGTCATGCAGACTTTTATAGTCCAGCAACCATGAACACTTCCAAATCAAACTCCTCAACAGGGGAATACACTAAAAATTACACCACAGACTCTATACGCAGTCATGGGTAAAATGCCCACAAAACGTGAGCAAATTCCGTTCTGGATAGCTCCAAAAATTACTCAAATCGAAGCAGTTTTTCCAAATACTAGCCCGTATGAGAAACACAGAATCCTAACAATCAGTTTACCAATGGGGATCACACCACAACTGGAAGACTGTACCACATGGGGCTCAGTCTTTGCTGCCATCTATACTAAAACACATGGCATTCCGTCAATTGCGGTAATACCCGATGTCCTGAAACAAATTCAAAACGAATACGGGGCAGAGCCTGCTCTAAATTTAGGTATGAAGTTACTGAAAAATTTCGACCAGGTCTCAACAATAATATTATCTAATATTAAAGGGGAGGCAGCAGCAGTTGCGATCTGCCAAAAATTAAGGGAATTTGATGTTGCAGAACATCAAACTGAGCTACCCAGAATAATTGAACAATCTTATGCAGAATTAGGCAGAGATAGTTTGGGTGGAAGACCAGTGAAGCCGAAGCTATCTGAAAGTCCTGAGAAGGACTCTATTAAACAAACTCCTACATCTTCTAAAAAGAAGTGGGAAACTAATAAACAAAATTCAAACGAGAAACGTTCTCAATCCCGAGGTAGGTCTCCTCAAAAGGAGCCCTCTGAAAGGAGGTATAACCTCAGGAATAGGGATAATTTGAGAAAACCTGATAGGTATCAAGATACTGATACACGTTCCTCTCGTCCCTTTCAGATCTCATCACAGACTTCGGAAAGAAGAGGACGATCGGAACATAGAGAAGAACGCGTGAAATCAAAAGACGACAAACACACTCCAAAAACTAAAGCAAAACTAAATTCTCCAAAAAGAAAGTAGCAGGTCTAAAGATTAGACATGCCGAGAATACTGAGAACACAACTCAAGAACGGAGAATGGGCTCAGACAATGCTGGACAGTGCAGCAGAAGTCACAATAGCTAGCCAGAACCTGAAGGAACTTCTGGAGATAGTGGACTTGAATGAGTACATTAAAGTAGAGACTGTAGACACCAGGGTTAGTACTCCCCAAAAGTTATATGAAATAACTCTCCGGATGGAGGGAGACAAACCTAGACAGGTAAAAGCACTTTTTTGGGAAAGACTATCAAAGGGCTATGACATACTTCTAGCAGAAAAAGACTGGCCACCACAATTTGTCAGGGAGTGCCCACATGGCGAGGACATTATTATGCCTGCCTTCTCAAACCATATTCCAATTCACCTAAAATATATATATGCCAGGAAATGGGCAGTAGCCCAGGCCCCAGCATTATATAAAAATCATGTAGGATGGGATGAGGACTCACCTCACCATAAAATACATCTGAAACATGAACCAACTGCACAACGGCAGTACCCAATAAAGCAAGAAGCTAAAAAACAGGTCAGGGAGATCTTAGATCAACTTGAATATCAAGGGGTGATTGAAACATGCACCTCCTCAATGAACAATCCTTTGTTTCCTGTCTCCAAACCAGACAATACATATCGTCTAGTTTTGGACTACAGACACCTAAACACTTGTTCTAAAACTTTTGCAGTGCAAAATGCACATAGCACAGCATTAATGAATAACATTGTGCGTAAAAAATATAAAACAACATTAGACATCTCAAATGGTTTCTTTTGTCAAAACATAGCACCTGAAAGCAGGTACTTAACAGCATTCTCCATAATGGGGACCCAGCGTCACTTTTGTCGACTCCCACAAGGGTTCAAGCACAGCCCAGGTTTATTCTCAGCGAGGGTAACGGAGTTACTACAAATTTATGACAATGAGGCATTGTCCTATGTCGATGACATTTATCTGACAGACGATGACCTGGACAAACACTTGAACAGGGTGAGCATCATTATACTGGGCTTCGCCTCTGAGGGCTACAAATTCAACTTTAAAAAGTCCAGAATTGCCCATCTCAATGTCCTATTTCTAGGATATGAGCTTTCAAGTGAAGGCAAGAGCTTGGCAGCTAACTTTTTAGAAAAGTGTGCGCTGCTCCAACCTCCAAAAACGCAAAAAAAATTACAATCCATCCTGGGTTTCCTAAATTTTGGAAGAACATACATTCTAAATTACGCAGAAAGGGTTAAACCTCTCTACGCATTAATCAAACCTGATTTTTCGATCAGAAATTGGACACAAGAACACACAGAAATCTTGCGTTCACTACAAGCTAACATGTTAGCAACAAATCACTTACAAACACGCGTAAGTCAACGCAATTTGGTGATCCGAATAATTTCGGGTCAATGTGGATTCACATACTTAACCTTCAATGAGGGTGAGAAAATACCAATCGCATACAAATCTCATTTGTACACACAAGCGGAAATGCGCTTCAGTTCAACTGAAAAAATTCTAACAGCAGTTCAAACCGCTGTAGCAAAAGAAAGAGCCTTAGCCCAAGGGAAACGCATTATTGTCGTAACCCCGGTACCAGCTTTAGAAGCGGGCACAAAAGCAAGCATTCCAAATGCTAAAGCATTACATCCAAGATGGATACAATGGGTTAATTCTCTTGCTGCAACAGATGTTGAATATGTTTTTGATCCAGATTTAAAAACACAAGCATTCCTGCAATATGAACAAGAATGTCCTCTGCCTACTGAAATTCTGCCTCTCGATCAGTGCGAATTCATAATTTACACTGACGGATCGGCTCAACCAGCAACAGGGAGTAAGCAAGCTTACATTGCAGCGTGTGCAATCGTTAAAGGTCGCATGCGAAATGGCATCTTCAGACCTATGGTCACAAAAACCCAGTCTCTAGGAGATTGTACAGCTCAGCGAGCTGAACTACAAGCATTCAAACTGGCACTTGAAAGTACAGATCGAGAATTCCCCACACTAATAGTGTGCGATTCCTTTTACTGTGTTCAGTCGTATAATGAATATATACAAAACTGGCTTGACAATGGTTTCAAAGATGCAAAAGGAGGCACAATAAAGCACAAAACGCTTTGGGAACAAGTAGTTCAGTTGAAAAACGAACTACCAAAGGCTCACGTGATCCACACACTGAGTCATCAACGTGATGGCGTTCACGTTGCAGGGAATTCATTGGCTGATGAAGCCGCAAAGGGGGCTGTGCAGACGGCTTCCGTAGCTGCGATCACTCGTTCAAAAACAAAAATAGACGGTGAGATAATGTTGGCTGTCAATGCTTCAGGCAAAGGCAGCAGTGCAGCGTTACCGAAAAAATATCCACTCAAGTACTTGACGCGAACAAAGTTCCTTTTGCTCGAATCCCTGGAGTGGGGGATAGGGTAATCCCAAACATGGAACGTAGAGCAGCCTTGATTTATGAAACACATTTAGGGGAGGGTCTGTCACATCAAGGGATCTCTAAAACAATTTTGACGTTAAAAGAGATGTACTGGTGGCCTGGAATGAATACAGAAATTCACATATTCATCAACAACTGCTTAGACTGTAAATTACAGCGAGATAGCCACCAGACACCATGCTGCGAATGCGGTAACCCAGTACAGACACCACTGTTAGACAGCATTAGACTATCTATGCACCTGCGTCCTACTGGACAAAGGCATTCCCACAAATAATGAATCAAGGTTCCTATGGATATGGCCTCAGCGCTTGGCTGACGCTCTAACTGTTATAAAAGATTTGCGAGTCTTTATCGGCACATACGCAATAGGCACACTACATTCTGACCAGGGTCCTGCGTTTAGCTCTCGGGCTTACAAAGAAGCCATGGCCAGTCTGGGCATTGCATTGCGGTACTCCTCTCCATTCCATCCTGAGGGAAATTCGGTTGTGGAAAGGAAAAACCGGGACATAAAGCAGTCTATAACAGCTAGGGTATTAGGTTCGGGTGATGGGTGGGTCAAACACCTTAATGGGGTCCAACGCTCATTGAACAATCTGCCAAGAAGTTCTCTGGGGGGGGTCACTCCATATGAGGTCCTATTTGGGACAAGAATGTGGGTACCAGACCTTGAACACGTAGGCACAGTGGTGGAAAATAAACCCTTTGATATCAAAGATAGTTTGGCTGTTTTACAGGAACTAAATGAGTTAAGAACGAAACAAAGCAACGTATTCCTACAGCCAACCACCACTGGGGAAAAATCGGCGGTCCCAGCAAGGCCTGTCTGGATTCCAAAAGTTGGGGATCTAGTCAGAGAAAAGATTGCGGACAAGAAGGAATTTGGACCTTCTTACAGACAACCAGTACCTGTCCTAGCAGTTCAAGGAACAAGAACAGTACTTCTGCCGCCCCTTGCAGGAAGAAAGGAGAAAAGATTTGTGTCTATCGACCTCATCAAACCACAGTATGTGGCCAATACAAAATAGTAGGCCTCGTGGACTCCGACCTAGTAGCAGACGCACTCCTCTCGCTACTATCCAAGAGGTTCAGACTGAAAGACTGATAACCATCGAGAATTCAGCAGTAACAGATGGAGAACTAAGCAACAATGCTATGGAACTCATCCCTCTTGAAACTCAAGTAACAGTTCGTCCAAATACACCTGTCTACACCAACGTAGCAAGTGATCGACTGGTTCCAGTGATTTCTACAAATCCTGATGCAATTCCAACAATTGATAGAACTGCTTCTGGCTATTTCATTAACTTTGATACGTTCTCAGACGATCCGAGTGAACCTGAAACGACGCCAGCATCATTCAAATTTAAGCAGCAAGTACAAAACTTTCTTCACTTTCTGAAAAAGACTTATTTGGTTTCTCCATGGATTGAACTCTGGATTATATCTGGATTTTTTGTTTTCCTGCTCTGGCTAGCCTTGGTTACAACTGTGAGCGTGCTTATAAGTGGCAGATACATCCATGTGAACACTGAAGGAAAAGACGTGAACGTACTTTTGAAACCTCATAAATCTTCCCATCGTGAAGCAAGAGACTTGTCATCAGTGAACATCACAGCTGTTCCTATACACGATGGTATAGTGTGGGACAAAACAGATTTTGATATCTTCGGTCCGACGGAACAATTGAACATTCCACATTTGTTTAAAATTTCACTAAGTGATCTAATTTCGTCCAGTACCTATTCTGATGATTGGGACTTTGAGACTGTTAATAATAAAATGTTTAACCTAGAAAATCTGCAGCATTTTCTAAAAATGAATATTTAGAGGGTTCATCAGACTATGAACAACTGTATTGCTATAACCACTATGGTCATCATTATTTGCATAAATCTGCATACCCTAGAAATGTGTTTGTTTAACCAATGGGAACATTGTCCTACACCACCTAAAGGTAGTTCAAAAACATTTGCTAGTAAATTTCCATATTTTTCAGGTTACAATACATCTGTCACAGAAACATTTTACTTTAGAAATGTAAACAATACAGGACTGAAAATTATGTTAACTAATACAAAACAGATTTACTCTGCAGCCTTTATTGCCCAACTGTCTAGACAGGGTTTCGACTTATGGAAAGATACAATAGACACAAACTGTCTGGGGTACTAAAGATTGGCAAGTGCAGGGGATAGCTTTATTTAGAGCCTGTATCATCCCTGAACAAATAATGTTTTTTAATGAAACCATCCAACAAACGTCTTGTCTTGGATTAGCCAAGATCAAAGAGATGAAAAATTCTTCTGTACCAACACCTACAAGTGATAACAATACACAGGCAGCGGTTACAGTTGACAATATACTACAACTCAACAGATCTAATCCTGATTGGAAAAAATGGTTGATCTGGCCCACAGACACGAACAACTGTCAGGAAAGATTCCTGAATAAAACTCAGGGCTTTACTATTAATAGGCCAGACCCAAGATATGTCCAAAGACAACATCCGGGGGTAGTAACAACATACAGTGTAGGAAAATTATGCCTCGATTGGCTGCATAAGTCTACACTACAGGATGTGAAACAACACTTAACCTTACTTAAAAAGGACGCAGACCTTAGGGAATTCTTGCTTGGACCAAGAAAACCGCGTCAAAAACGTTTCATATATGCCAGCATTTATGCTGCCTATAATGAAGCATGGAAAGGGTCACAGATGGAGGCCGCAGAACGAATACGTGAACTTAATCGTATTAATTTAGAGAAAACACTCTCTGTGGTCGACAATGGGTTAACAACTTTGTCCTCCAGAATATATTCAGTGGACGGCATTGTATCCTCTGCTATAGACATACTAGAACAAGATTTGGCGATGTTACAACAAGGCCAATCTCAATTACGTTCTATTGTGTTATTAAGGTGGATGCTGCAATCTTTGCGAGCGGGCTATGTGCCTTGGCGTTTTATCAACACAACGGCTCTGTTTGCAGAATACAATCTCACTGATAAACAGATCGAACTGGCACAAAGAGGAGTAAGGTATACAGTGCTGAGCATTGAAAAACTGGAAAAGTTACCATTCACAGTGGCAGAAAAACCAGCTACAGAATGGCTTATTCATGGCAAAATCACACTACCTGCGACTACTTTTCAGTTTCAGTATTGCCTCAAACAAATGCAAGCAGGCAAATATGAAAGGTTGGGTAAGGAATACATCTGAAAGAGACACGTTAGTGACAGATTCCTTACCTTAGAATATCCCCAGGCGTCAGGCTGGATCCGGAAAGTTTTTTGCGTAGCAGTACCCTTGCGCGTCGGTAGGCGGCGTCGTGCGGCTCTGCGTCCGTCGTCGGCGTCGTGATCGCCGGGATGACGTCGCGGGCAGTACTTAGACGCCGCCCCTGCGCGCTGACGTCAGTTCTTCTTTTTCCGCGCCAGTAAGCGCAGATCCGGGAAGAGCAGTGCTCTAGTCACTTTTTGACTATCTTTTTTGTGAAATTTTTCACTGTTTTCTTCAACGAGTCTTCACGACTCCTAAGGTGTCGTAGGGATGCCCGGCTTTAAGCCCTGCGAGGAATGTGGTCGTATGATGTCCATCACGGACCCCCACCTCGAGTGTCTCTTCTGTCTCGGCCGAGACCACGACACGAAGTCGTACCCTGACTGCCGGAAACTTCATCCGAAGGCTTTGCGAGAGCGGTCTCGAAAGCTCCTTGAAGTCCGGCAGTCGGCTCCGCGCCGCACCAAGCCCCGGTCCCGGGAGAGGTCGAGGGGCCGGACGCGGAGTCCCCGCCGTTCGTCGGAATCCAAGTCTTCGCGCTCCTCCGGTAAGTCGAAGCACAAGAAGTCTAAGCGGCGTCATCGCTCTAAGACTTCGCCTCGCCGGTCGCGCGACTCGGCTGAGGTCCCTGTCGGCACCGTCCCCGCCCCGCGTCCCCGGACGTGCCTGTCGAGTTGCCCCCGCATTACCCGTCCTACCCGGGTTCGGGGGCGACTCCGGCCGAAATACAGAAATTCCTGTCGGCCATGGCCCGCCTCTTCGGGCCTCAAGGTCCCTCCGGTGCGCCTTCGGGCCCCGCGGGCCCTGATGGGGTTGCTCCGGCGTCGCCGTCGACTCCGGTCCCGGCGTCGCCTGTCCCACCAGCCTTCGTCCCGGCCTCGGCTCCGGCCCCGGCCTCGACCCCGGTTCCGGTGGTGCCGCAACCCCCATAGACGCCGGTTGACCTAACCACGCCTCCGCCGACGTCCCCGGTGCCGTTTCCGACGCCGTCCGGGGCTCCGGGCGGCGTCGTTCCCCGGTTCTCCCCGGGTCCGGACATGGAGCCGGACCGGCGCCGCCCGACGCCGGTTCCGGCGCCGATGAGACCTTGGGTCCCTTATGTCCCTCCTCCTCCATCTTTTCAACCTGGAGGAGGACCAGGAGAGCTGGGAGGGGTCTGACGACCCTCTCACACAACAGTGCGAGTTTGACCCGGACTGGGTTGAGGAACTTGGGGATGCCAGTGGGCTGGATACCTCCCCCGACTCTGGCATGCTGTCTCCTCCCGTGGCAACGGAGGAGGGGGCTAATTTTGCAACGGTGTTGCGTAGAGCTGCTGGAGCCTTAAATCTCCAGTTGCCTACAGTGGCCGTCAGGACTAACCTCCTGACTGAAGTGCTTCAGCCGGCGGCCTCCTCTTCGGAGCCTGTGCTGCCGTTCAACGATGCACTCACTGACGTTCTTTTGGGTGCCTGGTCCAAACCCACCACAGGGGCTCCCGTGGATAGGAACGTGGCCCGACGCCATCGCCCGGCTCCGGGCGACCCCCTGTTTCTCTCCCAACACCCCACCCCTGAGAGCTTGGTTGTCCAAGCCTCTGCCTCCCAAACAGCCTTCCCTACCGCCCTCCGGATAGGGAATCCAAGCGCCTGGATCACTTTGGGAAGAAGGCTTTCTCTTCCTCCAGTGCTGGCTTGCGGTCTGTTAATACCGCTTGCCTCTTGGGCCGATACACCCACTCCCTGTGGGATTCGGTGGCTGATGTTTTGCCGCAGTGTTCTGAGGAGGTCCAGACACTGCTTACCCGCGCTATTGCGGAAGGGCGTGATGCGGCTAAATATACCATCCGCTGTGGCCTTGATACCGCCGACTCGCTGGGCAGATCGCTTGCAACGACGGTGGCGCTGCGTCGCCACGCCTGGCTGAGAACCACTGGTTTTTCAGGGGATGTCCAGAATACTCTCATGGACATGCCCTTTGATGGAGTCGGTCTGTTTGGTTCAAAGGCAGACCATGCGCTGGAGCGTTTCAAGGACTCACGGGCTACTGCTAAGTCCCTGGGCCTTGCTGTTGTGCGCCCTCCGCAAACGTCTGCTTTTCGCCCCTTTCGTGGCCACGGAAGGGGCGCCCAGTCACGTCCACAGGCCGGCCAACGGCCCGCGCAGCAAGCGCCTTCGCGTGGCCGAGGACGTGGATACCGCCGTGGCGGTTCGGGCAACCAGCGTGCGGGTCAGGCCACCACCTCCAACCCGTCCGCGGCCTCCAAGCCCTCCTAGTCCCTCCTTTCAGGTGCACAGCACGCCAGTCGGGGGCAGGGTCCGCCATCACCTTAACCACTGGCGTCCCATCACCTCGGACAAGTGGGTCTTGGACATTGTCCGAAGGGGCTACTCCCTCCCCTTCGAGACCACCCCCAGCCATGCCACCTCCATTCCACCGCATGTCAGGGGATCACTTGGTGCTTCTACAGAAGGAAGTCACGGCCCTCTTGGCCAAGAGGGCCATCGAGCGTGTTCCAACCCCAGAAGTAGGGCGTGGTTGCTACTCCCACTACTTTCTGGTGCCCAAAAGGACAAGGAGGACATGCGTCCTATCTTGGACCTCCGGAACGTCAATCGCTTCCTCCGGAAGGAGAAGTTCAAGATGCTCACCCTAGCTCAGGTCTTGACTGCCCTCGACCCCGGAGACTGGTTGGTAGCGTTGGACTTGCAGGACGCCTATTTCCACATCCCCGTCCTGCCGGCCCACCGGCGTTACCTTCGGTTCACGGTAGGCCTCGAGCATTTTCAGTTCACCGTGCTCCCTTTGGCCTTACCAGTGCCCCTCGGGTGTTCACGAAAGTGATGGCGGTGGTCGCAGCTCATCTGCGCCGGGCAGGGGTTTCAGTCTTCCCCTACCTCGACGACTGGCTGCTGAAGGCGGGCTCGTCCCAGGCAGTCGTCTCCCACCTCCAGACTACGGCCGAACTCCTGCACTCGCTGGGGTTCTCCATCAATGTGCCAAAGTCGCATCTGATTCCTTCTCCACAGCTCCTTTTCATCGGAGCAGTTCTGGACACGACGCAGTTTCGGGCCTATCCTCCCGAACGGCGAGTCCGGGATATTCAGGCTATGATTCCGATCTTTCAGCCTTTATCCTGGGTTTCGGTACGGATGACCCTGAGGCTGCTGGGCCTCATGGCCTCCTGCATCCTGCTGGTCACTCATGCCAGATGGCATATGCGGGCTCTGCAGTGGGACCTGAAGTTCCAGTGGGCGCAGCACCAGGGCGACCTGTCCGATCACGTCCAGATCTCGGAGGGGACTGCAAAACAGTTGCAGTGGTGGCTCTCGAACCGGCAATGGGTCATGGGCAGATCCCTCTCCCTTCCCCAGCCAGAGCACACAGTTGTGACGGACGCGTCCCTTCTGGGATGGGGCGGTCACATGGGAGAGGCGGAGATCAGAGGCCTCTGGTCTCCGGCGGAGTCCCGGCTCCATATCAACCTTCTGGAGCTCCGGGCGATCCGACTTGCACTCAAGGCATTCCTTCCCTCTGTCAAAGGGAAGGTAGTGCAGGTGTTCACAGACAACACCACCGCCATGTGGTACTGCAACAAACAAGGCGGGGTGGGGTCGTGGACCCTTTGTCAGGAGGCTCTGCGCCTCTGGACATGGCTGGAACATCAGGGCATGTTCCTGGTGGTTCAACACCTGGCAGGTTCCCTGAACGCCAGGGCGGACGAACCTCAGCCGCAGGTGCATGATGGATCACGAATGGCGTCTTCACTCGGAAGTGGCGCAAGGACTCTTTCTACAGTGGGGAGAGCCTTGGTTAGATCTATTCGCCACCGAAGAGAACGCGCAATGTCATCAGTTCTGCGCGTTGGAATTTCCAAGGCGGCACTCGCTCGGCGACGCTTTTCGTCACGAGTGGAGTTGCGGTCTATTGTACGCCTTTCCGCCTATACCACTTCTACCCAGAGTGTTGAAGAAGATTCGGCACGACCGGGCCCAAGTCATTCTTGTGGCTCCGGACTGGGCTCGAAGAGTTTGGTATCCCGAGCTACTCAATATGAGCGTAGATCCCCCGATCCGTCTGCCTCTTCGGGAGGCTCTTCTGTCGCAGCAGGGGACGGTCCTCCACCCGAACCTGTCCAGTCTACACCTGCTTGCGTGGAGATTGAGCGGCGGCAGTTGATTCCTTTCGACTTGCCTCCCGAAGTTTGTGATGTGATTCTGGCAGCCAGGCGTCCCTCCACTAAGGTGGTATACGCCTGCAGGTGGAACAAATTTGTGGCATGGTGCACAGCAAAGGCTGTGAATCCCCTTTCTGCCCCTCTTTCTGAGGTCCTTCTGTTCCTTCTCTCTCTGGCCCAACAGGGTTCTGCCCTGGGTACCATCAAGGGTTATCTTTGTGCTATCTCGGCCTTCCTCAGGCTCCCTGATCAGCCCTCCTTTTCAAGTCCCCTGTTGTTAACAGGTTCCTAAAAGGCATTACTCACCTCTTCCCTCCTGTTCCGTTTGTGATGCCTCAGTGGGACTTAAACTTGGTTCTTACCTTTTAATGTGCGCTCCTTTGAGCCTCTACATAACTGTCCTCTTCGTCTTCTGACTCTGAAGACAGCCTTTCTGGTGGCCATCACCTCCGCTCGGCGGGTGAGTGAGCTCCAGGCTCTATCTTGCAAACCTCCCTTTCTGTCTGTTCATCCAGACAAGGTTGTTCTTCGGACGCGTCCATCCTTCTTGCCAAAGGTGGTTACTGCTTTCCACATTGGGCAGACCATCACTTTGCCCACCTTCTTTCCGCCTCCGCATCCTTCCAGAGAGGAAGAGAGGCTCCACCGTCTGGACCCAAAACGTGCGCTCTTTCTATATTGACCGCACAAAACACTTCCGGGTGGATGACCAGCTCTTTGTTGGCTACGTGGGCGCCAAAAAGGTCGGGCGGTGCACAAGAGGACCATCTCCCGCTGGGTTACCTTGTGCATCAAGACCTGCTATTCTTTGGCTAAAAAGGAGCCTCCTGTTGGGCTGCGTGCCCATTCCACCAGGGCAACGGCTGCTACCACGGCCTTGGGCCGCGGTGTTCCGCTGTCGGTTATCTGTCAGGCAGCTACGTGGGCCTCGCTGCACACGTTTACAAAGCATTACTGCCTTGACAGTCAGGTCCGGAGGGACGGCTTCTTTGGCCGTTCTGTCCTCCAGGACTTCCTTGTCTGATCTTTGTTCGCAGACCCACCACCGGGGTTGGTATTGCTGGGGTATCTATTCTAAGGTAAGGAATCTGTCACTAACGTGTCTCTTTCAGATGCACAAGTTACTAACTTGTGCAACGATATATCTGTAAGAGACAGTAGTTAGTGACAGATTCCTTACCGCCCACCCATCCTCCCCGTTCTGCGAACTGATTTCTAGGGTTAAGGACATCCCTTTCAGGGCCCTAGTATTTTTCAGACACCTATGTCAGCTTCTTGCATGGCTCTGCGTTCCTGGCGCGGAAAGTCGTGTACAGAACTGACGTCAGCGCGCAGGGGCGGCGCCTAAGTACTGCCCGCGACGTCATCCCGGCGATCACGACGCCGACGACGGACGCGGAGCCGCACGACGCCGCCTACCGACGCGCAAGGGTACTGCTACGCAAAAAACTTTCCGGATCCAGCCTGACGCCTGGGGATATTCTAAGGTAAGGAATCTGTCACTAACTACTGTCTCTTACAGATATATCGTTACACAAGTTAGTAACTTGTGCATTAAGACATCTTGGGATTTACCGTATACATATAGATGTTGGAGTGGGGATCGTGAAGTGTTTTTGAGCGGTACAAACTGTAAACGTGCACTAAGCGGTTCGCTTATATGTCAGGACATTTCCTTACACGGGGCTTGTAATGGTTCTGTGGCAAATTTGTCTTGCCATCAGCAGGGTACACCAGCTGCTGTGATTAATCCAACGTTTGGACAACTTTCTAATGGGAGTTACCTCATGTTGAATGATCAAAGTTGCTGCGGCATGTTGCCAGGCATCCCATTTCTCGTAACGGTCAACTCCAGGGTCACTTGCTGTATGCAAGTATTGTTTGCCCCAATATACACAGTCAGTCGCCTCTATGGCCTTCGCTGAACGTCTTTTATAAGATTTGATACTTTGAGCAGAATGAAAGCCATGCTTTTACAACAAACAGTGCCTTTGACCTCGGCCAAAGAAACCTATGATCTACAAGTAGCAAGGACTTCGGCTGAGATACAAACTTTAATACGTACAAACTGCCCTATACATTTCGTAGAATGATAGGACGTATCTTCAATATGTCTGATACATCCGGAATTGTACATGTATTTAAGAGCATCTGCTCCTGTCTGTTAGCACCTTTCCAGGCAATACTCGGAATCATCCCGAACTTTGCACATTTGGTGTTTGGTGGCATACCATTAATTCTAGCACTTGTTGCCGGAATTCTATTTCTCTTCCTGCTATTGCGCTATGGCCAGCCTATTCGCCGACATCACTCCGAGCGAAATGGAGAAAGCTCTCCTTGAACGAAAGTGCTGTGAGCAAATAGTACAGCTTTTGGGCATAAATCGCTCTACGGGACCTTAATACCACGTGGTTCCTGTCATTCAGACCAATCTGGCAAGATTGCATCTTACCTGTTCTACGATGCCTGCTATGCGGTGTAGAATGCGTGTTGGACACCTGTCTAACATATCCATCGGATACGCCAACGGATATCGATACTCTGCTGGACCCGATAACGGCCCATGCTCTGTGTTGTCCCCAGAGGCTACCAATCCTGATGTCAGCATTCATTGAGATCTCACAGACGCTTCCGGCTGCTGCTGAGGTACGAGAAAGATCTACAGGCACACAGGTAACAACAGACGCGAACATTGCTGCGGCGACCAATGCTGAAAGCGATTCTTCACATCTCTGTGCGATTAATCTACTTCACGAGGTGTTCCAACTGACACCAACTTCTGTGGATGATGTTTTGTCTATAGAAATAGATGATCTCATGTTTACACCAGACCCGTAAACTGACTCTGATTCAGCATACAGTGTTCCAGAGATGCAGTAACAATTAGGCCTTCATTCTACAAAAACTTGGAACTCTACCAAAATTGAACTTTTTCCCATTTTTTTCGAATGAAAATGGCACTTCAATCTGTTTAAAGTAGAACTAGCCTTATAGTACAGACGTCACGGTACTTCCAAGGACACTTAGTCATCGTATGTGTCTAAAACAGTTCATTAATTTTCATGACATGAAATGACTTTGATTTTTGAAGAACTTATCGATCATTTTCTGTCACATGTAAATACTACTGCTTATTTCATTCCAATTGCATTTATTTTTGAACTTTTATGCCTGAAATGATAAGCAATTGCTTCAAATGTACAGTACCTTTTGCATTTTTTATTATGTTCTTTAATGATTTTAAGAAATTTTTAAATGTGCGGTACTCCATTTAATGTTTAGCATTTTAAATGTTTAGCATATTAGTATTATCGTACACACGAAAGTGGAGTGGGTGTTGTATTCCTCTTAGGGTGTCCATAACGGGCTTTCCAGTATCATGTCCTTATATAGGCACAATTCGCCCTGCCCTTATATAGGCATAAATTCCCAGGCCTTATTTAGGTATTAAACCGTGCACTCCAAATACAGGCATGGTCTCCGACATCCGTCCACCCTAACGTCACAACGAGTTCGTGAAGAACAGACCCTTAGGCTGCGGGAGTTTCCCTAGCCCAGGACTATTGATTTCTTCAAGGACTCATATATTATGCATGAACCATTGTTCCTTAGGGGTTCATTCATGACGTCTTCCGCTGTCCGATTCACGTCAATGCTAACATTATGAGGTACCTCTCAGGTATAAATATACCTTCCCTAGCCCTTGTAAATCAGAGGAGACCTCGACTTCAGAGGAGCCCATTTGACGACCTGAGAAGACGCTGTCATCCCTGCACGCAGAGAGTCCCGCTTCCAGTGAACTGACTTCTCTTGCGGGGTGTTGGAGTTCGAGTCTGGCAAAGAGATTCCTACCTCTCTCATTCTTCAGGTATGGAGCTGACAAGAACCTAGAGGGACTCTTGGCATACTAGGCATACTAGGCTTAACATACTCTTAGTATACCATAGTAAGGAATACTTCATATACACCATATACACCTACACCATACTGGTGAGAAACCATATAAATGTGCTGGATGTAACAAGGCTTTCACTAGGAAAACATCGTTGATAGCACATCAGCAAAACCATACTGGTGACAAACCATATAAATGCTCTGAATGTAATAAGTCTTACTCGACGAAAAGATCATTGACACTACATCAGCAAAATCATACTGGTGAGAAACTGTATAAATGTGCTGGATGTAACAAGGCTTTCACTAGGAAAACATCGTTGATAGTACATCAGCTAAACCATACTGGTGAGAAACTATATAAATGCTCTGAATGTAACAAGGCTTACTCTGCAAGAAGATCACTGACAATACATCGGAGAAATCATACTGGCGAGAAACTGTATAAATGTACTGAATGTGGCAAGGCTTTCACTATAAAGTGTAATCTGACTGTCCATAAACGGAGCCATACTGGGGAAAAGCCATATGAATGCACTGAGTGTGACAAGGCGTTTAAGCAAATAAATAATTTATTGGTACATCAGAGAAGCCACACTGGAGAGAGCCATATGTATGTTCTGAATGTAACACGGCTTTCAAATCGAAAAGATGGTTGATAGTACATCAGCGAAACCATACTGATGAGAAACCATATACATGTTCTGAATGTAACAAGGCTTACTCTGAAAGAAGATCACTGACAATACATCGGAGAAATCATACTGGTGAGAAACTGTATAAATGTACTGAACGTGACAAGGCTTTCACTACAAAGTGTAATCTGACTGTCCATGAACGGAACCATACTGGGGAAAAGCCATATGAATGCACTGAGTGTGACAAGACGTTTAAGAAAATAAGTAATTTAATGGTACATCAGAGAAGCCACACTGGAGAGAAGCCATATGTATGTTCTGAATGTAACAAGGCTTTCACTTCGAAAAGATGGTTGATAGTACATCAGCGAAACCATACTGGTGAGAAATCATATAAATGTACGGAATGTGACTAGGCTTTCACAACAAAGCGTGATCTGACTATCCATGAGCAGAACCATACTGGGGAAAAGCCATATGAATGCACGGAGTGTGACAAGACGTTTAAGCAGATGAGTAATTTAATAGTACATCAGAGAAGTCACACTGGAGTGAAGCCATATAAATGTTCAGATTGTGACAAGGCTTTCACTAGAAAGGGGTGGCTGATTCTACATCAGGGATCTCACACTGGTGAGAAACCTTATAAATGTTCAGAATGTTGCAAGGGTTTCATGGAAAAGGGACGTTTGTTGTCACATCAGAGGAATCACACTGGTGAGAATCCATATAAATGTTCTGAGTGTAATAAAGCTTTTGCTACAAATAAATCACTGAAACTACACGAGAAAATCCAAACTGGAGAGAAGCCATACAAATGCAGTCAATTTGAAAAGGCTTTCATTACAAAAGATGCGCTAATATTACATCAGCGAATCCATACTGGGGAGAAACCATACAAATGTTTGCAATGTGACAAAGCTTTCACTGCAGAGAAAAACCTGATACTGCACCAGCGTATCCATACTGAAGAGGAAACCATACAAATGTTCGGAATGTGACAAAGCTTTCACTGTGAAAAGATCACTGAAACTGCATGAGGTGAACCATTCTGGTGAGAAACCATATAAATGTACTGAATGCTTCACATATTTACAGCACGACGCCTGGGAGCTGTCGCCCGCTGCTGATATTCGACTTGAGCTTCTATCCATGCTCTGGGAGGAGCTCATCATTGTATGGGGGGACTTCTCCCTGGGCTCCTGTTGTGGCAATGTGTTTGGGCACTACTTCTGACTCTTTAGTGGGCTTGGGAATCCGCTACGTCTGGGGGAAAGAAAGTGCTGATTTCCCTAGTAGTCAAGGGTCCTTTGCTTCAAGCCCTAATTGTCTGGACTCTGAAAAGAAAGGTAGGACTCTTCGCTGGCTATATTGTGGGGCGGCCATCTTGGAAGCGTCGAGCTGCAATAAAGCACTTTTAGTCTCCATTCAGTCTATGATGTGAAAGAAAGGTTGGACTATACCCCTGGCCCACCTGGGATGTGGCCTGGTAGGAATCTGCCTAGCTGCACTAAGGTTCTATGCTCCTGCTGGGGTTATCTTATCAACTAGCACAGCAGTGGGGACATGTGGAGACAATCATTCCATTCTCAGCCTATTTGTATGAAATAGCAGCAACAGCTCAGGCCTCAAGGGAAGTCCTCGTTTAGCGTCACAAGCAACCGAGTGGGATACTAGAGGTCCCCTGCCTGATCCTATTATGGCGTACGTCTCTCCCCGTGGCAGCTATAACGCAGAAATACTCTCCTCGGGAGGCAAGCGGACACTGACTCCGGCCTCAAGCTGCTCCATTGCACAACAAACACCCCCTCCCCTCGAGCGAAAGACTAAAATGGAACCGGCTGTTTCCAACTCCAAGGTCAGAGTCCCTTGCCTGACCCCAAGATGGCTGCCACAGTGTTCCCTACCACGTCGTGCTACTCCTCTGAGAAAAAAACGGACTTCGACCAGACCTCAATCACATCCCCCATCCGGCCTACCCTTCAGGATACCGAATCTGTGAACCTATCTCTGGCCGTTGAGACCTAGCTTTTGGCCGATGCCCGGTGGAGCTACTTGATAGCTATAGAGGAGATGGGCTGTGGACTACCCTTCGGCCGTCACCTACCCAGCCGGACATTGGGCAGACCTTACTTCGTCTCTCCGTCGTACTCTCCCTCCTACTCCTTTACTCCACCCACTTTCTCCTTTATGCTCCATTTATCCCTCCTCTTTGCTCTCTAATTGTTTTCTCATTGAGACCTAGCCGCTTGACTGATGCCCGGTGGAGCTACCTGATAGCTATAGAGGAGATGGGCTGTGGACTTCCCCCTCGGCCGTCACCTACCCAGCCGGACTTTGGGCAGACTCTCCTTCGTCTCTCCATCCATCCTATCTCCATCCTTTCTCCCTCCTACACCTTTACCCCATCCCCTTTCCCTTCTAAGCTCCATTTATTTCATCTTCCGACGCTCTTGAAATGTTTTCTTGTAACTGATGTAACTTGTAACTGATGTAATTTTGTGGAACCTTATGTAAAGCGCTCTGATACCTCCGGGTCTAGCCAGTGCTATATAAAACTCAAATAAAAAAAATAAAATAATAAATAAATAAAAACCTTCACCTACTTCATACCTCTCCCTACACCTAGGTTAGGTACATTGGGGTAGAACTAGCTTAGCAACGCATCGTATGGGTACTCGCATTTTTAGGCTGTGTTATTTATGTAAAGGCATATGTACTAAAAGATAATGCTAGCGCAGTATTCTTTATTTCTACTGCTCACACTGTACATTATTTATCTCGCATACTGTCTTGTGATCGTAACAGCACATTTTACTTACACCAGAAACAAGACTGTTCAATAAATCTTTTATTGAAACGCCCGTCTGTTCTTTTCTGTGTAACTCGGAGAAAACTAAGCATGCACGATTGAGCTGAGTGAAATAGTTATCTATTGTTTCCACGACTCTGGGACACGTTCTGATTCTAAAGGGAAACATAGTGGTCATGTTTTGCGGCTTCCAGAAACTACTCCCTTCTTGTTTGTCAAGGAGTTTCTAGTGGCCTCTGAGCTAGCTGGCACAAGTAATTAAGTTTAATATACTCGATAGGGACATACTGACCTTAGTCCTATGTCAAGCCTATAGGATATATTATTCCAATGCGCAGAGCCTATTAGGGAAATAGGAGCTACACTACATTACACATTTCTTGTTCAGGAGAGGCGAGAGAAGTGTAGTTTTCATTGTGTTAGTAGTTAGTTGTGTGCAACTTAACCTGTGTATTTTCTAACCTACACCACCTTTTTGATTGCGCCTTTGTCCGCTGTGCCTCACTACCTTGACGTAGGGCTAAATGGGGCTATACTTGGTGCTCAGGGTCAAATATTAAGGTGTTTCTAGGTCTTAATGTCCATCCCTTTGTTTAGCCTAGTCTTTACTGTAATTTAGTTTAGCAGCATTTGTGTTAGACCACCTGTGAATTAGTTATATTGCTCATAAACCGTACAAACATTATTAATGCAGACCCCAGCTCATATTGTGTGAAATACAGTTAAAAAGGGCTTTGTTGTAACCCCATGATGACCACGGATGCTTTTGTACATTGTGAACTTTGTGATGGATACACTAGGAAGGTAGTTCTTATTGGGAACTCCATTAGTAACACCATAGGAAGCAAATTTATATTGTTTTTTTAATCCCTTAACTGCTGAGGTTTTTCCACCCCAGCCAGGAGCCCTTTTTGGCTATTTGGGATACTTTGTGCTTATTATTATGCACTCAACATATGAGGTAAAGTGTCTTGGTCAAGATCCAGCAGAAAAGTTAGAAAAGCAATGTTTTGAAGAGTTTTTGAAAGACTCTGAGGGATTGGCACCTACTCAGCAAATCAGGCAACATGTTCCACAGCTTAGGGCCAGATAGGAAAAGAAGCGACCGCCTTCACAGGTTTTTTTAAAATCTCAGGACCATGCAGAGATGTTACGATTGCTGAAGTGAAGATAGCGGCTGGGGCAGAGTGTTTCACCAGCAATCGCAGATAGTGGGGCCCTACACTGGACATGGCTTTGTGCATATAGCATAGGGCTTTAAACTGAATCAGTTTTTCCAACGGGAGCCAGCTTAGGTCACAAACGAGATTGGACATGGAGGTGTGTTTGGGGAGATTGAATAACCGTCTTGTGGCCGTGTTTTGAACCACCTGTAGGTGTTTGAGTGAAGTCTTACCATACCCAAGGTACAGAATGTTGCCATAGTCCAGCCTTGACAAAATCAGACGCTGAATGGCAGTTCGCAGAGCAGAAAAAGATAATATCCAGAGATTTTTTTAACCACTTTAAAACTGCAAAACAGGTGGAAGCTACCTTTAGAAATTTGAGTTTTCACTAAAAGTTCGTCGTCGAGCCAGAAACCAAAATTCTTCACCGTAGAGACAGAAACTGGAGAGGATCCAAGAGTAGCTGGCCAGTGATATGGCCCCCACAATTGGGGCTTGTTATCCACAAGCATAACCTGAATCTGATCTCTAGTTAATTTAAAATAATTGTTACTCATCCAGGTGGTGACCTTCAGGAGACAAGAGTTGAAAATGTCCGAGCTGTGATCCTCATTTGTTGACAAGGAAAAGATTATCTGGGTGTCATCAGCATAGGAGAACAGGGAGAGGCCACAGCCTTCAACGATATAAGCCAGCGGATGCACGTAAATGTTAAACAGCATTGGGGACTCCAGTAGGAAGAAAGTGACACCTGGAGGTAGTATTAGTGGCAAAGACCTGAAAAGTCTGGTCCAGCCAAAAAGAAGTCAACCAGTACAGTGCTATATCTTGGAGACCCATATCCTCTAATATTTTTAGGAGTAACTCCTTAAATACAATGTCAAAAGCTGCGCTAAGATCAAGCAGGATTAGTGCAGTTGTACTGCCACTATCCAGATGCCGTCTGAGATGCTCTGTGACTCCCACCAAAGTGGATTTGTTGCTGTAACCAGCTCTGAATCCAGATTGCGATGGGTGGAGGAGACCGTGCGTTTCCACGAATTATGGAAGGTGCTGGTTCACATGTTTTTCAAGAATTTTAGAGAGCAGGGGAAGAAGTGAGATTGGTCTTTAACTCGACCAATTAGTAGGATAAAGATTGGGCTTCTTCAGAAGGGGGAAGAATCATGACATGTTTCCAAGCTTTAGAAATTCGGCCCTCTTGCAGTGAGTATTTAAGAAGGGCAGTCATTATTCACAAAGATTATGGGCAGAGTTTGCTCACATAGACTGGGGGAAGGGGGTCTAAAGGGGACCCGTACTTTATGGAGTTCAGCAAAGTACGGAAGGCAGAAACTTACATGGGAGGGAAGGAGTCTAAGCGGTGATTCCAACAGTTTACAGTAGGTTTAAAACTGTCAAACTTATTATGAGTGGCAGCAATTGCAGCACAGGTCACCTTGCATTCAGGCAAAGACTTGGCGGTCTGAGATATCAAAGATAGCGAGGCCTGAATGTCTGCCACCTTTTTCCAAAGATGCAAGCCAGTTCCTCAAATAGCAGCTGTGGCATGAGAGAAGTGTCTGGATTTGCAGAAGGGGGTTGCCCGAGGCTCCATGAGGTGCTCTGGACCGCGCTGAAGCCAGAAAAATGAAGGAAACACGGAGAGCGAAACACAGGGAACTACATTAGAAAAATATATATTATCTCTTTGCCCCCACTGGGTTGGTCTCTCAGTGCCCTGTCCCACCCATCCGCCCCCCCCCCCCGCCACTGGGGTTCACTGGGGTAAAAGACATCGTAAGTTTAAAAGAAAAAAAATCTTGCTGATGAAGATTGTGGTTCAGATTGGTCTTTTCTAAATCCTCTGGTCTTACCAGAGTGCTGTTTTCAGAGAGTAATATCTGAAAGAGACACGTTAGTGACAGATTCCTTACCTTAGAATATCCCCAGGCGTCAGGCTGGATCCGGAAAGTTTTGCGTAGCAGTACCCTTGCGCGTCGGTAGGCGGCGTCGTGCGGCTCCGCGTCCGTCGTCGGCGTCGTGATCGCCGGGATGACGTCGCGGGCAGTACTTAGGCGCCGCCCCTCCGCGCTGACGTCAGTTCTTCTTTTTCCGCGCCAGCAAGCGCAGATCCGGGAAGAGCAGTGCCCTGGTCATTTTTTGACCATACTTTTTGGTGATTTTTTCACTGTTTTTCCATCTTTCAAGGTGTCGTAGGGATGCCCGGCTTCAAGCGATGCGGCGCCTGTGCGCGGATGATGTCCGTCACCGACCCGCATTGGGAGTGTCTCTTCTGCCTCGGCCGAGGCCACGACACGGCGTCTTGTACCGACTGCCAGGCCCTCCACCCGAAAGCTTTGCGAGAGCGGTCTCGAAAGCTCCTCGAGGCCCAGCATTCGGCTCCGCGGAAGCCCCGGTCGCGTGAGAGGTCCAGGGGTCGATCGCGGAGTCCACACCGGTCGTCGGCGTCGAAGTCTTCTTCGTCCGGTAAGTCGAAGCACAAAAAGTCCAAAAAGCATCATCGCTCTAGGACTTCGCCTCGCCGGTCTCGCGACTCGGCTGAGGCCCCTCCCGGCACCGTCCCCGCCCCGCGGCCCCGGACATGCCTGTGGAGTCGCCCCCGCCCTTCCCGGGTTCGGGGGCGGATCCGGCCAAAGCACAGGAATTCCTGTCGGCCATGGCCCGCCTCTTCGGGCCTTCAGGCCCCTCCGGTGCGCCTTCGGGCCCCGCGGGCCCTGATGGGGTTGCTCCGGCGTCGCCGACGGCTCCGGCCCCGGCGTCGCCCGTGCCTCCAGCCTCGATCCCGGCTCCGGCTTCGGCCCCGGCCTCGATCCCGGCTCCACAACCCCCATCGACGCCGGTCGACCTAACGACACCTCCGCCGGCGCCGATGTCTCCGGTGCCGTTCTCGGCGCCGCCCTGGGCTCCGGGCGGCGTCGTCCCCCTGTTCCTTCCGGCTCCGGACATGGATCCGGAGCGACGTCGCTCGGCTCCGGCGCCGATGGGACCTTGGGTCCCAAATGTCCCTCCTCCTCCTTATTTTGAACCAGAGGAGGACCAGTTGGACTGGGAGGGGTCTGATGACCCTCTGACGCGACACTGTCAGTATGATGAGGACTGGACAGAGAGTCTAGGGGAGGCCAGTGGTCTGGATACTTCCCTGACACTGGCATGCTGTCTCCTCCCGTGGCTACGGAGGAGGGGGCCAATTTTGGTACGGTGTTGCGTAGGGCAGCTGGGGCCTTACGTCTCCAGCTCCCTACTTTGACGGTCAAGCCTAACATCTTGACAGAGGTGCTTCAGCCGGCAGCCTCCTCTACGGAGACTGTGCTGCCGTTTAACGACGCCCTCACTGACGTTCTTTGGGCGCCTGGTCCAAGCCCAACACAGGGGCTCCTGTGGATCGGAACGTGTCACGACGCCATCGCCCAGCTCCGGGCGACCCCCTGTTTCTTTCTGTCCACCCCACTCCTGAGAGCTTGGTTGTCCAAGCCTCCGCTTCCCAAACCGCCTTCCCTACCGCTCCTCCGGATAGGGAATCCAAACGCCTGGATCAGTTTGGGAAGAAAGGTTTTTCTTCCTCCAGTGCTGGCTTGCGGTCCGTTAACACCGCTTGTCTTTTGGGCCGATATACCCACTCCCTGTGGGATTCGGTGGCGGATGTTTTGCCCCAGTGCCCTGAGGAGGTCCAGGCACTGCTTTCCCGCGCCATTGCGGAAGGAAGGGATGGGGCCAAATACACTATCCGTTGTGGCCTTGACACCGCCGACTCGCTGGGCAGGTCTATTGCAACGACGGTGGCGCTCCGACGCCACGCCTGGCTGAGAACCACTGGTTTTTCAGGGGATGTCCAGAATACTCTCATGGACATGCCCTTTGATGGAGTCGGTCTTTTTGGGTCCAAAGCAGACCATGCGTTGGAGCGCTTTAAGGACTCACGGGCTACTGCCAAGTCCCTGGGCCTTTCTGCTACACGCCCTCCGCTGACTTCTGCTTTTCGCCCCTATCGTGGCCACGGTAGGGCGCCCTTCACGTCAGCAGCCCAGCCACCGGCCCGCGCAGCAGGCGTCTACGCGTGGCCGAGGACGTGGATTCTGCCGTGGCGGATCGGGCAACCAGCGTGCGGGACAGGCCACCACCTCCAACCCGTCCGCAGCCTCCAAGCCCTCCTAGTCCCTCCTTTCAGGTGCACGGCACGCCAGTAGGGGGCAGGGTCCGCCATCACCTTCCCCACTGGCGCACCATCACCTCGGACAGGTGGGTCTTGGACATTGTCCGAAGGGGCTACTCCCTCCCCTTCGAGACCACCCCCCAGCCATGCCACCTCAATTCCGCCGCATGTCAGGGGATCACTTGGTGCTTCTACAGAAGGAAGTCACGGCCCTCTTGACCAAGAGGGCCATCGAGCATGTTCCGACCCCAGAAGTAGGGCGTGGTTGCTACTCCCACTACTTTCTGGTGCCCAAAAGGACAAGGAGGACATGCGTCCTATCTTGGACCTCCGGAACGTCAATCGCTTCCTCCGGAAGGAGAAGTTCAAGATGCTCACCCTAGCTCAGGTCTTGACTGCCCTCGACCCTGGAGACTGGTTGGTAGCGTTGGACTTGCAGGACGCATATTTCCACATCCCCGTCCTGCCGGCCCACCGGCGTTACCTTCGGTTCACGGTAGGCCCCGGGCATTTTCAGTTCACCGTGCTCCCCTTTGGCCTTACCAGTGCCCCTCGGGTGTTCACGAAAGTGATGGCGGTGGTCGCAGCTCATCTGCGCCGGGCAGGGGTTTCAGTCTTCCCCTACCTCGACGACTGGCTGCTGAAGGCGGGCTCGTCCCAGGCAGTCGTCTCCCACCTCCAGACTACGGCCGAACTCCTGCACTCGCTGGGGTTCTCCATCAATGTGCCGAAGTCGCATCTGATTCCTTCTCCACAGCTCCTTTTCATCGGAGCAGTTCTGGACACGACGCAGTTTCGGGCCTATCCTCCCGAACGGCGAGTCCGGGATATTCAGGCTATGATTCCGATCTTTCAGCCTTTATCCTGGGTTTCGGTACGGATGACCCTGAGGCTGCTGGGCCTCATGGCCTCCTGCATCCTGCTGGTCAATCATGCCAGATGGCATATGCGGGCTCTGCAGTGGGACCTGAAGTTCCAGTGGGCGCAGCACCAGGGCAACCTGTCCGATCACGTCCAGATCTCGGAGGGGACTGCAAGACCGTTGCAGTGGTGGCTCTCGAACCGGCAATGGGTCATGGGCAGATCCCTCTCCCTTCCCCAGCCAGAGCACACAGTTGTGACGGACGCGTCCCTTCTGGGATGGGGCGGTCACATGGGAGAGGCGGAGATCAGAGGCCTCTGGTCTCCGGCGGAGTCCCGGCTCCATATCAACTTTCTGGAGCTCCGGGCAATCCGGCTTGCACTCAAGGCATTCCTTCCCTCTGTCAAAGGGAAGGTAGTGCAGGTGTTCACAGACAACACCACCGCCATGTGGTACTGCAATAAACAGGGCGGGGTGGGGTCTTGGACCCTTTGTCAGGAGGCTCTGCGCCTCTGGACATGGCTGGAACATCAGGGCATGTTCCTGATGGTTCAACACCTGGCAGGTTCCCTGAAC
>CAWUFW010005249.1:0-40000 GCA_963921515.1 Calotriton arnoldi | reverse complement strand
TGGTGTTTGCTTACAGAACTTTTACAGGCGTTGTCAGTATACTGAACGATACCAACTTCTTCCCTGAAAATTTGGAGAAAAGTATGAGGAGCAGTATGTGCCATCCTGTGGGTGCTGCAGAGGGAGGCAGTCTGGTTTCTGTGAGGATATGCTGGAGCAGGGACCTGAGCTGCTGGAAGATAATGTCTGGATTAAGCTGAAGGAGATCAAGGAGACAGGATGTAGGAGCTATGGATGGACTGGGTGAACATTACTGCCAGGGCAAGAAGCTGGTAGTTCAACCTTTGGAACCTGAGTAGCACATACCAGAGAAGGCAGACTGGTAGAAAACTGTGCTGTGCAGAGGAAGTAGCTAAAGTTTGTATCAGGTTTATAGTTGTTTGAGTTTGGCTAGGGCAAATGGTTAGGATCAGTGATGTAACTGGGGTTTTGTTAAGGTCAGGGATGAGGCTGTGACTAGGGTAAAGGTGAACATTAAGCTTTGCGATCCGGTTGTTGTCAGTCCCTCTGTTTACCTTTTGTTAGGAACATTCTACGCTTGTCTTTTCAGTTCAGTAGTGAGGTCCATACCCACTAAGGCTAAATAGAAGCAAAAAAACATAAAACTCACAGAAGAAAAGGAAGCTCAGTGCAATACTGTTGAATACACCCTGATAGGTTTATTGACTGTATTAACCTGATGACCACACCTCAAGAGTATGCACCAGAGGATCTGAAAACACACAGACTGGGTGTAGTGTTGTGTAGTCTAGAAATAACTGAACCCTTATGGCTCCTAATGTACTCCGTAGACCTATGACGTAATCGTTAGAGCAAAGTGAAGTGAATGCAGGTTTAGAATGTTGAGTTCGCATTTTCACGCTGATGAATAAAGATGCGTATAACTACCCCCCGTGTGTGGCGTAGTCATTAGCGAGTGCTCAGACTGGGGAGTACGTTACAACTTGCGACGAGTAGGGAATTCGTAACCCAAAGATTGACAGTTCTCTCCCAGAGAGTTTACCATGGTCCAGCAAACTGCTTGTGCATGCCAAGTGTGCCCGCACCACATCTCCAACATCAGAAACCGAAGGATCGGCCAGGAAGTCACCACCCTGCTCCACTTCTCTATCACCACTGCAACATTTCCAGATGCCTGGAAACACTCCAAAGTCAGACCAGTGCTCAAAAAACCCTCTGTCGACACCAGCGAACTCAAAAACTACCTGCTCCCATTGCCAGCGAAAGTACTGGAAAAGAACATCAACAAGCAACTCATGACACACCTGGAGCAGAATCAGCTACTCTGCTATTCCCATGGCTTCCGCAGTAATCACAGCACCAAAACCGCCCTGATCGCAGCTACCAACGACATTCGAATCCTCCTCAACTGAGGATAAACAGCAACTCTGATTCTCCTCAGCCTCTCAGCAGACTTCAATACCATATACCACCACATGCGGATCGAAATACCCCACCACATCGGCATCCAAGGGGACATGTTTAGATAGATCACCTCCTTCCTCACCAGAAGAACCCAGAGGATCCACCTACCACCTTTCACCTCCGAATCCAAGGAGATCACCTGCGGTGTCCCCCAGGGCTCATCCCTCAGCCCCACAAACTTCAACACATATATGACCCCACTGGCCAACATCGTCAGATCCCACAATCTCAACTTAATTTCCCATGCAGACGACACCTAGCCCATTCTCTCAATCACCGATGACCCCACCACCACCAGAACCAATTTCCGGCCAATGCATGACAAGAATCGCCAACTGGATGAAGAATAACTGCCTGCAGCTAAACACAGACAAGATGGAAATACTGACCTTACGCAACAGCAGCAACACATGGAATGACTCCTGGTGGCCATCAGACCTTGGACCCGCTCCCATTCCTTCAAACCATACCAGAAACCTCAGAATTATCATTGACAACAAGCGCACCATGAAATCATAGATCAACACAGTCACCTCAACCTGCTTCCTCACTCTGCACATGCTACGCAAGATCTTCAAGTGGCTACCACTACACACGAGAAGCACTGTGACACAGGCCTTCAGCACCAGCTGACTGGACTACGGCAACGTACTCTACATAGGAATCACTGCACACCTTCTACAGAGACTTCAGACCATACAGAACGCCACAGCCAGACTCATCCTCGGCCCTCCCCGACAAACCCACATCACACCCCACGTCAGGCAACTCCACTGGTTCTCCATACAGAAGAGACGCCAATTCAACCTGCTGACCCACGCACACAAGGCTCTACACAACCTAGGACCTGCCAACATTAACCACTGCCTGAACTTCCACCAACCTTCGAGAAGGCTACGCTCCACCTCCCTTTCTCTTGCCCAACTCCCTGCATCTACCGAAGCTGAAGCGGAGGACGCTCCTTCTCCCACATCACAGCAAAGACCTGGAACAGCCTCCCCATGCAACTCCGGACCATTACCTCACTTCCGGAATTCCAAATGGCCCTCAAGACCTGGCTTCGCGGAGCGAATGAGGTGTTAATATTAACCACGGTGGCGTGAACTCCCATCATCACTGCCACCAGTATGAACTCTTCCAACATTGCCCAAGCCTCAGAGTTAGCATTGGCTCTGTCTGCACACTCCCTTGGTGAAAGCAGACTAGCTAGAGTTGCCCCTGGAGACATGGGGGGGAAAGTAGGGACTGTGGGGCAGTCAAAGCTTTCACAAAGTCACAGAATTCCTCCCTAATTGAGGTCATATTCCAGGGGTCAATCAATAAATCAGGATTTATAAAGCGGGGCATATCACCTGTGAATATCTCAAGGCGCTGGAGTTGCTAGCTGATTTGTTGGGAAAGCAGTGAAAAATGAGGCAAAAGCAGGAGAAAACACTCAGAAAAACAGGAGACAGGAAGGAGAAAGCAGTGAAAAATTAGACAAAAGCAGGAGAAAGCACTCAGAAAAACAGGGGGAAAGGAAGGAGACAGCAGTACAAAACAAAGCAAAAGCAGGGTTCAGACTGCGAAGGAGGCATGTAAAGAAGCAGACCCCCCACAAGAACAGTTGGAGCCTAAGCGACAGAGTAACATTACTATGGAGGTGAGGGGTGAAAAAATGCAGAAGGTTGGAAGAACTGAAGTAGCTATGGTAGGAGTGCCTAGGGGGGAGCAGATTTCAGGTACTTGCGGATGAAGACTTAGAGATTGATCAGGAAAGAAGCGCTCAATGTCACAGCAAAAAGGACAGTACTACTGAATCCGTGGCAGTACAGAGCAGCATTGAGGAGATGTTGACTAAACTAATGGAAAAAGTCAAATTAAAATTTGCAATTTCAGAGAAAAATCAGAAGGGTACCCACCGCATCTGAGAAGTCCTGGAAGGAAAAATAGACATGCTAAAGCAAAGGACGAAAGCCTTGCACGATTCATTGGAGAAGTTAAGGGGGAAGATCGAGGTTAATTGTGAAGAGATTCGGAAATTGAAAACAAGGGATAGAGAGATCTGGGAGAAAATAGAAACTTTGGAAAACAAGGCTAAGCGCAATAATTTAAGGCTGCTGAATATCCCAGAAGAGATGGAAGTCGATAATGTGAGGGAGTTTGTGATTAACCTAATCAAAAAGTTTATTCCATCTTTAGACCCCCAACGTAGATCGCGCCCCTGACATATAGAGAGTGCATCAAGATCCGTTCAGAAGAAATCCAAATAGGAAGGTGGCTCTTGGTTAACTTCAAGACATACTCACTGAAAGAGCAGGTCTTGTTAGTGGCTCTGAAAACAGGCAAATTGAAGGCAGATAACCTCTCCTTTAGTATCAGGTCAGACATCTCAAGAGCAACTCAGGACTTGTAGTGGGAGTTGGGGAAGTATATTAAAGATCTAAAGGAACTCAGAGCCATTGCTCACTTGAGATTTCCAGCCACCCATAAAGTTATGTGAAATAACAGTATGTATAATATGAGAGAGCCTGAGGAGGTCGAAAGTCAAATTAAGCGAATAAAGTCCCATAAGGTTTAGATTAGCACTAGAGGAGAAGCTTGAATGTGTATCATGTAAATGCCTTTGAGGAAATCAGGGAGGGTTGGTTGGGGATTTTGGGCAAGGTGTGCGTGAGGTGAGGCAAAGGATCGGGTGCATTCGGGTAAAAACAAAAACAAATTGTCCTTAGTTGCATGAGGATGTGAGGAAAAGTATGAGAACAGACTGTTCAGTTGGTTGGGCACCGAGAGAGACACCTCAGATACCTAATTAGTAAAGGAAGCAAGACAAATGGCAAGCAGCAATAAGGAACACCCCGACGTGTTCTTTCTTTGAAAAATGAATGGGCTCTTAGTGAGAAATAGGTGGAGAAGGATCTTAGAGTATTTAAAGCAGTTAGATGCTTAGATTATAATTCTGCAATGGAAGCATCTGCTCAGGAAGGAATGCAATGAAATGCTGAGGAGGCAGAGATGGATTAGGGGGTTTGTTTGCACGAAACAGACGTGTTACGCAAAAGGGGTGGCTATTTTGATGAAAACCTCGATTCAGGCGACCATGGGAGATTATATAGCAGATAGTGGTGGGCGGAGATTAATAGCCAATGTTTTGGTTTATGTCTCTTAGTATAGTATTGTTAGTTTTTGTGTCCCAAATATAGATGATGTTATATACAACAAAGCCACCTGAGAAAAATTTTCAAAACAATGCTTTACCTTACAGTAGCCTATCTCTGGACATACCCAAAAATTCATTGGGAGGAAGAAGCAAGTGCCAGTGGGTAAACTGAGAGAAACACACCTAGATGAATGTGTGACTACAGGGGTTCATGAGCCCTTCCTCCATGGGACTCAGATGACCCAAATTTAGGGTACCTAGGGACCTAGAATTTGAGAGGGCCGACAAAGGTCAGCCCTACATTAATAGGGGCATGCACAGTGGGTTGTGCTACGCAAGGATCCCATATTTCTGTCCTGACGAATGCCACAGACTTGTATGAGCCAACAGGCAACAATATGTTGACGGTCTTAGTGGTGATGGGGTACTAGCTCCCCTTGTCTCCACATTTGTTTTTTAATACCAAGTGGTATCCCACTTAACATAAAGGTCAGTTTGGCATATCACACTGTTTTTTAATTCTACTATGTCATGGGTCCATACCTAGTTAGAAGTGCCTTCCTGACTCCAGGGTGTAGGCCTGCTCTTCACCAAACCGGTTTTTTGAAGAGCGTGGGAAGTCCTATGATGGAGCATGACACCTGGTGGCGTGTGAGGACATCGTCACATGTGTAGATCCAGAGATAGGCTACTGTAAGGTGGAGCATTGTTTTGTAAATTTTTCTTGGGTGGCTTTGTTGTGTATAATAGTTGTGACTCAAGGCCAGCTCACTCTTAAGGCCCCGTAGCCTCTAGTTCCCTACCATGAATAGTGTCTGCGGTTTTCTTTTTTTAAATTTGTTTATTTATACCTTTTCAGTTACATAACATCACATTAAACATTGCCATCGATATTAATATGTCATCACAGTACATTGGCAACATTAGACCACATTGAACAAATTAAGTAGTACAGCATTTAATTTCTGGCCAAGGATCATTTAGAGACACAACATGCTTTACATCTCATCCTGCACTGCTAGTAGGTATGTGGTGGGGGGGCTGCATACATCCTTTGGCCGAGATGCTCGGGGGAGATCCTCAGTATAACATTCAAGTTGATCACGGCAATATGCCATGTCTTTTAGCCAGTGTTGGTGTTTTGGAGACATTTTTTTACCCCAGTGCATTGAAACCCTCCTCTTTGCCAACAACAGCACTATGGCAGCCAGTTTGCGATTAGGAGGTTGTACAGATCTAACAAGACCCAGTAGACAGGTCTGAGGAGTGCACTCCACTCTCCCCATCACTATTTCTGTGAGTGTATGTGTCACTTGTTCCCAATATAGGTGGACTGGTGGGCAGCCCCATGCCAGGTGCAAAAAATTAGCGTCCGGTGCCCCACATCTAACACAGTTTGCCATCTCCCGGAGACCAAAATTACATAGCTGAACCAGTGTATAGTACATTTGATGTAGATATTTAAAGTGGATGATTCTAAGGTTACAGATTGAAGTATATTTGCCTGTCAATATACAGCAGAAGGCCCAGTCCTCTGCACCGAGCGGAGCAGCAAATGTGGTATTCCACTTGTCCAGTGGTCCCATTAGGATCGGTCGTCTATCCACTTGGGATGCATTGTACAATCATGTGATCAAATGCCTATGTGTATCGCTCGTAAGCAACAGCTGAAGTGTCCCCAAAGTTTGCGGTTCTGCAGGAAACTATGGGTATAAACTTCGGAGACCTGCACAGAGTCTATTGTAAGGCAAGATTCTGCAATACTACTGCGGTGTGGGTCAGAAGAGTTATGAAGGTTCCTCCCAGGTATGCATCTCCTAATGTTTTCAGTCCTGCCGCCCCCAAAGTGGCCAACGACCCAGGTTCCTTCATCACCGAGATTGCAGGCTGGTGCTCAAGCGGCAAGGCAAGTGCATTAAAGGGCTCTATCCGCACCTTCCGCCCTGGCATCCTCCATGCTTGCAAGGTTCATTGTAGTGTATTAATTTCATTCTGTGAGAAACTAGTGCGCATCTTTGGGATCATGGCTTTGAGAGGAACTGGATAGGCATTGTCACTTTTTATTGCAACATGTGGGGTGTATTTTTGTGGATAGTGCCAGTAATGGGCAAAGTGTGCTTGCGCACATTGATAATATAGTTGCAGGTCTGGGGCTTCAATGCCTCCCCGACTATATGGCATGGCATCGTCAACATGTCCCAGCTTATCCTAGGTTGCTTACCTGCCCATGCCAACTAAATTAATAGGGAACGTAACGTACGAAAGAACGTCTGCGTCAGGAGTATAGAGATATCAGTAAACAAATACAGAAATTTTGGCAACACTATCATCTTCATAAGTGCTATTCTGTCTGCAAGAGAGAGCGGTAGCCTGGACCATCTCAACACCTGATCTTCAAGCCTTGAGATAGCCCTTACATAATTATAGCTTATGACCAAATTTGGATCTCTATGTACCCATTTAGCTAGATACTTGACAGGGCAATTACACCACTCTAGAGGGTATTTCAACGCATGCAGCGCAATGAGTTGTGTCAAGGAAAATATTGACGATTTTGAACAATTAATACTGAGTCCAGAGTGCCATTCATATCTTAGATATTCTCGTATAAGGGGCTCTAAGTTGGAACCAGGATCCCTCACATACATGTCATCTGCTTACAACGATATGGCCATTGGTCTCTGGCGAAATCTCAGTGCTGCATTTGCATGATGCTGTCGCAGTATACATGCCAGTGGCTCCAATGCTATCGCGAATAGAAAAGGCGACGGCGGACACCCCTGACGCGTGCCTTTAAAAATCAGGAAGGTACTAGATGTGTGCCCATTCACCCTTAATCTAGCCACCAGTGCAGTATACAATAGTTTTATCCAGCACAAAAAGGCTTGTGGAACTCCCATTCGATGTGGTATCCCAAACATGTATTGCCATTGGATAGAGTCAAAAGCCTTTGCAGGGTCCAACAGGACGGCTCCAGCTGGGAGAGTGGGCTCCAATTAAAGGAGCACCGCAAAAAATGTACGCAAACTATGTGTCATGGACCGTGCCGGCATAAAGGCGAATTGATCCGGGAGGACCATGTTTGGTAGCAGGAGTCGGAGTCTAGTCACTAGTCTTTTAGAGAGTATCTTGGCATCTGTGTTTATGAGGGACAGCGGTCTATATGACTCACACTTCCCTGAGTGTCAATGGGAGAATCTGTTTTAGATAGGCTTCTAGATACATTGCATGCAGGTGTGGCGCCAATAGATTGACATATTCTTTACAGAATTCCCCAGGCAATCCATTGCTCCCAGTTGCCTTACCGTTAGGCAGTGCACTGATAGCCTGCTATATTTCTTCTATTGTAATCAGCTGCACCAGGAATTCTCTCTGACCCTGAGAAAACCACGCTAAAGCAATGTCCTCAAGGTAGTTTGCCGTTTCTGCCTCTTCCGCCGGCCTGCGGTCGACATACATGCGCTCATAGAAATTTACAAAGGCTTCAAGGATGCCTGGCCTATCGTGGCATGCTGTGCCATCCTCTGTCGTAACCTCAACTATGTGTGACCACACCCAAGGTTCTTTCATTTTGGTGGCTATAGTGCGGCCTGGTCTGCCTCCTTCGTCATAAACTCTGGCTTTCCACCTCCTTGACATATGTTGGACTTCCTGCTCTGCTGTGTCATTGTATTCAGTGACCTTCTCTCGTATCCCCGCTAATGTGGCCGAGCTCGAGTTAATTTCATATTTCCTCTATAGTTCCATAAGAACGGATTCTATTTTCTTGAGGCGGGTGCGTATGGATTTTAAAACCCTGCCCTGAAGACCTATACATACACCCCTTATGGTCACCTTGAATGCCTCCTGTATAATATCAGTGCCCTGAACTGAGCCCACATTGTTGTCGTAGTATTCAACTATTGCTGTCCTCACTCCTTCTTTAAAAACCTGATCTAGTAGGGATGTCACTTGTAATCTCCATTGAAATTGGGCCGGGGCATGTGTAGGAATACTGACCACTAAAAGAACCGGTGAATGAACAGACAGTGTTTTAGGTAAGTGCCTAATGGAGTTCATCCATGCGTTCACCTTTCTCGTCACTAACCAATAATATAATCTAGACCAGGAGTTATGAACAGTTGAACGGTAGGTACCTTCTCTACCCTCAGCATTCCTCAGTCTCCAAAGGTCAATGAGTCCAAGCTCCCGCATGCCTTCACTTATTACCCTCGCAGCCTGTCTACCAGCCCCACCTGTCATGGTGGGGCGATCCTTGTATGGATCTAGAGAAGTGTTTAAATCTCCACCCCAGACAAAAGCGGATGATGGTAGTGTGTGTAGTCTATTCCAAATATGCATATAAAATTCTGGGTCGTCTATATTAGGCTCATACAGATTAACAATAGTAATCAAGGTGCCGCATTTTCGTCCCTGCATTATTAAATATCTTCCCTGATCATCAGTCTCTGAGTGGGTCAAAGTGAAGGGCACACCCTTTCTGATTAGAACCATTACCCCGCACAAGTATGATGAATATGACGAGGCCACCCTCAACCCAGCCCATCTAGCTGCAATGGCATGCTCAGTGTGTCGCGTAAGGTGCGTTTCTTGTAGTAGCGCAACTTGAATTTTATGTTGGTCTAAATACACTAGTAGTTGTCAAATTTCCTTAGGGTTGTTTAGGCCCCTGACATCCACATAACCCAGGATATGCAGCCTGTATTTGACTCTAATGTGGTGATGTTTTCACGTTCAACCAACATCACGTAGCAAACATTGCATCAATATGTCTGTGACAATGGAATATTCTTGGCAATCCTTTTGCATCGTGGCATAATAGTTCCGTAACACAAACTCCTATCCCACCCACTTCAGCATCCCAATCATGCCAAAGTCATCCCCATGTGAAATGATAAACTCACGAATAACATGATAAACATGACTACAGGCTTGCACGCAAGCACCTAAAACATAAATCGTAAACATTCGGGGTGCTCCCTCTGAGGGTGGCTAGAGGGTAGTTCCCCCCCACAGGATGGAGGTGGTCAGGGCATTAGTTCAAGGACTCCAGTATGACCCAGTGGCTGAGTGGTGCTAATTCTATACAATAATAAACAACAAGAACTAGCTAGAAAAATTAATACTGCATCAAGAGTCCATTCCGCGATTCATCTGTGAGAAAAAAACAGTAGGTTTTTTAAAAGAACCCTCACCCATCAACCTAGTTGGTGGCATGCTTCATCATTGGGTTCCCACCTAGGGTGCCTAGTGCATCCTAGGTATGCTACGACGCCTGATTACAGCAGAGCAGGATTTTCTTTTTGTGTGAATTTGCGAAATGAGTGAGTTAAAACTGTCTCCAGGATACACCTCCTAGCCAGGAGAAATTTAATAATGGGTTCTTGGGGCAGGGTTAAAAACAAAACGCGGATGTGAAGGAGATGAAAATGGTCTTGCACATCCTGAATTATTTCTACATGTTTCAGCCAATCGGATTTGCTTGAATGGCTTTCGCCAGGACCAAAAGTTACAGGCTAGAAAAAAGTTTCTAAAGGTGTATGTGCACATGCGCTTAGTGTGCATGAAAAGGGGGGGTGATACTGTGACTTACGGTTTTCACCCAAAGGAATGTACCTGAAAGAAAATAGATTAGGACATCATAATTGGTGGTCACAATTTCTGTTGTTGGATGATGCAGCGCTTGGTATCGTGCACACATGCAGTGCCACGTATACCCAATGTGATTTGTTTGATGGTAGCAACGTGATGCAATCATTCTCGCATGGCAAAAGGATTATTTCTAAATCTGTGAACTCGTAATTCATCAGCGACTTCTCGACCTAATACGGTCAGTAAACATGCATGTGACACGTTCGCATGCATCACACATTTGCATGCATTTGTTTTTCTATCCACGCCCTGCAAATGCGTGTGTAAAAAACAATTTGTGTCCCTGTAATCATAATTCTTATCAACAGGCATCCATAGGGTCCGAGTGGGCAGAGCTCCTTCATAGCGGGTGACCTCTCCTCTGATTGTGAGCAAACTGTGATCACACATTCAGTAGTTAGAGACCCTTTGTCAGGCAGAGAACCATCAGAGGTTTTTTTGTGGGTTTGGTAGGTCGTCCTGTATGGTGAACGCACAAGATACACAATGTAAAATACTATGCCAAAGCTGTGTGTCTGTTATTTATAAAATAATTGTTAAGAGTGGTAAAGTATCTAACTTACTATTGTCGCAATAGTATTTTGCGACATGGATCCAGACAAGAGGCGGTGCCTATAGTCAAACCCTGAGGGGAAATAAAGCGTAGTGGTAACCATAGCCCTTGTTAAATTTGGGATTGTTCTCTCCATTTTTTGGCATAATCGAGTGATCGATGTCAAGACCTCCCACTGGTCCCACTTCATCAAGGTCAGCCACCTGCATGGAGGGCCTATTGCAGCCCTTTCACGAGATCCCTGAGATGCACTGGTCTTGGCTTCTGCTGGAGCAAAGCGTCTCCGCGCCCGGTTACGTGGTGACGTAGGAGGTCTGTTCTCATTGGTCAGAACGGACTGGCCTCCTGTGAATTAACTCTGTGTGTGATGTGTAGGTGGAGTACTCAGTGACATGACCCAGCGACAGGAGCCATCATGGTGTGCTAAACTTACATTGTCTTTTAGCCAAACTATGTGTGTTTTTATAATATGTAAGTTAATGTGATGGGGAGATATTAATCTGCATACGGTATTGGCAATTTTTTGATGTTTGATATTTTAACTTAATCTGGACATTAATCTGCAAACGGTATTGGCAATATTAAATTTCATTACTTGTCTCAAATAAATAACATGAAGAGAGACTGAGCCTTATTATGGAAAAAATAAACTGGGATCATTGGGGAGCAATAATCTACACACGGCATTGGCAGTATCAGTGGTCATAATGTGTCTCATATTGATCACATGACAAAAGCCGGGACTTATTATAGGAACATGCAAAATGAGTTATTTTGACCATATTTATGGCATTTCATGGAATATGGTTGTTTAGTCCATATATGTGTGTGGGCAAACAATAAATCCGTCTTTGTTCTTTTTTTAAAAGACAGCTCTGTAGATTGTCCTGATTGGGTTCAAGTTGTTCAACGACAACCCAGCTTAAATCATTGGTTGTGTGGCCTTCTTTTAGGAAATGGTCAGTCATTCTAGTGATGTTACGTTTGCATCTTATATTGCTGCGATGTTCGCAAATTCTGACCTTGATCTTTCTACTGGTCATGTCTACGTAGCGTAGCTGACATGGGCAAGTGATCATGTATATAACATTGACAGAATTACAATTGATGTGTTTTCTTAAATTCCAGGTCCTTCCTGGATTAAGGTTCAGAATCTTTGTGGTGGTTGTCAGGGGACATACACTACAGTTACTACAAGGGTAGTGTCCTGTCATGTTTGGCAGGCCCCAAGAGTTCAGCACTGTATTTGTGGGGGGGTTTTTTTTTTGGCAAGTAGATACTAGGCTGTCTTTTAAGCTTCTTCCCTTTTTGAAGGAGAACAAAGGTTTCTCCCATTTTTAGTTTTCCTGATTGTACAATGTTCCAATGTTTGGTGATTATTTTGATCACTTGGTTTGAAATCGTGCTACCAGTTGTAACACAAGTAAGAGGTGCAGTCACATCTGTCCTGGATTGTTCTTTTAACAGGACATCTCTGTTTTGGTTGCATGCTCGTTTCATGGAGGTTTTTATGATTTTGTCTGGGTAGTCTTGATCCCTTAGTTTCTCTGAAAGGGCCTTCTCCTGGGCCTAGTAATATTCCACTTGACTGCATTTTCTTCTGAGTCTAAGGAATTGACCATACGGTAAATTCTCTTTGAGTGTCCCGGGGTGAAAACTGTGAAACTGTAATAGAGTGTTTTTAGCTGCTGGCTTGTAGAACGTCTTGGTTTTTAGTTTTCGATTTCCAGCAGAAATTGTAATATCCAGAAAGTTGATTGTATTCTTATCCATACAATGTGTAAATGTCAAATTTTTGTCACAATTATTGATCTATTCTGGAAACAGGTTTAGGGAGTGTTCTTGACCATCCCAGATCATCAGAATACCATTGATGTAGCGTTTCCAGAACTTGATCCTTCCTTTGAAAGGGTTATTGGTATTCCGTATATGTTTTTTCTCATATTCAAAAACATATAGACCCGCCACACTGGAGGCGAAAGTACTGCCCAAGGAAGTATCGTATGTCTGGAGAAACAAATCACCTTCAAACTCAAAAAGGTTTTCTTTTAGGGCCAACTGTGCGCATTCCAAAACAAACTCTCTTGGGGTTTTGTAGTCCCATGTTGCTTCAACTCGGACACTTTTAATGACCCTGATGATTTCATCCTGGGGGAGGCTGGTATAAAGGCTTTCTATATCCAGGATTAACAGTGTTTTTAGCTGTTGGCTATTCCATATAATCATAATGCCAACTATTGCGTCGTCATATACTATCACCCATAATTAACAGTTCTTTACAATCAGATACATCAGTTTTTGGGCACTAGGTGACACACAGCGCATTCCTTGTAACATTCATGGGTACCACAACCCCAGCAGCTATTTGTAATTAACAGCATCACGTCTCATCCCCGGCACCTCACTGAGGGCATGCAACGAGTCTTCTAACATCAACAGAGCCCATCGTCTATACTTCTAGATTGCACTGTCATCATTATCATTATCTTAGTGCCTCTTGTGTGAACGGTCCAACTTTTTGATGAAGGACATTGCTTCCTTAGGTACTGTGAAAATGTTCGGCTTGCCCTTGCATTGAATTCTCAATATGGCTGGGTACAACATTGCTTATTGCATGTTCATTGTCTGCAGCTTTTTTTCACTGGCAGAAACTCTTGCCCCGGCGCTTGAACTGCTACTGTAAAGTCAGGGTACAGCAGCACCTCATTTCCTTGATATGATGTGATGCCCACCTCTCACACTAGCCGAACTGTCGTATCTCGATAGTTTAGCAACTTGGCAATTAAGGGCCTCAGAGGTGACCCAGGGAACGGTCTGGTGGCAAGCGACATATGGGAATGTTCAACCATCAACACTGTCAAAAAAATGCTCTGCACCAAACAGCTTCCTGAGCATGTCTTCAACGTATTGTTCCAGCCTGCCAGTATTTGTGGACTCCAGAATGCCTGTGATGCGTAGATTATTCCGAGGTGACCTCGCCTCCAAGTCCTCATTTTTCGCTTGCATGACTGCTAAAACTTTTTCCATATTCAAACACTCGGTTGTGGATATGCTTTGCTCAGCTTCCATGATGCAGGTGCCATACTTCTCCAATTTTGCTGCTATGTGATCTATCCACAGATTTAATGCGTCGATTTTGCCATCAATGGATTGCAGGCTTTGCTGCATTGCCAGCAAAGTATTTTCCAGAGTGGTGCTACTGCCCGCTGATAAGTCCAGCTACAAGTCCGATAGTGCATGTTGCTGGGTCTTAATGGATCGTCGAGCTTTAAACATCAGCCTCATTTGTTGTTTGTCGGTTTTCCCCATGGCTGAGTTGCTCTCCCGCGGTCTCTCAGCCTAGATGGTAGGCAGCAATCGTAGAAGGCTAGCAGGTAGCGGAAAAGCTGTTTCCCTTTGGCAGCACCCCTTCTTCAGGTGCCAATGTGCAATGTTTCTCTGAGGGCACCATGCAGATTCCTCAGCGTCACCTTACCAGGGACGTTAAACCAACCTTGCATCAGTATCAATTGTGACACTTCCAGCGAGTCAACACCTCAGAGCCCACTTCCGGCATTCGGGTCTTGCATGTACGAGCCTCAATAACTATGAAGGGCCGCCCTCTTTTCACCTAAGTCTGTAGTGCCCACCCATAGGCTTTGTCCACCAACAGGATTAGTATCAGCTCCTTCAGGCCACACAATTAGCTGCCACCTCTCCCCTCCTTTGCATTACTGGGTTCAATTGCCTCTTGGTGCACTATTCCACCGGCAGCGAGGCCTACCGGGCATCCAGTCAATATACTCAGTGCAGACAGTGCAGACCGTATGTTGCAGGGCTCCTCTGTGCTATCTCATGCAACCTCCAGGTGCTATACGGGCTCCGCACTCCAGTGCTCACATAGGTGCTCATTAAGTATTCTCATTTGTCAATCGGGCCTAAGCGCCGAACCGGATCACAGGCAGTAGCAGAGCACGCTCTCTAGCTCCAGGAACACCCCGAGCCTCACCGGCAGGTTCCTTATACCAGTGTGGCCCTCTCAGCAGGGCCCAGCAGATTGCCCTTCACAACAGCAGTGCTCGCAGCTGCCTCTGTGGTTGCCTGTCCCTGCTCCCAGACCTGCCTTTAGTCCCAGGTATGCTTCAGGCTATGCGCCAACGGGCTGCATCCAGGCTTCGTACAGCTACCGCTGTCCCGCAGACCGCGGACCGGCTTCTCAAGATCTTCCGCGGTCGCGGCCTACAGGAATGATTAGTGTCTGGCACCCGCTGCCCAAGCACCAGCCTCGCCCACAGCAGTCAAGCGGTGCTCTCCGTGCCTCCTTGCCCCCCCAGTCCGCGAGTGTGCTCGTCCATTTATCTGTAGATTAACAGAGCACGGTGGCCGCCATGTTTTCCTTGTCTTGGCCCCACCGCGGTCAGCACCGTGAGCCATTTCTTGCTACAACGTGGCACTTTTGTGTTCTTTTCACCCCTGCAGCACTCGCCAGGTGTTCGGTGATCAATCTCGTCCCTTTAGAAGAGGCGATGGTAGTCCTTTTACAGGATTTTGATTGGATTTATAGCCCCAACCAGCAGAGCTGCACTAAGGTGCGGCCATCTTGCTGTGGGCTCTCTAGCGCCCCCATGTCCGTGTTTTTTTTGTGTATTGAGGCCAAATATAGATGACCCTGGACCCCTCCAGGCTTTATACTTTCACTTACTAGAAGTCATAACACTGATAATTATAGGAGAGGACATTAATTTTCTGCTCAATCCCACATTAGATAAATCCACTACGAGCAAAACAGTTAATTCTCCAAAAATGCAAGCACGAATTAGGCTCTTGATTAAGGACTTGGCCTTTGTGGAGACAAAGAGCCAGTAGAGAGAGAGAGTTTACCTTTCATAATAAGAAATATGGCCACTGATCCAGGTTTTTGAGATGTCCCTGAATACGGGACCAGATACCCCAAGATGGACTCTAGATAGGAGGCTGTTGCTTGATTGGAAGTGGCAGATCTGCTGAGAACCGATACAGAGTGGTCCTTTAAGATAAATAAGGGATCAACCCCCCCACACATAGCGTAGGATTCTTTTAAGGCATTTATACGAGAGAGGATCACGAGTATAGCTGCAATAAGAACAGGGAGGGCAGGTTGCAGTTGTTGGCAAGGGAGTCTCAGGGTGGGGCATAGGCGACTGTTACCATAAATAGCAGACTGCAAGATGCGAGGGAAGATATAGTAGAATATATGGAGGAAAAGATGGGAAGTAAGTAAATGAGCTCACTTTGAGTATGGGGAAGGGTGTGGAAAACTCCTAGCCGAGTAAACAAAGGTGGGCAATACAAGGAACCTGATGAGGGAGATAGAGTATAAGAGAACTGAGAGATGGTGCACTAATGAGGGAGACCTAGAACATGCTTTTGTTACTTCAGAAGTTTACAAAGATTTTACTATTTTGATTTATTAAAGAAATAGGGTGATAGTTTGATACTTTAGTTTGATCTTTGTCTGGTTTAGGCAGCACTATTATCAATGCTTCAGTAAAAGCACCCATGACCATTCCAATGTTGCTAAAGTCAATAAATAATTGATGTAAATGAGGAGTAAGGTTAGTAGAGAATGCTTTATAAAATTCTGCAGGGATACCATCTGGTCCTGGTGATATTTGTGGTTTGAGTGAACCAAGAGCTGTTATAATTTCCTCAGTGATATAGGTCAATCTAGTGTAGACCTATCTGATTTTGAAAGTTGCGGGAGGTTAGTGGATTTCAAAAAAGAATCTATTGTTTGGGAATCAAGGGTACCTGGTTCGCTTTATAATGATTAATAAAATTTAGGAAAATCATTAACAATCTCAGTAGTAGATAAAGCAATCTTAACATCACCCTTATGAATAGCATGGATCTGAGTTCTATTTTGTTTAATGCAAAGGTACATAGTTAATAATTTCCCAGATCTATTAGCATTAAAATAAAATTTATCTTGTTGATTTGAAACTTGTACTCCATCTTTTACTTAGTGTCGAATTATATTCATAGCAAAGTCTTTGCAATTCAGTTTTAAAATCAACATTGTTAGAAGATATAAATAAGCTTCAAAATGTAGAAATTTGCTTTCTAAATCTGATAATTTTGCATAAAATAGTTTATTTTTATGAGCTGTCACAGAGATCATTACACCTCTTATATATGCTTTAAATGCATAGCATAATATTGAATGTTACATTAGCAGCTTTGAGATAAAAATAATCTTAAATAGCAAATACTAATTTAGTCTTATTATCACCCTGAAACACAGTATCAACATTCATATGCCATCTAGAGTGAGAAGCAGAAGAATTATTTACTTGTAAACATAGTGAAGTCATGCATGAACTGAAATTTCAATATTACAGATTGAAGGTTGGGTTATCGATTTTACCACATTTCTGGATGCCAGTAAATAATCGATACATGAATGAGAATTGTGAGGGTTAGAAAAAAATGTAAAGTCTTTAGGTTTTGGGAAGTTTTAATCGCCAAACATCAACACGTTTTGTATTTTTAAACATAGGCTTAAGAGAGTATAAAGCTTTTGGAGGTTCAAATGTAGTAAAGGAAAGTCTATCTAAAAGTTGGTCAGATATCAAAATAAAATCACCACCAATAAGAGGAACATTACCAAATTGAACAATTTCAGAAGTAACGTGATTCCAAAATATCAGTTCATCTGCTGTTGGGTCATAAATATTTATCAAATGTAATACAGTCATATCTATTTTACCTCTAACAAATAGGTATCAGCCATTTGAATATGAACGTTTGTCTAAGATTTGTAATTGAAGTTTTTTAGAACATAAAATTGCCACTCTATTTTTTTTTACCAACAGCTGGAGAAGAAAGTATGTGGCCTATCCATTTTTTTGCATGTAAGATGTAACTATGTCATAAATATGTGTTTCTTGTAGTAAACAAATGTCAGCCGTATATCTGCAGAAATAGTCTAGTATTTTCAAACGGATGTTGTAACCCTTTAACATTCTCTGAAACAATTTTAGTTTTATGAATGTTATTCAGAATGAAAAATTTCCTAACTACAGTGAAGGAAAGTTTCAATTCTATTAAGGGCGCGGAAGCGAGGATTATGCTTATCTCTTCCATTTTTATTGCTCAGCAGCCTTAACAGTAAAACAAGTAAAGACTACAAATCCCATGAGTCTTTCATAAACAAATGATCATAGAGGCAGTCCCATATAAACAGAGTCCAAGAACAGCACTTCCTCTTTCTTTGGCGAACCATATGATTCCACGTGCATTAATAGTCTTGTTTCTGATCCGATCCTGCAATGAAAGGAACAGTGTCAGCCCCTTGAAAACTAACGTTAACCCTACCACAGAAGGTGTATTAGACAAGCCAGTCAACTCACAGTAAAAATCACATGACAAATTCCATACCAGCAAGCCCACCAAACCCTCAAAAGGATGGATACTTAACCAACTCGAAGCTTGTTCATGGGAGGGTAAAAGTGAGACAATACGCTGGGTGGGATAATCCTCGCCATAGAATTGAAACTTTCCTTCACGGTAGTTAGGACATTTTTCATTGTATGGCAGGACCGGAGGCTCGGATTATGCTAGTTCAAAGCTGATCGACAACCATAGAAGCCATGCCCAATATAAGCTTAAAATAGAACGTTTTGAAGGTGGAGTCCGAGGACCAATCTGCAGCTCTAAGGATGTCCTCCAAACGCCCTCCAAGGGCAAAGGCTTTCGAGGCCATGGCTCCCCTTGTCGAATGGGCCCCAAAGGCCGAGGTATCCACCCCCGCTTCCTGGAGCACCCACCGAACCCAACGGACAATTGTGGCGGCTGTCACAGCTTTGAAAGGTTTCTTGAGTGACAGGAAAAGTTGTGAAATTCCAGAAGGTCGGTACTCCTCCGTCATCATCTCGTATGCCCTCAGGCAGCGCACAACACATAATTTGGGGTGACCTGGGAAGGCCGGATAATGAACCACTCAGGTGTTAGACTTAGTACGCTGCGCGATCGTGAATGACACCCCCTCCGGAGTGAAGACCCATGCTGAAACCTCCAAAGCTCGGACATCTGATACCCGCTTGCAGGAAATCAGGCAGAGCAACATCGCCAGCTTACCTGTCAGTTCCTTCCGGGAAAGATATTGATTGTCCTGCCAAGACTGCAAGAAACGGAGGACTGTATTAACATCCCACAACGAGGAAAACCTCGGGCGAGGAGGAAACGACAGGCGTATACATCTTAGCAATCTGCAAACCAAGGGGTGTTCCCCTACTGGAACGTCCTGGATGGGCAGGTGGCCCGCCGAAATGGCGGATCTACTCGCATTAATCGAGCTATAGGCTAGACGCTGATCCACTAAATCCGATAGATAGTTTACCACATAGATCACATCCGCCCCCACGGGATCCAAACCCCGTCGCACACACCAGCGGAGCCACTTTCGCCAAGATGATCGGTAGCGCTTGACCGTAGATTCTGACCAAGCCTTTCTGAAAAGGGACGAAGCTCTTGCCAAAAGGCCCGGGACCTCCCAACGTCCCCTGTAATCCTCCAGCCCATGAGATGGAGGTTGCCCTCCTGAACCAAAGTGTGCAAGTTGCCCTGTGCGTCTGTCAGGAGAAGAGGAGTCTGGGGAAGTAGGATTGGAGAAGCCATAGAAAGTTCCAGAAGAACTGGATACCAGACTTGAGATCTCCAATGCGGCGTCACTAGAATTACCTCCGCCTTCTGCCTCCTGATCAAAGCCGTGAGCCTGGGGATCATGGTGAATGGTGGGAAGGCATAGCCGCGGAACAGGGTCCAATCCTGTAGGAAGGCATCTGTTGCCTCCGCCAGAGGATCCGGGCACCAGCTGAAAAAACGAGGGATCTGAAAGTTGAGGCGTGACGCAAAAAGATCCACTTGACACGGCCCCCACCGAGTCATCAGCCTGCGGAAGACAGCCGGATCCAGCTTCCAAGCACTGTAGTCTTGAAGATTCCTGGAAAACCAGTCCACCGTCTGATTGAGGGAACCCGGGAGGTATTCCGCGGTGACCGACAAGTCGTGAGTCAGGCAGTGTTCCCAGAACTCCTTGGCAAGAGCCGCCAAGATTTTGGACCTAGTGCCCCCCAGACGATTGATATATCTCACCGCCGAGATATTGTCCATCTTGAGAAGGATGGCACACGAGACTTTGTCGGCTGCTAGGCTGCGAATCGCGAAGGATCCGACCAGGAGCTCTAGACAATTGATGTGCAACGATTGCTCGTGCCCGGACCAATGCCTGCCTGTAGTAACGACTCCACTGCGGGCGCCCCAACTGAGACGACTGGCGTCCGATTCCATCACCAAGCCGGAGCTGATCCGAAAATGGCCCACCCATTCCAAGCTTGCATATGTTCGAGCCACCAAAGGAGCTCTGTGCTCGCCTCTGGCGAGAGGGAGATCTCCTGGGAATACGAACGGCCGCGATGCAGGTGCTGCATCTTCAAGCGTTGTAAAGCCCGGTAATGCAAGGGGCCTGGGAAGATCGCCTGAATTGAGAGGACAGAAGCCCAACAATGCGGGCGAGATGGCGTAACGAGAATCTCTCTTTCTCTAAGGTACGACATAGCTCTCTGGGTATCAAGCGCATTTTCTGTTGGGGCAGTCGGAGGCATTGCCGGACCGTATCGACCTCGAAGCCCAAAAAGGCCAACTGCTGGGCCGGAACATAAACTGACTTCTGATCGTTCAAGAAGAACCCCAGACTCTGCAGGAGGTTCTGGGCCATAGCAAGCTGTGATAACAGGGTGTGCTTGTCCTGGTGCATCAGAAGGATGTCGTCCAGGTACACGATGAGACGTTCCATGGCTGGACGCAAGACCTTGGTAAAACACCAAGGAGCTGAAGAAAGCCCGAAGGGCAGGCATGTAAATTCGTAGATGAGACCGTCCCACTGGAACTGGTGGAACCGCCTGTGGAGGGGGGGAAGATGGGGATGGTAAGGTAAGCATCCTTCAGATCGAGCCGTACGAGCCAGTTGTCGGGAAGCAGCACGTCTCTGAGAAGATGGATACCCTCCATCTTGAAGTGGCGGTACACCACCCACTGATTGAAATCCCGGAGATTGATCACAGGACAAAACCCTTTGAGCTTCTTCTCTACAAGGAAGATATTGCTCAAGAACCCGTGGGGATGTAGAGAAGCTTGGACAATGCCTTTTCTGCCGAGGAGCTCGCGCACTTCCGTGTCTACTATCTGGGTACTCTCTCTCTCGAGAGAGAGAGAAGGTCAGGGGTTTGGGATGAGAGAGTTGCCGGGGAACCCCCCAACGGTTTGCAACACCCATGCATCCCCTGTAATGGCCGCCCAGTTGTGACGAAACCATTGCAACCTTCCCCCCACCTCTGGTTGTAAAAAAGGGATAGGCCTTACCGGTGGGTCCACCCGGTGCGTTGTTTGCTCCTCGGGGTTGTCCTTTCCCCCCACGGCCTTTGCCGCGTCCTCTTGAGGGGTAGAAGCCGCCAAATTTCCTCTGGTCCTGCCACTGCATGGATCGTTTAGTCTGGAGCTTGTGGGGGTTGTTGGAATACGGACGGCCGGAGGAGCGCCCCCTACCTCTTCCGGCCCCTCCAAAAATCTGCTGGCTGAACACCTTTTTGATGGACTGCTGGGCTTTATCCGGCGAAGAGAAGGTGTTAACAAAACGGGATAATTCCTTAATAAAAGGTTCTCCAAAGAGACCCCCATTGGCCACCGCTCCGGCCTCAGTAGAAGCCAACTCACCTAGTCGAGGTTCGATTTTAATGAGCAAGGAGCGTCTCTGTTCAGTGGATAACGCACAATTGGCGTTGCCAAGAAAACAAAGGCTCTCTGCGCCCAGCCTGAGAGGTTCTCGGGATCAATCATGTGCCCCGTTTCTTTGGCATCTTCCGCCATATCCATGATCTTGGTAAGTGGGCCTAAGATATCCAGAACCTTATCCTGGCATGAACGCTAGGATCGGTCAAGATCCTTTTTAGGGTCTTTAACAAACTTGCCAAGGAAGGTGGCCATCTTGGTGTCAATATCTTGGGTACAAGCCACCTTACCTGGGAGGGAAGGCCGGGGGCATTCGCCTTTTAAGCGGCCTCGGACCTCCTGGTCCATGGGCTTCCGAATCCGGCTAGCCACGTATGACGCCACCAAGGGTGCGGGAATCCATTCCGCCGAGCGTGGGTGATAGATGTCCTCCGGGTTCAGTAGACCCAAGATATCAACCGAGTCCTGAGCGTGAGGTACCTCCAACCGGGGTTTCTTTGCGCCCCCTTCCGGACGCCAGGGTCTGCTCGGACCCGGTTCCTCATCTGACTCCTCGTTTGGAGCCTCTGAATCGTACCCGGTATCACCCTCTGCCCCTTCAGGATGGCAGGAATCGTCATCGGGGGTACCCTCCGGTTGGGAATCCTCAGGCCGTTCCACGGCATCCAGGCGTCTCTTGAGGAAAGCCTGAGGCAACCTCTCAAAGGCGTCGGGCGAGGTGAGACCCTTGGTAGGCTTACCCAGGGCCTTAGCCTTGCCCTTACCCTTGGGTGGTTCCCCGGAATGGGGGGGAACGGCCTCCGACCAGTCACCCTCAGCTGAGGAAACCACCCTGCGCCGGACTGTAAGTTCTATAATACGGCGGCTTAAGGGTTCGAGTGCTGAGGAAACCGCCCTTTCCAGTGATGCATCTATCGCATCCACTAGCCCCAAGTGAACGGGGAGTAGAGACTGGTCTTCTTCCTCCTGCTCCCAGGTGCGGAATTCGCCTGCCATAATCAATAATGGAGCTAACTGGCCAGGGGGGAAAAAGAAAAGGTAGCAAATCAATTGGATGTACCTCTGTTTGTTGAGCACAACTACGAAACTGAAACAAGGCTCCGCGGGGAAAACCGCACAGCTGGAGCTAATTGCTGATGTCAAGATAAAGACGGAGGGAGAAAACCTTGCTAAGACTTGAGCCAACACACGCGTAATTATACTCGGCCGCGATGCACAGTCTCCGATAGTAAGCAGGAAACCTGTAGTAATGAAGTCCAGACAGATTGATATAATTCAAGATGATTTATTGTAGATATGTAGATGAGCCCCACCAGGAGCAGCCAGCATGCTGCTCAGCCCCATCACAACTGTGGCTTTTCTTGACAGACACCCAACATTCCGTAATACTTCATCATACTGTAACATTCTACTGGCAGGGCATGTGGTGGAAAATGGCATAGATAAGCATGGACAGTAAACTAGGATACTACATATCTCCTTTTCTTCCATAACACAACAAATAAGATAGAAACCCAAATAAGAACAAGAAAGCACCGATCCCTACCACCAGAAACACCCACTGGCCAGACAGGTATGACAGGAGGCAAAGCACAGCATGAGAAATAAAGAAAACAGAGAAGAGAATGAATGAATGAATACACCAACATCACTCATACTTCCCTGTAAACAACATAGCAATGGAAAAATCGACAATGTAAAGCAATAAGGCTTAATAAAAACAGGGTGAATAAAGAATGAATGAATACAATAACATCACTCCTACTTCCCTGTAAACAACATAGCAATGAAAAAAAATCGACATTGTAAAGCAAAAAGGCTTTATGTAAGAGGTCACACGTTGTGCACTGTAATAATGGGACTAAAGACTAATGACTCATATGACACACACCGTGTGAGTTAAAAAATATAATAGACCGTGTAATGACAACCTGGACAACCTCGTGTAGAGGTCACTTGACGTCCGTGTAAGGACAACCTGGACAACCACGTGTAGAAATCACTTGACGTCCGTGTAAGGACAACCTGGACAACCTCGTGTAGAGGTCGCTTGACGTCCATGCAAGGACAACCTGGACAACCTCGTGTAGAGGTCACTTGACGTCCATCTAAGGACAACCTGGACAACCACGTGTAGAGGTCACTTGACGTGCACCATAAGGGCAACCTGGACAACCTAGTGTAGAGGTCACTTGACGTGCACCGTACTGGAAATAAATCCCATACTGCACACACGGTGTGGGGTGATGGTATGATAGAAATTGAACAAGAAACTAAGACATACCCCAACAAGTGAGGATAGCCAATAGTCAGGTAACGTATAAGGGTAAGCACCCACGACACATACTTGAAAATAGATTTGAAACCGTGAGTAGTACAACAAACCCAAACATAGATGCATACAGTAAAACAGGATTAAACTACCATTTGCATTAAAATTTGATTTGAAAGGAGTTACAACTATGTGTGAATGTGAGATGTTTGATAGTAGTTTAACTCCCCTGGTGCAGACGTAACCATCGGGCGGCAAACTCAGTAAAATAGACAAAGGTATACATGTGACACACACACCATGATATGGCATTGAATCAGACTCCCAAAATGCTGGCACATAACTTAAGCATGTAACTAATATAACATAAGCTGTTTGAAATACCAGTGCAATTTGCACCTCCACTGGATCTTAAGAAAATCAATGGTGTGCCTGTCACCGCAAACATGTGAGACAGGCGTGTGAGCTTAGAAAAAGGCAGACAAGTTTGACGATGCACAGAAGACGCCGATTGAAGATCGAAGGGACAAAAGGCTTGCAGGGAAATAAGAACTCACCACTCGAACTGCTGGCAAAGTCCCGTGTCCTACGTGTGTCCCAAACCTTTGACAACTCAAACTAACAGCACATCCGTGGAAAGTGTCAAAGACTTGATTCTGGCCAAGACAACCGTAGCTAACTTGAAAGGAGTTCCAGGAAACTATCTAGAGCGAAGAGCGGTCAACATTCCCCGACGCTGGTGCTGACTTTGAAGAAACGACTTCTTTATTTAACGAACACCATGTGGTTGGCAGATAACAGGAGGTAGAGAACCCTGCAGTCCATAACAACTCCAATCCAAAGATGGCGGCACGCTTCAGATGTCTAGCCGGATGGCTCACGGCACGTCGGTGCTCCCAAAGTGTATTGTGACAGCCCAAAACTTCGTTCGTCACAAAGATCCATGGAGACAAAACTGGACAGCAGGAGACAGAACAGGTAGGACCGCACGTGCTTTAAATTACTTTTGAAATCCTTGCACGCGCTTACTGTGCGCGTGCGAGGCAGCTGGTGCCTCCTTTAAATGGAGCGGTTTAACTGCCCTTATAGTGGACATGTCTAAAGTGTAAGAAAAATAATGGACAAAAAGTGGCTCACCTTAGATATTTGTAGCCCCAGAGCTTGAGTTCTCCAACGGTCTTCAGATTAATTAAACAAACACTCTTGTCTTACGGTGGAGGTACCAATGTTGTAGCATGACCACTACCTCTTGTAATGTAAAATGGATCCATGAAATGCTTCTGTGCAGCTACACATTTAACGTCTTGAACCTTGAAAACTCCTGTTATGACAAGTAAACAAAAGGTTGATAACTTGAGCTTAATGATGTGTACAGGTACCTCCCTTATACCGCAAACCAGGAGATGACAGTGACGCTTGACAGTTTTGAAATGCAGTTGAAATTCTTTGATGAAAGGCGCAGTTCTAGTAGACGTGTCCAGATGTAGAACGACAAGGGCAGTGACATAGTGTAGTTGAAAGCACAGTTCTTGTTGATGTAGACACATGACCAGAGTACAGCACGCTTGAGATGCACTAGGATTGTTTTGATCTTGAGAGGCGCTTGAAGACAGAACCATCCATAGAGTAGCACTGTTCTTGTGCCGTGGTTGAAAAGTCCATTTATTGAGACAGGCTTGTGTGAAGTGGGATCTGGCACGCAGAGGTTGGGGGTGACCGGTGTAGTGGTCACTTGTGGGGCTCAGGGTGCCAGAGTCCTTGTCCCAGTCGTAATTTGTAGATTCTTGTTGCCTCTTTTGAAAAATCTTGACTTCTTTGACATTGAATTCTTTTGTTGAGCACATAGAACAAAGGTAAGTTTCCAGCTCGTCGCCATAAAAATGTAGTAATGAAGTCCAGACAGATTGATATAGCTCAAGATGATTTATTGTAGATATGTAGATGAGCCCCACCAGGAGCAGCCAGCATGCTGCTCAGCCCCATCACAACTGTGGCTTTTCTTGACAGACACCCAACATTCTGTAATACTTCATCATACTGTAACATTCTACTGGCAGGGCATGTGGTGGAAAATGGCATAGACAAGCATGGACAGTAAACTAGGATACTACAAAACCGTTCTCGCGTGCCAAGGAAAGGACCGGAATGCTGAGGAGAATCTCCCCTGCCGCCGGCAAGCGCGCGCACGCCAAGCCCCCTATCGGGGTGAGCAGTGCACCGCGCTGATCGGGTCGCGGACCCGTAAAGAGGATCAATGCCCCGCGGGCCGAGAGGGGAAAGAACGGCCCACACCGCCGACTGAGAGCCCCAAATGGCAGAAGGAGCCTCGCGGGGGAGAACGGACCTCAGGAGCGGCCCGGCAGCGAAGCGGAAAGGCCGCGCATTCGCCTAAAGGTGCGCAAGAAAGACCGGGAACTTCTCCGATCTCTGAACCGCCCCCGCGGCACGGAGAGCCGCCGCCAAGCGGTAAGCAACAAACAGTACCAATTAAAACAAGTCCGCAAAAGCACCAAAGCAAGTTACATTTCCTAATATGCTCAACATATAAACAGAGACAAGGAAAGGCACTTATCTGGCTGCTGAGCAGCGAAGAAATAGGAATTGCTGCTCCTGGACTCCGTTTATATGGGACTGCCTCTATGATCATTTGTTTATGAAAGACTCATGGGATTTGTAGTCTTTACTTGTTTTACTGTTAAGGCTTCTGAGCAATAAAAATGGAAGAGATAAGCATAATCCGAGCCTCCAGTCCTGCCATAGAATTCAAAACGTTGAAAGGAAAATTTTAAACAGTCAAAAGCACTGAGAGAGAAAAGTATGAATAAGTGGAAACCAATGAAGCAGCTCAGAGAAATAGAACAAAAAAAGAAAACAGAACAGACAAAAGACTACATAAAAAAAACAACAAAGGAGTCATGGGCTTACTACCTACTCTTCTCCCTGTCACGCCTAATGTTCATTTTCCCAATTTTTGTCTTTGTCTTTATATTCTCTTTTTTTTGCCGGTGTCATTTACTTAACTGCCATGTACATTAATGTGACTTATTTTTCAGAAGTTTTTGTGAATTGTGTGATTGTGAATTTGTATTTCTCTCGATCCCCTGTGCATTTCTATCTGTTTATGTTTTCCTCGGTTATGTCCTGTCATAAAATTCAAAAAAGAAAGTTTTAATAAAAAATAACAACAGAAAACATTAATAATAAACTCGAGAAACCAGAGGTGGCTCCTTCGCCATGTCCCCACTGAAAAATAATATCATAATAAAACCATTTTATTATCATTTTATTTTTCTTACCTTATTGCCAGCCAAGTCACGGTTAGGGTGGGGGTGGGGCCATGCTGATGAGTATCACGTCAGCTGTAGGGAGGAGTGGGAGGCACTTATATGAGCGTCTTAGACCAGCCAAACAGACATGCGCACTTAGGTTAATCCAACCCAGATGTGTTGTACAGTCAGTTAGGTAAAAAGCTGCAGGCTCCCTGTGCCTGAGCGAGTGTTAAAACAGCCCGCCCAGGCCAATCCAGGCGCTACTCTCATGCTAGGTATAGCATGAGAGCAGCATCTGGATTGGATGGGGAGCCTGTGCAGTGAAGCCCATCCACTTTAGGGACAAGAGGAGCAACGAGGCGGCCGGCAGTCGGTGCGGAGCAGCAGGTAAGTCTATTATTTTTAAAAACCCAACCCCAAACTCTCCCCTACCACTTTACTCTAGCAGCAGCCACTACTGTGAGATACGCATGTGCATTAACAAGAGTAGCCAGGTAAGAAAAGCCCATATTGATCATATCTTCGTATAGAAAGGGCTACTAAAAATGTATAGTCCCCCCCCCACAGACCACGTGCGGAACCTCTGCATCATCCGGGACTCCTCGCTCACCATGAACCGCCAGATCAACGCCGTCTCACCATCCTGTGTCCACACACTATGCCTGCTCCAAAAGATCGTCAAATGGCTCCCCACCGAGTCCAGAAAGACAGTCACACACACAATCATCAGCAGCAGAATGGACTATGGCAACGCTCTCTACGCCGGCATCACCCAGAAACTCTTCAAAAAACTGCAGAACATCCAGAATGCCTCCGCCAGGCTCATCCTCAACATTCCCCACTGCAGCCACATCACCAGCCACCTCAGAGACCTCCACTGGCTCCCAATCAACAAAAGAATCACCCTCCAGCTCGCACACATGACTACAAAGCCCTACATGACGGGGGACCTGCGTACCTTAACCACCACCTCACATTCCACGTACCCACCAGAGACCTCCGCACCGGCCAACTGGCCCTGGCTACCGTCTCACGTATCCGCAAGACCACAACCGGAGGAACATCCTCTCCTACCTCGCAGAGAAGACCTGGAACACCCTGCCTCTCCACCTCAGGCAATCACCGTCAATGCCTCAATTCAGGAATAACCTTAAGACCTGGCTCTTCGACTGAACCAAAGTGCCTTCGACAGAACTGCAGCTCCCAGACCCGCGCCTTGAGACCCTTATGGGTGAGTAGTCGCACTTTACAAGTCATTGATTGATTGTTTTGATTGCGTATAATCCCCTATATGCTAATATTTGCATCAGATTCATAGATCCTGGGTATCCATGGAAAGCGGGAAATGATTATCTAAAAATGCTAGTAGAACTTCAAGACAGTTAAACGATTTAGAAATGTTGTCTTTTAAAATGTGCATGGTGAAAGGATCAAAAAGACAATATTTAAATCCAGAGTTTTTAAGTCTTGGTCTTAATGCTGTAAATTCCTTTTGTATGGCAACTGTTTCTGTAGCAAAAACCTGATGTATAAAGATTTTAGTGCTGTTAACCATGAGAGAAATAATTTATTTTGCTGATTTTCTTATCATTACAAGATGATAGTGACTCAGAACCTTAAATATGACTTGTCTTGGTTTGGTTTCACCAGGCTTATGGTGAGATGTAATGCGAAGTGGTTTATCAATCTCAAATATTTTTGGAAATGTTATTTTTTTAAAGATTAGGCAGTATACTCTCAAAATATTGTCTACAAACGTTGACCTTTAAGTCCTTAGGTAAATTAAAAAATTCTCAAATTGTATTGATGATTTCCATTTTCCAAGTCTAACAATAGCTTACTCATAGGATGGATTTTTGCAGTAAGTGGAATTAGGTGGTCAATTTTAGTTGCATTGTCATTAATTTTATTGTCAGCGACCTTCATGGAAAGACCAGCCATATCTTTGAGAATATTTTTGCATTCTGCAACAATATTATCAGTGTTGGACCAGGCAGCTTGTAATTCTTCAAGTATGGTAGTAAGAAAAGTTTCAGAGGAGTCAACAATTTTTGATTTATTAGGTGGTGGAGATACTGCCTGTTAACGCTTATTGGCATTGAAAAATACATATTTACTTTTCATACTTAGAAATAAACAGGAGAATACATATAATAACAATATAAAGTTGTAAAGGGACTAACAAATGCTAAACAAATGCAGTTTTGATGAAAATCCACAGGTGCATCAGCTAAAACTGACAGTAGGAGGATCTAGGCCACAGCTTAGCCCTCTCCTGAAGAAATTCCGCCTTTCCTGACAGGAACTCTTGGTAGAGAAAGTGAGGAGCCTCGGTGCAGTCCCAGCCCTGCCTTAGAAGAACCAGAATTACAGCGCTTTGAGTAAAAAAAAGGGCCTGGAGACGCCTCCCAGTGTAAGGGTAAGAGAAATATTAAAATAATTAAGAAATTGGCCCAAGAAAGAGTTAAAAGAGCTTGTCGTACAGACAGGCGTGCCAGAGATCAATGGGGGGCAACCATCACGCTCGTGCATCTCCTTATGAAGGCTACATTTCAGCAGACACAAAATGATTCTCTCTGCTATGATTTCAAAGCTCTTGATCTGCCCATTTTGGTTTATACATTTCTGTATTGGTGTGATCAGAAAACTCTTGTATGGGAGAATAAAATAGCACAATTCTCTTGGAAATTAAAACTGTTAATTCTTTGCATAAACTGTTTTTACTTTGTTCAGTTTAAATATCAATAATCACCACGAACACTAGCAGACTATCAGCATGCGGGGAGGGTGAAGCAAAGGACAGACACCTAGCACTGACTCCACCAGTAAATGCCATCTCTTCATGAAAAATAAAAACCCCAGTTACTGGGTAGGAAGGGAGAGCCTGAAGTTTAACCTCTCAATTTGAAAATCATACCCACCAATGAGTACGACCTGCATTGGAAAACACCACAACTAGTACTGTACCATAAGTTGCCACCCAAAGCAGATAGAGGGTTGAAGGGAAACCAAAGTGCTCTGGTTAACGTTCTGTACGATTCCTACTTTCTCAGTAAGACTGTGCGTTGAGCAGCATAAGCGTCAAAACTATGTGGGACTGAGTCCAAACATACCATCAGAATATTATTTATGATTTATTTATCAAACTCCTCGAACACAAACGTTGATTGGCTTACAGGAGTACTTCAACAAATTCTCTGTTTTACTTGCTGTTTGGTGGTGACATTCCTTGGACAAAATAAGGAGTAACAGACTTGACACATTTGTCGGCTAAAAAAAAGAAGCATGCACACTCAAAAATCGATATGGAAAACCTGACAAGACTGGGAATGTTGGGTGACACGCCCATTGAAGCCCACATAAGCAATGCGTATTGAAAAGCATAAAGAAACACAATGAAGGAGTCGATAGGAATAGACAAATACTTTAAAAATAATGGATTCTATTAGTTTCTGTGGTGCTTTTGAACTGGCATTACGAGGGTTTGACGAGTCTGAAAGTTCCCAAATCCTGGATATTCAAAGGCCTTATGGATTAACCATAAACTGTGAAAATAAAGCACATTTAGCAAGTGCTACCATCTTTAAGGGCACCTCTGAAACTATACAAAATGAACTCCTTGAGTATCTGCTAGAAATTCTAAGAAGCTATATTGTCCAACAGTTGAAAGACGCAGACTTTGTTGTTATTCAGGTTGATGACACCACTGATGTGGCCACTAAAACAGTCCATATTAATCCTTTGGTACCTTGACAATGACAGTAAATTTGTGGAGAGGTTCTATCGTTTCACACATTTAAGAGACTCTAGTGCCGACACCATTGCTTCAGCTATACTCCGTGAACTGAACTTGATTTTTCCAGAGCACCCTCAAAAGCAAAAACGTTTTGCACAAAGCTATGATGGTGGTTCAGTAATGAGTAGAATCTTTGGTGGAGTACAAAACAAATTAGAGATGTGTACCCTGGGAAACAGCCTTTACATCGACTCATTGACAATGAAGGACCTGAACCACGACTCCTTAACAACGACCTCAACCTGAATCACGAGTCTTTTAACCACTAATGCATTTACAACTACCTCTGGCCAGTAGATGCCACTCTTGGATTGTATATGACAGATGTATTACTATTGATAAAATGGTGGATGGGCGCATTTTATATGGTTTTGTAGAGTGGATGTGTTGTTTTTTTTTTAAGAAAATAATTTTGTTGTAAATGCATTAAAGGTAAAGGCTACTCGCAGTAAAAAAAAAATACTTTACAATGTAAGTATTTTGGTAAGTATTACGTGATATATATATATATATATATTTGCAAGTGTATTTTTAAGGGTTTAGGGTGAGTATGGATTTTTAAGGGTATTTTTAGGGTTTAGAGTGGGTATGGGTTTTTGGGTGGCAAGGGTATTTTTTAGGGTTTAAGGTGGGTATGGTTTTTGGGTGGCAAGGGTAATTTTATGATTTAGGGTGGGTATGGGATTTTGGGTGGCAAGGGTAATTTTATGGTGGGTATGGGTTTTTGGGTGGCAAGGGTAATTTTAGGGTGGGTGTGGGTTTTTGGGTAGCAAGGGTATTTTTAGGGTGGGTGTGGGGGTTTGGGGTGGAAAGGGAATTCATAGGGTTTGGGGTGGGTGTAGGTTTTGGGGTGGAAAGGGATTTTATAACATTAATAGTGAGTATAGGGGTGTGTGTGTGTATATAGTGTTAATACTTACCAACATTAATTTTACAACACATGTCTTTAGCATGCATGCCTTTACCACGAAATGTAAGTGTTTTACAGGTACATACAAACCCATAACACATACATACATGTATATATATATATAGGTTTATACTTACCTGTAAAATAGATACATTAATGGTGTAAAGGCAATCGTGGTAAAGGCATAGTAGTTGTAAAAAATAGTTGTTGTTAAAACTGTAGTGGTTTAGACTAAGTAGTGGTTAAGGAGTAGTTGTTTAGACTGTAGTTGTTCAAGTGGTAGTTGTTCAATCATACAACCGTGTACCCTTATGCCCATTATGTCCACTATTATACGCTACAACTGAATATTATTATGCAAAAAGCAGTGGCAAAGATCTTTGAGGCACAAATGCTTCTTTTTTGGATGTAGCAGCATTCTTCTCACGTTCACCCAAAAAACGGAAATACTTCATGACATTGTGGCCAAAAGGCTCCCAAAGGGATCCCCAACTCAGAACTTTCACATCCGCACAATCACCCTAATATATCAATATAGGGTTGATCTTGAGAAATGTTTCGACACCATAGAAGCCAGTGGTGACTTTGAATCCAAAAGCCGAAATGAGGACTGTGGCTTTGCTAGAACACTACAAGACAGAGAGTTTTGATTTCCTGAAATAATGCCTCATGTCGACATATTATACAACCAGCTACAAAAACGCGAAATAGATACTGTATTTGCGCAAAGAACTACCATTCTGTTTGTTACCAGCATGAACAAAGTCAGAGAAGGGATTGACAATTTAGACAGCACACTGCCAAACGAATCTAGTTTTTCACACTGCAAAAAAAACACATCAGCAGTCTGATTAGAATTGTAAAGAAAATATGTGACACTATAGTTGTGCTGCAAAATAATGTTTTCCTTTCACAAAGCATTTGGGGAGTATCGCATTACTGTAAAGTGATCAGTTTGCAAATTATGATACTTCCTTCCCTGAGCAGGCACTGAATGAGGCTGTGGGAGCTTGTCCTATGCTCAACAAAGAGGATCTGAGAACTGAGCTAACTGTACAGTATGGAATGGATGTATATCGGCAGGCCACTAGTACCATTTCTTTGCTAGCTTTAATTCAAAAACTTAATATGGAAAAATCACTTACAGAGACAGTGGTTCTACTAAAAATAGTCAAAATCACTCCTATGATAACAACAGTCGGAACAATGTTTTTCAACTTTGAACAGAATCAAGACATTCTTAAGGAACACCCTGACTGAGGAAAGACTGAATGCTTTAGCAATGCTCTCTATAGATAGATCTTGTTAAGAGAATCCCAGACATTACTGTTCAAGTCATTGAGAAGTTTGCTGCTATTAAAGACAGGCGTGTTGATTTTGTCTACAAAAAGTGAACAATATGTGTTAATCCTCACATTTCTTGAATGCTGGTAGTTTGTGACCTGCTCAGTTGTTCATCGTCTGCTGTACAGATATTGGAGTCACTGAAATCACTGGAGTATGTTGACTTCAATCTGTCTAACATTTACAGTATGGTTGCTCTGAAACTCAATACTGAGCATTTGAGACATTGCAGAGTCCTTCATTTTCTGATTGTGCTTTAGCAGCACCTCTCTCAATAATTTGTGTGGGTTGATTGGTTCATAAGAGCCTTCTTTGCAATTGCTATCTATCTGATCCAAAACACCCATTGAATTTTTGATAAATTTGTTCAGCTTGTCTATTACACGCGTACTTATATGTGGTGCTCCCAAGATAAGAGAGGTGCTGCAGATCATTATGGCTTTGCTGGGCCACCACTACTTCATAAACAACAGCTGCATCATTTGCAATGTTTGTAAATGATGTATCTGGTTTTGATGATGTTGTGGACCAGCAAGGGGAGCTAATGGTGTTCCATCATCAGGATGGGGGTGATGTGATAATATTTCTTCATCCCCTGAATGAGACGTACAGTGCCTTGTAGGGTGCCATACTGCCTTTTAATATTTATTTCTTGCTATCTCATTGTGTCCAGTCCGACAATACCTTGTATTTCCTCAGTAGATTTCATTTGTAAAGGTATATCAATAAATAAAGAAATCTTTGAGGTACTAAGCATTGTTATCTCAAAGTCTGTTATGAAGTTCTATGGTTATACTGAATAAACAGCTACCTACGTCATTATCATAAGAAATATCTTTATTGATGTCATAACTACACTTTCACAATTGCTTTATAAACCTTCTTGCTTTCTCAAATTTGCTTGAAAATGCACCATTTTCTCACTCTTTTTTCAAAATTTCCTCGGGCATCCCGAATACCCCTTGAGTCCCCCTTATGACGGTCGGGCTCACTTGCTATGCCAGCTCGCCACTGGGCGCTCATCCCAAACTGTTGGCTGGGTGCTTGTGTGAGAGTATCTGGTGTGGAACAAGAGGAAATCTTATGTGTGAGTGATGCAGTCCAGTTGTTGACTGGGAGCTACAAGGAGTAATGGCACTAGGGGTCAGCTCCAGCCCCAAAGGTCTTTTCAACTCGCAGGCCCTGCCCGGGAGGTAAAGTGTTAACTAGCACAGAGAGTCTGGAGTACAGGGGAGCAACACAAACACACAACTTTCATACCCTGCACAAAGCACCAAAATTCAGGGTGTTACCCAACTCGTGGTATGAAATATATAAGTATTAACTGTAACTCCTCTGTTCTGCCATACACAACAAGGACAAAGTTCAGCAAGTGAAAACAATACAGGTTTTGGTTGACTTACTCAGAGAGGACATTCAGCCTTTCTCCCATTCTGATGATGGTCTCAGCCTGGCCACCTGATGGAAAATCATACAACGCCACAAAAACACATTTGTTGACGGCTGCAAGAAAGAAGAAATTAATATGTCATAACAGCACAGATCACAGATCCTTACTTTAAGTCAGTGTGAAAAGGAGCTAGCATAGGCGGGATCGGGTACCATGATAATGAAGCTTGATGCGGTTACCGGAATGGATAACAGTGTACGAAGGAGCTCATTTGGCTAATACGCCCAAGTAATTCAGATTCAACTCCACTTTAACACCAGGCTAGATTCATCATCGGCTAGGTCGCATAGCTGATAATATGTGTGCGTAGTATCTGCAGTGCCATCTGACCAGTTCTTTTGGTTGCACTAAAAGCATCAATCCAGGATAGCTCCAAAAATCTGCTCGCAAGTAGTGGCAGAAACCTGGTCTCATCAATACCCATGAAGATGGATTTCTTCTGCAAAGCACTAGAACCAGCTGTGAACGCAGAGAGTGAGGCCTGCATGATGCCTCAGACAACCATCTCTGCATCCACATTCACAAAGTGCCATTATTGCAAACAGGGTCCCTTACAGGCCTTACTGTGTCTGTAATGTCAAAGAAGAAACACTTTGTAAAAGAGACATTGTGGGGGACCATGAAGTGCATCATGGTTCCGCTTTTGCATTCTCAAATGCCCACACATGATTTGCACAACAGGAGTGGTAAGAGCAGTCATTAATCACTGCTTTGCAAAGCATGAGCAGTCACAAAACATGGATAAATGCCCTTGTAAATAACAAGGAATGGGTGGAAGCATCTCTTTACGGATTGCTTTTTACTTGCAATTAGCAAGGAATTTCAGTACGGACATTGCAAGTTGCAAATACATTTGCAACTTGCAATGACAATTTCAAACACTGCTACTTGGTTTTTCACCCTCACAAAGCCTGCCACCTGGGGGATCAGGGCTTTTGCAAAGGTGAAATCCTTTTAGTACACTGGTCCGATTGTGTTTCTGAAATTAATAATTAAGAGTGCTGGATAAGAAAACTCTAGAAACAAAAAACATATAACAAATTGTGCCAACATTATTGTGCTGCAAAGGCCCTTAACAGCAAACTCGAAAGTATTTCACTCATTTCACTCTCTCTATCTAGACCCGATCTAACAATTGCCACTGTTGACCTGCTCCCAAGTGGCTGGTTTCTGTGTGCTGTGGAGACATCTTAACCCTCCTTGATGGGATCAAGGGTCATCCTACCTTAATGGCACTGCCTACTTGAGCTGTGAGGGTCTGCTCCCTCCTTGCAGTGGTGCATTTGTGACTCCACTTCAGGCTTGGGTCGGCTCCATAACTAGATTGGTCTCATCATGAGAAAAGCTGTAACACCAACCTAAGCTCTCATGTCAAGATTGGAGGCAACACAGTGTACAGGGGGAATATGAAGGTTACCAAATGGGTAATGTAAACACTGAGGTCCGTACGAGGACTCTGTACACATTAAAGTGGTGTTCTCCAAGCTTACGGCACAGACTGAATAAGCACTAAAGATGATGCTCTAACTTGCAAGGTAGACCACTTGCAAGCTCCCCTGGACAAATAGAGAAAGAGAATAGGGCCAGCAGAACAAAGGGCAACAGACTTTGAGGACAAAGGAGTAGACATGGATGGCCCCTTTCACAGATTTGAATCCAAAATGCTGGGGATGCAGGCCAAAATTGAAGATCTGGAGCGGCGGACCCAATGAAACATTTATATCCTTGGTATAGAAGAGGCTGAACAGGCAGGGAACGTAAAAGACCCTGACGAAAATCTATAGAGAATCTTGTTTCAGGACTCCTCATTCTCTCCTCACTGAGCCGTAGAGAGAATGCATCAGTACCTCACAGTGCACCCGGTGCGGTGCAGGCCCTGCAGATACATAATCACCTGGCTTCTGAAGTTCAGAGGCAGTGAACACATCCTGCAAAAGGGGCAGGAGTATGGATAGCTGCAGTACGAGGAGTTAAAGCTATTAGTATTTCCATATCTCAATTCCTTTCCTTCTTGAAAAACATTTCCTAAAGTTTACGAAGGTGTTGCATGAAAAGAAGGTGAAATGCACCATCCTGCTCTCATCTAAGCTTTGTGTTTAATTTGGGGATTAGCTCCCTTCTTCAGCTCAGCATGGGATGCCATGAACTTTGTGCTGGGTGGCATCACTGGGTTGGATGGTGTTGCTTCGCCAGATAAGACTGCCAGTCAACAAAGCCAACTTGAGAAGAAATTGCTGGGGGTAGGGGCCTACACGCTCCTAGATTCTACTGCTGCCTGGAGTCATATGAAAGCACACTGCAGCAGAGATCTTTAAGAAGGCCAGGAACATGAACAGTCTATTTTGGAAATAGTAATCACTATAGCACCCCCTTAATTGATTAATAACTAGTATCATTATATGCTAAAATTATAATGTTAGGGTATGAGCTGGACCCTCAGTAGAAAGATGGAGCGATCAGGGTAGTACCAAGGCATGTATATACCCCCAGTGGATTTACTAACATGTAATTAGGAGCTATTTACTAAGGGGCCGATTCCGATCTCGGTCGGAGGCGCACCCAATACCATTCGGTCGGGAAAAAAGCCATGCGAAAGCCTGTTTCCCGATCGATCCGTACAGCACACCGAACGAGTAAGTACGATGCGCACAACAGCACAGAATCCGGCCGAGCCGTACTCACCCAAACCAGGTCCTGTTCCCCGACCGAGGCGAATCCGGAAACGCTGAATCGAGTCGCACGGAAGGGAAAAATGCAGCTCCGTCCGGCCGAACAAGTACGATGCGCTTCCGGTACGCGCCGAACCCGTCGCTACGCACGGCACGTCAAAGCATCCGGGAGAGGCACACATAAGCTCCGATTCGCGCCACAACACGATCCACGGCTACGAGACGAACACGCCAGCGACGAGGACGACGCGAAGCAACGAGAAGGACGAACGACACGAACCAACCATGAATCCCTTCGTCCCGATCATACCAATATTCTACATTTACTACCGGAACAGGCACGGACGCGTACGGCACAGAAGGTAAGTCAGACACCAACCACACAACACATATACAACACGTACACGACACATCACACACACACACACAGAGGGATGCAGAATATACTTACACCAGCAACAGCAGCACCATAGGGGCGGGATGCCCATCACCAATGCCACATATGCACACAGGGGCCTGAATGCGCACCACCACCCCTACCCAGGGGGCAGGATGCCTACCACTACTACCACCCTAAGCCAGGGGGCTGGATGCCTACCACCACCCTTAGCCAGGGGGCTGGATGCCTACCACTACTACCACCCTGAGCCAGGGGGGCTGGATGCCTACCACTACTACCACCCTGAGCCAGGGGGGCTGGATGCCCACCACCACCCTTAGCCAGGGGGCTGGATGCCTACCACTACTACCACCCTGAGCCAGGGGGCTGGATGCCTACCACTACTACCACCCTGAGCCAGGGGGGCTGGATGCCTACCACTACTACCACCCTTAGCCAGGGGGCTGGATGCCTACCACTACTACCACCCTTAGCCAGGGGGGCTGGATGCCTACCACTACTACCACCCTTAGCCAGGGGGCTGGATGCCCACCACCACCCTTAGCCAGGGGGCTGGATGCCTACCACTACTACCACCCTTAGCCAGGGGGCTGGATGCCTACCACTACTACCACCCTTAGCCAGGGGGGCTGGATGCCTACCACCACCCTTAGCCAGGGGGCTGGATGCCTACCACTACTACCACCCTTAGCCAGGGGGCTGGATGCCTACTACCACCCTTAGCCAGGGGGCTGGATGCCTACCACTACTACCACCCTGAGCCAGGGGGCTGGATGCCTACCACTACTACCACCCTGAGCCAGGGGGGCTGGATGCCTACCACTACTACCACCCTTAGCCAGGGGGCTGGATGCCTACCACTACTACCACCCTTAGCCAGGGGGGGCTGGATGCCTACCACCACCCTTAGCCAGGGGGTGCTGGATGCCTACCACTACTACCACCCTGAGCCAGGGGGGGCTGGATGCCTACCACCACCCTTAGCCATGGGGGGCTGGATGCCTACCACTACTACCACCCTGAGCCAGGGGGGGCTGGATGCCTACCACTACTACCACCCTGAGCCAGGGGGCTGGATGCCTACCACCACCCTTAGCCAGGGGTGCTGGATGCCTACCACTACTACCACCCTTAGCCAGGGGGCTGGATGCCTACCACTACTACCACCCTTAGCCAGGGGGGCTGGATGCCTACCACTACTACCACCCTTAGCCAGGGGGCTGGATGCCTACCACTACTACCACCCTTAGCCAGGGGGCTGGATGCCCACCACCACCCTTAGCCAGGGGGGCTCGATGCCTACCACTACTACCACCCTGAGCCAGGGGGGGGCTGGATGCCTACCACTACTACCACCCTGAGCCAGGGGGAGCTGGATGCCTACCACTACTACCACCCTTAGCCAGGGGGGGCTGGATGCCTACCACTACTACCACCCTTAGTCAGGGGGGGCTGGATGCCTACCACTACTACCACCCTTAGCCAGGGGGCTGGATGCCCACCACCACCCTTAGCCAGGGGGGCTGGATGCCTACCACTACTACCACCCTGAGCCAGGGGGCTGGATGCCTACCACTACTACCACCCTTAGCCAGGGGGCTGGATGCCCACCACCACCCTTAGCCAGGGGGCTGGATGCCTACCACTACTACCACCCTGAGCCAGGGGGGGCTGGATGCCTACCACTACTACCACCCTGAGCCAGGGGGGGCTGGATGCCTACCACTACTACCACCCCCACTCATACGATGGACAATGCATGACACAACCAGCACACCACAACCTAGGGAATGCAAGAAAAAGACATCCCCCCAACACCATGACAAGCGTGTGTAGACTGTGTCAAATTCCTACAACACCGAACATGACTTTGAACATACAATGTGACCCCCTAGCACATGTGCCACACATATATGTGTGTGGCACCCACAATGCAAGCAGGCCATGACCATTGTGGCAATGGGGTCCAAACCCCCATCATCACAGTGACCAAAATGTAAGTGTGGGGTCCATAGCTGAAGCACATTTTGAACATTGTGGCAATGGGGTCTAAACCCCCATCATCACAGTGAGCAAAATGTAAGTGTGGGGTCCATAGCTGAAGCACATTTTGAACATTGTGGCAATGGGGTCCAAACCCCCATCATCACAGTGACCAAAATGTAAGTGTGGGGTCCATAGCTGAAGCACATTTTGAACATTGTGGCAATGGGGTCTAAACCCCCATCATCACAGTGAGCAAAATGTAAGTGTGGGGTCCATAGCTGAAGCACATTTTGAACATTGTGGCAATGGGGTCCAAACCCCCATCATCACAGTGACCAAAATGTAAGTGTGGGGTCCATAGCTGAAGCACATTTTGAACATTGTGGCAA
>CAWUFW010005246.1:1100000-1373516 GCA_963921515.1 Calotriton arnoldi | reverse complement strand
GTGGTGGGCATCCTGCCCCCCTGGGTGAGGGTGGTAGTAGTGGTGGGCATCCTGCCCCCTGGCTAAGGGTGGTAGTGGTGGTGGGCATTTGGCACCCCCTGGCTAAGGGTGGTTGTGGTGGTTGGCATCCAGCCCCCTGGGTTGGGGTGGTGGCGCGCATTCAGGCCCCTGTGTGCATATGTGGCATTGGTGATGGGCATCCCGCCCCTATGGTGCTGCTGTTGCAAGTATATTCAGATTCCCCGTGTATGTGTGTGATGTGTCGTGTACGTGTTGTATGTGTTTTGTGGTTGGTGTCTGACTTACCTTCTGCGCCGTACGCGTCCGTGCCTGTTCCGGTAGTAGATGTAGAATATTGGTATGATCGGGACGAAGGGATTCATGGTTGGTTCGTGTCGTTCGTCCTTCTCGTTGCTTCGCGTCGTCCTCGTCGCTTGGCTTCGTCCTCGTCGCTTCGCTTCGTCCTCGTCGCTTCGCGTCGTCCTCGTCTGTGCTGTGTTCGTCTCGTAGCCGTGGATCGTGTTGTGGCGCGATTCGGAGCTTGTGTGCGCCTCTCCCGGATGCTTTGACGTGCCGTGCGTAGCGACGGGTTCGGCGCGTACGGAAAGCGCATCGTACTTGTCCGGCCGGACGGGGCTGCATTTTCCCTTCCGTGCGACTCGATTCGGCGTTTCCGGATTCGCCTCGGTCGGAGAACAGGACCTGGTTTGGGTGAGTACGGCTCGGCCGGAATTTTTGCTGTTGTGCGCATCGTACTTGCTCGTTCGGTGTGCTGTACGGATCGGTCGGGAAACTGGCTTTCGCATGGCTTTTTTCCCGACCGAATAGTATTGGGTGCGCCTCCGACCGAGATCGGAATCGGCCCCTAAATGTTTATGCATCTTTTCCTTTTAAACTGTCATTTTCTAGGCGCACTTCAATTGCACTGTTACTTTCCAAGTTGTTAAATTTCATTAGTACTTTATATGGAATGCTCAGTCAACTAAAATGCTCAGATTGGTGGCATTACCTACTGCTATTTGACTTAATTCTAAGTGCCATGAAAATTAGGAAAATGAAGCAGTCTTGGACAGTGGGCTCGCTATGTGAGATTGGCGGGATGGTTGCTAATAGCTTTATTGTTCACATACTGTCAGGTGATAGCAGCTGTTCCCTCATTACAAAACATCAAATGTGGGTCTTAACCATAATTGCTGAGCAGGAGCCAAGAGTGCTCAACACCTTCAGCACCAGATGTTAATATAGCCTTAAAGGCCCTCTCCCGCGTTAAAGGCCCGAGCCGAAGGCGAGGGACTTTAACAAGGGTGAGGGACTTTAATAGCTGGTATAGCCCTGCTACGAAGGGCTATAAGGCTATTAGAACATTCTGCCACTAGAGGGCAGAATGTTCTAACAAATAAAACAAAGGCTTCTCGAAGCTCGAGGGGATTTAAATCCCCTCGAGCTCCGAGAGGCCTTTGAAAAACATTAGAATGTTGCTCTGCGGGCCTTTACCGGCCCGTAGAAGCAGGGAGCACTCCATTGTCTTCAATGGAGCTCCCAACATTCCAATGTTCTAATAATTATTAGCTTGCTAAGCAAAGAGTAAAAACACTCAAGAGTTGATTACAAAAGTAATTTCTCTTGTGGTTTTCACTGCATACCCTGAGTGCTACTGTAGTAGGTTTATATTATTTTCCTATTTATTTTGCCAGTAGATTGGACTTTCATCGCCATTAGTTTTTTCTAATTTTACACTCAGTGCATTTTTACTCAGTGCAGTTTTAAGTAGTGGGGCTCACTTATCAGTATATGGTTCTGAATTATTGTGTATGAGTTTATTATTTGGTGCATTATTTGAGTACCACTGATGGCACAAGACCAGTCTGGTTAGGGTCACGGAAATATAAACATAACAAAATAGTGACGACTGCTTTTAGACGGTGATCAATATTTGCTGAGCTGTTTCATTGTGTTCAGCACTTAGGGGCTGATTTTGCATTTTAGCAGGCAGCAGAGGCCCATAATTAAAGATAACCTCCATCCCAAAGGTGTTTTTTTTCACCAAACCTTCACCTGCCACTTGCCTGGTCAGCATTTTTTTGTTTTTCAAAGACAACCACAAAAGCAAGGAATTGCCTTCAAAGGACCAAAAAAAGGTAATGCCTTTAATGAACTGGGAGTCGACTCCAAGATAGTGGGGAACATTTGAGCATGTATTATTGTCCGTTACAGTCACATTGTTCAGGGCTCTCTTGCATTCTAAATGACCCCGGGAGAACTGTGTGAATGTGGTCACCGGCGGCTCCTCCGCAATGGTGGAGGAGTGTCGCCCCACTGGTCAGAGCCAGCAGCTGAAAAATAAAACTATATTTTAATATTGTTTTATTTTTTAACTGCTGGCTGAGCCAGCATATGCAGGGCTGGGGCGGGGTTGGGTCATGGGGACGGGGTGGGAGTGGTAGATGTGCACTTTTAAGTGTGCATGTCAGTTTGGCCAGCCGTCTTAGGCCGGCCAAACTGACTTGCGCACTTAGGTTTCTCCAACCCAGCTGTATTGCACAGCTGGGTTGGAGAAACAGCACAGACTTCCTGTGCCTGAGCGAGCGTTAATCCAGCCCGCTCTGGTCAATCCCCACGCTGCTCTCATGCTTGAGAGCAGTGCGGGGAATGGAAGGGGAGTCCGTGATGCTGTCCCGGCACTGCTGGGACCAGGAACTAGCAGCAGAGGAGTGCTAGGCAGTTGGCAGCATGAGGTAAGAGTTTTTTTTTTATTAACCCCACCGCTGCACGCTCCCCGCGCACTTCCTGCCAGACCCCTCTCACCCCCCACACCCTCCCCACCCACCCACCGATATTTATCTATGTCAGCCGCCACTGCTAAATAGGATGAACACTACAATGCACTCTCAGTGTTGTGCTGCTGCAAGGGGTTGGTTGTAACTTGTTTCACAGTGATACCAAGGGTACCATGGATATATATAATCATTGTAGATTTACTTGGAAGAGTTCATTGATTACCCAAATCTGTTAATATTTTTGCATGCAGAATTATTACAATTGTACTATTATGCATGCTTGAATTGTACAAAATAGTGCATTTTCACTTGACTGTTCATATTTTTGTTTCCGCACAGATTAATCCATTCTTCTAAACCACCCATAGTGTTCTCTCCCTACTCTCGACCTGCATTCCCACTTACTGCTAGCCCCTCGATAGAAGTAAATTTGCCTGCATTCTATGGGGCACACAACCTGCAATTGCTCTTGAACACTCACAAATATTGAAGTTTGTGACACCCATTACCTGTTGGCTCCTTTTACATCACCCAGAAACGCTAACACACCTAATTCTGCCATCCTTTGCAAATGGTTTAGAGGTGCCTAAAGTGCCTCAAAGTTGAGTCAGTGGAAAAATCTTGGGATGGAAAGGTTAGGCTATAAAACAGAACTGATCTAAGGTCGCATGGAAAGGCAGCAGTCAGGAATAGCATGTTGTCTCCTGATCATGTTTCTAAAGAAAATATTTAATCCAACATCACTCAGTGTCACTTTTTCCCACTTTCCACTGTGTTGCTTTACTGGGAACGAGAGGGATGGTGCCTCTGAGGGGGTGGGGTAGAGGAGAGAAGGCGTCCCCACTCTCCATGCACTCCAGGGGCTGCCGAACAATCACACCTTCAATGCCTCTCCGCTCTCTTCTTGGCAAAAACAAGGTGCTCTGGAGCGGCTGTCCTTGTCCCAGGGTGGTTTCATAAGCCTGAATGGATTCCTGCAGTGCAGAGTATGCATTCACGAGCTGAATACCTAGTATGTGCAATGGTTTCCAGCTTTTCTTTTGGTTTTACCTCATGATAGTCACCTGTTTATCGTTTGGCCTTGTGATGAGTGCCAAAATCGTAGGTCACACGGCAACACCATGTGAGTGGGCAGGTCTGTTAATGTACGGACAGATTTACTAAGGCCTTGCATTGTCCTTGCAAGACAACACAAGTCCTTAACTGGGATTTAATTAGCCACGCACAGCCACTCCGCGTGGCGTAGCTTGGTTTACTAAATACAAAGCAAACGCAACACCAGCGCATAGCACTGCCTTAGGTTACTTTGCATCGGGTGAGCTAACAATCGTGGAGCATGGGCATTCCCATGCATCTACTTTGACGCAAACCCAGATTTACAAGGACTCATATATCTGGGCTTGTACCAAATTGGTGTGCCTACCTGACAGAGGCGTAAGAGGAGCAATATCTTTATTTTCCTCAGTTAGTTCCTCTTACCACGTGTTCTGCATTCTGCAGCAGACATAGAAAGAGGGAAATGCGTTTAAGGATTGTTTTGATGCAGGAAGGTGTCCCTTCTGGCACAAAATCAATCCGGCCCATAACACAGACAACCTTGCATTATGGTGCTAGGGTGCCTGCGTTGGTGCTAAGCATCACACAGGGTACCAGCACCACAAGAGAGAACAAATGTTCCATATCTTTGTCAATATGGAGCCTTTTTGCCCTCTTCCTTTGCAATACAGCTCAGCAAGTTGCTTTGCTGCGTTGTTTTGTGTGAAAGAATGGTAAATCTGCCCTATAGTGTGAAATAATCAGTTGGCTAATAGTTAGACCCATTTTATGAGCACCAAACGTCAATTTAGAATCATGTTTATTCTATACACTGTGCATTAAAGTAATACAAATTATGATCATCATTCACAAACGTTTAAAAAATAGTCACCAAATTGCTTGAGCAAGGGATTATTCTACATTTAGAGTACATTTTCAGCATTTTTGGAATTCTTCTAGAAATCCAAGTGTACCATGGATATATATAATAATTGTAGATTTACTTGGAAGAGTTAATTGATTACCCAAATCTGTTAATGTTTTTGCATGCAGAATTATTACAATTGTACTATTATGCATGCTTGAATTGTACAAAATAGTGCATTTTCACTTGACTGTTCATATTTTTGTTTCCGCACAGATGAATCCATTCTTCTAAACCACCCATAGTGTTCTCTCCCTACTCTCGACCTGCAAACACACTTACTGCTAGCCCCTCGACAGAAGTAAATTTGCCTGCATTCTATGGGGTACACAACCTGCAATTGCTGTTGAACACTCACAAATATTGAAGTTTGTGACACCCATTACCTGTTGCATCCTTTCACATCACCCAGAAACGCTAACACACCTAATTCTGCCATCCCTTTGCAAATGGTTTTTCTACACTTAAAGAGAACTTGCATGTATAAAAAACGTAAACAAAAAAACTCTTAAAAGTCAGTACTTGCATTATTGTATTACCAATATGCAACAGTTAGTATAGTACTACCTGTCAGAAAAGATTACGGGGCATATTAGCAAGACCGGCGGTAAAATTATCGCCGTTTTAGCGGCAGGAAACTGCCGCTAAAACGGCGATAATGGGCTTGCTAATATGCGTTATAGAATTCCAATAGAAGCCCAGGTTAGATGTCCTGCAAATCTAACCTGGGCTTCTATTGGAATTCTATAAGGCATATTAGCAAGCCCATTATCGCCGTTTCAGCAGCAGTTTCCTGCCGCTAAAACGGCGTTAATTTTATCGCCGGTCTTGCTAATAGTGGGGCATATTAGCAAGAACATGCGATAAATATCGCAAACCTTGCTTAGCGCGCCTTTTTTTATCGCCGGCTATCGCTGGATATTACAGCGGAAATAACATGCTATTAGCAAGGTTTATCTCCATTGCGATATAATATCCAGAGATAGCGGCGAAACCCAGCTTTAACGCGAGAAATCCAGCGATAAAATCCTATCGCTAATTCTGGGGACTTAACCTTACAATCCACCTCCCATTGACTTTCATTGCTAAGTCATGTTTTTATCAGTTCTAAAAAACAAGCGCTAATCGGGGTTAGCGCGCGTCTTTTTATCGCTTCGCGGGTATTGCTAATAGGCGATAGGTATGTAAGCGACTGTTTTCTGTCGCTTTTAGTTGGGAACGCCTACCTTGCATGTCATTAGCGATAATTATCGCTGACATGCAAGGCGATGTAAAACCCGGCCGCTATCGCCGGAAAGCTGTCGCTAACGCCTGTTAGCGACAGCTCGCTAATAGGGCGTTAAAAATATCGCCGCTTTAGCGGCAAAAAGTGCCGCTAAAGCGGCGATAAAGCCCTTGATAATATGCCCCAATATGCCCCAACATTCCTTATTTAGACTTCGGCGGAATGAATACTCCGTCATAAACAAGGGGTGTGCCCCGTCTGCTGTAGTACGGGTGCAATACAGCCTGTGGCAGATCGGATACCGGTCATGTTTTGACGGAGTAGCCCAGCCTTTGACCGAGTAAAACGCCTGACAAACTCTAAATAAGGCCCTGAATCACACATCAACCTTAGACAATCGCTGTTCACAAGCAGGCTATTGCAGATATTAAAAAATGTCAGCCCCATTAATTTCTCCCATGTTCCTCGGAGATTACATAAACCATACGAGTTTCCAAACCATGAGAAGCCTAGACAGTTGATTCTTAATCATGATTTTATTTTACTAGCAATGTGTTTGAATAATCAAAATATTAAGACTTCTCTCCATCTTAATTCTTTGCCTTCGTTGAATTAGCTTTCTTCCCAGAAAGATAAACAAACTATTAACATCCTGTCCGTAATCAGCTGTCATTTGTAGCTGAAACCTTGCAAAAGCATCTGTAAATCATCTTAATGCCAACTAAGCTAAACTAAACATGATAATATAAAAATTCATAAAAGCCATGAAGTTTTATGGCAATCCTGGTAACATTTAATTCAAGTTTTGAGTCTCACGAGATTGTATCTTGTCACCAAAACCACTCTATGGAATTATGGGACCATAAACAAAATTGCTCAGTGATCACTGAAGCAAAATCCCCTTCTGTAGCATCGAGGGCGCTCATCACTTTCGATTGTTTATTGTGACGGGGAGGTAGGGCTTTTAATGCAGCAATTTGCATGCAGCACATTCTGAATCCTGTCCAGACAATTTCATCACAGAAGTCGGTGTTTTCTCTGTGAGCGTCGAACGCAAAACCCAGGCTGACAGGGCTCCGAGGAAACCAAACGTTTGTAATAAACCAGCCAGGCACGGTGAAGCAGGATGGGCCAGGCTCACACTGCTCTGTGTCCATTGTGGGATCCCGGTATCTGACAATTTTCACATGCAGCAAGAGAAAACACCGAAAACTAATTTCTTGCTCTGTCAAGATAAATAGATCAAATGTGCTCTGCAGCAGAATGTATGTTGGGCACCTCGTTTGTAAAAAAGAGTGGCGTGTCTATCATGGGTAATGCACGAACACAATAGGAACTGAATGCAGTGACTTTACCTATATTCAAGCAGTTAATATTTTATATATTACTCAGAGGCATTCTCCACTTTCTATTAATAGGTAAGAGCTTCTTCCATAGGAAGAGTGTTTTTTATTTAGCTAATAACTTTGGTACCCTCTGACAAATCTGTACAAAAATAAAAAAAATCAAAAAAAATCAACCACCTCAGCTCCTTATGGACAGATTTACACTGATTCGTGAAGCAGGGGACAAAAAAGAGGGGGGCCTAAATCTTTGACTTCCTATGTTCATTTCCATAGGAATTTTTCTATCAGCTGAACCGAATTACATAAAAATTGCAAGGAAGTTAGAACTTTACTTAGAAGGGGTGCTTTTTTGTAATTTGGTGAAAATCCGTATAGCTTTTTTCAAGAAATTCACGTTTAAAGAAGGGCTCAGGTTGATCATAAAGGGGGTAATGTTCAGAAAAAGTTAGGTATATCTGGAAGGTTGGTTGCGCAGGAGTCCCCTGTTACCAAAATAATTAAACAAATAGGACCGCCTGATTGGCTGAGGGAGCTTTTTCTCCCATTGGCCATTTCGGTACCATGGTACCGGTGGCAATATTCAGTGCCAAGCATTCTTACTGGCTGGCCGCAACTCTGAGTAAAATGTGTGGCTGTCATTACAGGACTCAAGGATTCAGTCTCTGTGTCCTGGAAAAAAATGGTGAAACAGGGCATAAAGGGCAAGGTATGAACGGGAAACATCCTTTACATCGTGGTGATTACACCGCGATGCATTTAGAACGCTGCCATTACAACGCAAGCGTTACATCGACTTGCACTGGAGGGCGCTATAACCTAAGGAATAGTAAGATTTACTATTCCAACACCTTCCCTACTGTACGTAGACTGGTGTTGGAATAGTAAATCTTACTACTCCTAAGTCCAGCGCCCTCCAGCGCAAGTCGTTCTAACGACTTGCGTTGTAAAAACTGCGATGTTACATACCGCGATCATTTTGATCGCGTTGTAACATCACATATTCAGTATGAACACCCTGACCCCCACGCGCTGAGAATGGAGACCCCAAGGGAGACTCCAGATGTTAAAATACAAAGAAAGATTCTGGATGTGGATACCTCGATACTGGACCAAAGGAAGCTTGCACGGTATCCCAGCACCATGAAGTGTAAGATTGCATTTCAGGTACTACAGGAGTTCTGAGGTACCTGAAAAAAAAGTTTTCAAACATTGAGAAAACATTGCGGGCTGAGTGCCTGTGGGTGCTGGGCACCCATGAGGGGGTTGGACGCAGGGACAAAGTCCATATGCAGCAGGGGTTTGGCTTCTGGAAGAGGTGTTGGGTGCAGGCCCTAGCCGCTGGCCAGGCCCCGTTGTTAACACCCCACTGCTCACTGATCTAACTATAACTACACAGTGGCTTTGGCGTAGTGCCACATAAAGAGGCGCACTCAACAGGGTTGACCCCACTCACCGATAGATTTTGCCTATGTAATGGAGCCATTGGCTTCACACTCCAAGTAGGGCACCACTTTTGCAGGCTACGGATTGAAAGCCCACCCCTCTATCTCATTGTATGCGGATAATCTGCTCCTGTACATGTGAGGTGAGCACTCGGACGTGGAGGGGGCAATCAGGGCACTTGGGGATTTTGGTAACCACTCAGGCCACCATGTAAACTGGAATAAATCCTATGCATTCCTACTGTACCCCCCCAACTACATTGGCCCTCCCCCCAAAATAGGTCAGACCCTCGGCTGGGAGCCAGTCCTGTTCCGGTACCTCGGATTCAATGTGCATCATAACCAAACTGAACTGATAGAGGGTAATATCAAATCGACGATAGCCTCCCTATGCCAATCTGTATGTTTATGGCTGTCCCTCCCACTTTCCCTCATGGGTAGTGTCACATTACCAAAAATGATATTTCACCCTCATCTCCTTTATGTTTTTGCTGCCCTTCCGATTCATCTCCGATTCATCTCCCTAAATATCTCTTTAATGAGATGAATGGTCTGCTGACACAGCTCATTAGGGGGAGTTGAATGTTGTTGGATTGCCCTGAACAAACTAAGTCTTCCCACGAATGAGGGGGAATTAGTGGTACAAGACATGGAGATTTATTATCTTGCCATGCAGCTAAAATGGGCGGCCCACTGGAGAGATAGATGCTGAGGTAGAATGGCTTAGGGTTTGAGATTTATTCCCATCTGTAGCACCCTATAGGCCTTACTGTTCGTGCTATGACCTCAGCAATGGGAAGGAGTCGAGGGTCCCTTACTCAATTCCATTCGGTTTGCATGGACCCGTTGGTTTCAATGCATGGGGACAAAACTCCCCTATGTGAAAGACCTTCCCTTGATGACCCTACTACACCTTCCTCAGAAAGGGGATTGGTCTGGCCTACATAACTGGGAATGAAGGGTTCGACCTCTCTGGGAGATTGGTATGTGAATGGGCAACTGTGTAGTTTCCACGATCTGATAGATGACTATGCCCTCCCCCCACAGCACGTCTTGCTCTACAGCAGGGAATTGGGCGCACTTCGACGAGTGTGGGGCAGAGAGGAACTGGAATCCCCAGAACATAACTGCTTGAAAGAAATCTGCACCACAGCTAAATGGGTGCGAACAATCACCCTTCTTTACAGGTCCCTTGTTTCCCAAACCCAATGCAAGCTTTCCTACCTCCGTGAACAATGGGCCTCTGACATGGGCCTGGAACTCAAGGACGATGACTTGGCTAATGTCCTGACTGGTAGGTCTTGGTTTAGAGTGCGCCCTTTTTAGGTCTCGCGCCTAGCGTTGCAGTGCGCAGCCCTGCTCGCGCAGCGCGAGACCTCTTGTATGGGCTTCAGAAAGCTAACCACACGCTCATGCGTGTGGTTTTGCTTTTGCAGGATGCCATTGGATTTAGCGTTCTTTTTAAAAAAAAATACAGCATGCAATTGGGCAAAGGCGGGCGCATGTCCCCCCTTTGCCCCGCCCATTCCCACCGGTGTCTAGCACGCGCAGCAGCGCGCGTTCACCTCGCTGCCGCGCTCCCTTTCCCCCCGCTCCTCTGTGGTGCACGCGCACCACTGGTTTTGCTTTGTTGTTGTTTCTATCTGTGCGCTAATTAAATAAACCCCGTCTTGTACAATAATGCTGTCACGATTACACCGCTGTTGTTTACGCAATTTAGTGGGAAAGCTTCGTATTGGTGGCGGGATGTTTTTTTAGGGGTTTACTACAAACATTATTAAAGAATGCTATCAACCAAAATGCAAGATTTCTGCTAGCAACACAAAAAATCATAAAATGTTTCCAATTGAAATAATGCTAACAATAATTACGGATGTTATTGTTAGATTCCTTGCTGTTATTAATGTTATTGCTTAGATTATCCATAATAGCTTGGTATGGGCAGTTAGCATGTTGTACAAACAGTTAAGACAATAAGTTCGACTTGCAGCAGGGCCCACGCAGCATTCCCCTTTTGAAGTGGATATAGTGCGCGCAGTAAATTGGTGAATGTATAAAAATACCCGCTTTTTACAGCTCTGAAATTAATATCGTTATGCGCAGTGGCTTTAGTGTTGCGAGTTTTTCGTTTCTGGGAATTCGTCAACCTGTACAGTGTGCACAGTCTTGCTACGGCTGACACACCGTTTCTTTACAGTTGCCGTTTGTGTCAGCCTGCTCGAGTGCCGCAGCGCCTGCCTTGTGCTCGGACTCCTCACACAAACAGCCAGTGGATGCCCCCCCAAACCCCCTCCCCCCCGCGCCGCATATCTAATGAGCTTAGGGCGTTCACTCTTGTTTCCAAACTCCCGCTAAAGTTTAGTTTCTCTGTAACGCAATTGTTAATTACCATCCGAGAGGGCAGGGGTAATGCATAAATGTATCCTGTACATACACTCGCACATTTTCTAGACACTAGTGTTTGGATTAGTTCTATATTTTTTTGTTTGGCCTCCTCCGCATGTATGTAACACACAAATAGACACACTACTTAGTGTAGAAATCTATATATTATAGCCAATAAATGTCAATATAAAAAAGCTAAAGAAACGGAAAAAGTATACAGTAAAAAGCGTAAAACGCCTTTAGCTTGCTTAGTGTGAAAGTAGTTGTACCATTTGTTCTGTTTTTCTCACTTCTCTTATTTCCTCTGTGCTACAGACGTCTCCCATTACCATAAAACTGTCTGCCTCCGGTGTGGTGACTGACTTTAACTTAGGTGCTTGATGAACTGGCAGGCACAGATGTTTATTTAACATGCATGTCCATTCCAGCCCAGTTCAATAACTGACAGTCAACTGGCAGGTGCGAGCTGCTTCTCTGGTCACATCAGTAATTCCTCCATTTTATGACCTCTAGACAGTGCTGCAGTTGCTTCTCTGGTCCAGTCAGTATTTCCTTATTCTAAGTCCTCTAGACAGTGTTGCTAGCTGCTTATCTGGTCTCATCATTAATTCCTCATTCTAAGTCCTCTTGGCAGTGCTGCAGCTGCGTCTCTGTTCCCAGTGGTAATTCCTCATTCTAAGTCCTCTAGGCAATGCTGCACTGCTTTTCTGGTCCCGTCAGTAGTTGCCACATTCTAAGTTCTCTAGGCAGTGCTGCAGCTGTGTCTCTGTTCCCAATGGTAGTTCCCAGATTCTTAGTCCTCTAGACAGAGCTGCAGCTGCATCTCTCTTCATACATCCACTACACTCCAAAGCAAAACACATAGGTAAAAGACATTGTCATTTACAACGCAAATAGCTCTAACTCTAAAAAATGCGAGACCTATTGCATTGCAAATGCTTGTTGTTAAATGGTGTAAATCCGTTCAGTAGTTCCTAAGAAGTTTAAAAAAGAAAAATATTGATATCTGAGCACCGAGGAGGAGTCGCGAACCCTCCCGAGCACGAGCTCAATTCTGATTGGCTGCCAACACTCCAAACCAGGAACTGTTGGCAGCCATCTTGTGACTCGGTAACCGAGTCACAAGAAAAGAGTGGAAAAAAGGTTGAAAACAAGAAAAGGGGGCAGGGTAGAAACACCCTGACCCCCTAGGCCTGCTCAGGGGGTCCCACAAGGACCCCCAGGGCCAAAAAAAGCATTTTTTTTTTTTAAAAACAGCAGAATTCGCGTTGGGGTCGCGAATTCTGCCGGAAAAAAAAAGCGTGGTCTCCCGCACTTCGTTTTTGAAAGCCCCCGGGTGGGCCAGGTCCCGGGGGCATTCACCAATTAATTTGCGGGGGCCCGCGGGGGCCCCTGCAGCCCCGGGGACCTCCACCTCCACGGGGCTTATTTAATTGTATGCGGGGGCACTGCGGCCCCCCGCAGCCCTGGGGACCGCCACCTCCCCGGCGCTTTAAAAAAAATGCGGTGGGGGGGTTCCAATAGCCCCCACGCTGCCCCGGGGACCGCCACCTCCCCGGGGCTCTGTTTTAAAAATAAAATGATGTGTGGGGGGGGAAGAGCCCCCCCACACGCCCCGGGGACCACCACCTCCCCGGGGCACATACCGATTCAAAATGCGGGGGTCCGTAGCGGGCCCCGGGGACCACCACCACCCCGGGGCTTTAAAGACTTGGGAGGAGGGGCTGCACGGCCCCCCTCCAGGAGCCCTTGATGGCCCTGGGGACCGCCACCCCCCAGGGCCGGCTCCTGCAATGTCCCGGGGTGCCCACCCCCGGGACATTGCCGTTTGCTATGGCAGGGCAGGAGCCGTGCGGCTCCCACCCTGTCATAGCAAACTCTGCTTTGCTTCATTGAAGCGAGAGCAGGAAAACCTGCTCTCGCTTCAATGAAGGAAAGCAGATTGGTTTTCAGCAAGGGAGCTGCATGTTAGCAGCTCCCCTTGCTCAAAGCAATGCCGGCTCCCGCAGAAGGCGGGGAGCCGGCGGGACCGTGGGGGCATTGGGGCTCCCAAGAAAAGAGTGGAAAAAAGGTTGAAAACAAGAAAAGGGGGCAGGGTAGAAACACCCTGACCCCCTAGGCCTGCTCAGGGGGTCCCACAAGGACCCCCAGGGCCAAAAAAAGCATTTTTTTTTTTTTTTTAAAACAGCAGAATTCGCGTTGGGGTCGCGAATTCTGCCGGAAAAAAAAAGCGTGGTCTCCCGCACTTCGTTTTTGAAAGCCCCCGGGTGGGCCAGGTCCCGGGGGCATTCACCAATTAATTTGCGGGGGCCCGCGGGGGCCCCCGCAGCCCCGGGGACCTCCACCTCCACGGGGCTTATTTAATTGTATGCGGGGGCACTGCGGCCCCCCGCAGCCCTGGGGACCGCCACCTCCCCGGCGCTTTAAAAAAAATGCGGTGGGGGGTTCCAATAGCCCCCACGCTGCCCCGGGGACCGCCACCTCCCGGGGCTCTGTTTTAAAAATAAAATGGTGTGGGGGGAAGAGCCCCCACACGCCCCGGGGACCACCACCTCCCCGGGGCACATACCGATTCAAAATGCGGGGGTCCGTAGCGGGCCCCGGGGACCACCACCACCCCGGGGCTTTAAAGACTTGGGAGGAGGGGCTGCACGGCCCCCTCCAGGAGCCCTTGATGGCCCTGGGGACCGCCACCCCCAGGGCCGGCTCCTGCAATGTCCCGGGGTGCCCACCCCGGGACATTGCCGTTTGCTATGGCAGGGCAGGAGCCGTGCGGCTCCCACCCTGTCATAGCAAACTCTGCTTTGCTTCATTGAAGCGAGAGCAGGAAAACCTGCTCTCGCTTCAATGAAGGAAAGCAGATTGGTTTTCAGCAAGGGGAGCTGCATGTTAGCAGCTCCCCTTGCTCAAAAGCAATGCCGGCTCCCGCAGAAGGCGGGGAGCCGGCGGGACCGTGGGGGCATTGGGGCTCCCCCCATGGTCCCCAACACACAGGGCCAGCCCCGGGGGATGGGGTCCCTGGGGCCAGGAGTGGCCCAGGAGGGGGGCCATGCGTCCCCCCCCCCCCCACGGTGTTAATTAAAAAAAAAAAGTGGCCGGGCCACGGGGGATGGGGTCCCCAGGGCCAATAGTGGCCCAGGGAAGGGGGGCCATGTGCCCCCTTCCCGTTTGTTTTAAAAAAAAAAAAAAATGCTCAGGCCCCGGGGGATGGGGTCCCCGGGGCCAAAAGTGGCCCAGGGAAGGAGGCCACGCAGCCCCCTCCCATAAAATAAGAATTTTTAAAAAAACGGCAACTCGCCGGAGACTCCGCCCCCTCCCTGCAGCACTCTGCAAACGTGCCCCCTGGCGCGTTCTAAGTTGGGGGATTAAGTCCCCTTGAATACTGAGGGTCCCTGGGGGCCAACTAGCCCACCAGGTACCTTCAGTAAGCGCCACAGAGCTGCGTTGCAGAGAGGTGGTTCGAGGCCACGCCCCTTTTTACACCTCTCTGCAACGCAGCTCTGTGGCGCTTACTGGAGGTACCTGGTGGGCTAGTTGGCCCCCAGGGACCCTCAGGATTCAAGGGGACTTAATCCCCCAACTTACAATGCGCCAGGGGGTGCGTTTGCAGAGTGGTGCAGGGAGGGGGCGGGGCCTGACATAACAAGTGTGCAAACACGCCCCTGGCGCATTGTAATTTGGGGGATTAAGTCCCCTTCAATCCTGAGGGTCCCTGGGGGCCAACTAGCCCACCAGGTACCCCCAGTAAGCGCCACAGAGCTGCGTTGCAGAGAGGTGGTCCGAGGCCACGCCCCTTTTTACACCACTCTGCAAACGCGGCTTCTGGCACACTGTTGGTGGGGCAATGAGGTCCTCTGGTGTCCTGAGGACCTCAGGACACAAGTGGACTTCATACTCCGAGCAGCAGTGCGCCAGAAGCCGCGTTTGCAGAGTGGTGTAAAAAGGGGCGGGCCTCGGAACACCTCTCTGCAACGCAGCTCTGTGGCGCTTACTGGAGGTACCTGGTGGGCTAGTTGGCCCCCAGGGACTCTCAGGATTCAAGGGGACTTAATCCCCCAACTTACAACGCGCCAGGGGGCGCCTTTGCACAGTGGTGCAGAGAGGGGGGCGGGCCTGATATAACAAGTTAGCAATCCTGCTGTGTGGGACTTACTGGAGGTAATAAAAGGGGTAGTTGGCCCCCAAGGTTGACGTTGGGGGCTAACTACCCCTCCTGTTACCTCCGCTAAATCCCACACAGTGGGATTGCTAAAAGGTGTTTGGAGGCCACGCTCACCTTTCTCCACCACTCTCCAAACGCGACTGCTATGTTATAGTTAGAAATTAGCATTTAAAAAACCTTTGAAATTCACTGAAAAAACCATAGGTTTCAGGGACGTTATAGTTAGAAATTAGCATTTAAAAAACCTTAGAAATTCACTGAAAAAACCACAGGTTTCAGGGACGTTAAAGTTAGTTGGACATTTCACTCGTACAAAACCAGAGAAATTCGGCCGTTATAGTTAGTTCAGCTAACTATAACTCGCGCCCCCGCAATGCACTGCTGATGACGTCACATATTACATCATTCATGACATGGTCAGTGACATCACTGATGACATCACTGATGACATCTCAAATGACCAGCAAGCTCGAAAATAGGGATGCAAGGGAGCAGCGGTGAGCAGAAATTGATTTTATTTTTTCAACATCGAAGGCATCACCCACTGGAGGGATTGAACTCTAAAGACACCACAAGTTCCAGCATGCCTCACAAAGATGTCCCATCCGGGTGGCCACTAAGGGACAAAAATTATAAATGCAGGCAATCGTTTCTTGTGGAAATTGATGCTCACAGGCTTACCTATGAAGAAGGTCAAAGTTGACCGAAACACGTCAGGACTGTGCCTATGTAAGAATAAATGATTTGTTTTAATCACCGTGGGAGTGCAGCTCAATTCTTTCCCGTGAGGAGAGGGCTGTGTGATGTTTCAGCAGCCTGGTTCCGCCGCGAGCGACGCACCGCCAGGAAGCGCGCTACAGCTGCCCGAAATTGAACCATTGTTGTAGTCCGTGAAAGCGCAAAGGGTTCAGCAGTGCGCCACCGAAGACTGGCTTCGGTATGGTCTCCAGCAACCTCGAAAATAGGGATGCGAGGGAGCAGCGGTGAGCAGAAATTGATTTTATTTTTTAAGCATCGAATGCATCACCCACTGGAGGGATTGAACTCTAAAGACACCACAAGTTCCAGCATGCCTCACAAAGATGTCCCATCCGGGCGTCCACTAGGGGCCAAAAATTATAAATGCAGGCAATCGTTTCTTGTGGAAATTGATGCTCACAGGCTTACCTATGAAGAAGGTCAAAGTTGACCGAAATGCGTCAGGACTGTGCCTATGTAAGAATAAATGATGTGTTTTACTCACCGTGGGAGTGCGGCTCAATTCTTTCTCGTGAGGAGAGGGCTGTGTGATGTTTCAGCGGCTTGGTTCCGCCGCGAGCGACGCACCGCCAGGAAGCGCGCTACAGCTGCCCGAAATTGAACCATTGTTGTAGTCCGTGAAAGCGGAAAGGGTTCAGCAGTGCGCCACCGAAGACTGGCTTCGGTATGGTCTCCAGCAACCTTGAAAATAGGGATGCGAGGGAGCAGCGGTGAGCAGGTATTGATTTTATTTTTTAAACATCGAATGCATCACCCACTGGAGGGATTGAACTCTAAAGACACCACAAGTTCCAGCATGCCTCACAAAGATGTCCCATCTGGGCGGCCACTAGGGGCCAAAAATTATAAATGCAGGCAATCGTTTCTTGTGGAAATTGATGCTCACAGGCTTACCTATGAAGAAGGTCAAAGTTGACCGAAACGCGCCAGGACTGTGCCTATGTAAGAATAAATTATTTGTTTTACTCACCGTGGGAGTGCGGCTCAATTCTTTCCCGTGAGGAGAGGGCTGTGTGATATATATATATATATATAGATATATATATATATATATATATATATATATAACTTTGTAACCGTTTAACAAATCTCCACAAAACTTTGCAGACCTTTATTTTCTCTGCATTGGCAGATGATGCAAAGTTTTGTGGTGATTCGTCAAGCGCTCCATTCAGTAGTAAGGCACAAAAAGTTAGTGATATAATCGGCTTCTGTATACAAAGGTAATTTTGCAGTATACTGCGGTACATGCCAATGACAAAGTAGTTTATGATTGGCTAATGGCTGCCTTTACAAGAGAAGAAGACAGCAATGTTGTTTTTTACCACGGTTCAATATATCACTATTTCTGCCTTAGGGGCCTCATTCACAATGGTAAACTTACACTTTTGTGTGAGTTTACCATTGTTTGTTATTCACAAAGGCATTTTAATAGTAGTATATTTACGTCTGCGAGGTCCCCACATATTAAAAGATATGGCTGCCCTATCTTTTTATGTGCAGATACTCCTCAGCCGTAAAGATACTACTCGTAATTCACCTTTGTGAATTGCAAACAGTTGTACACTTACACAAAAAAGACAGTTTACCTTTGTGAATCAGGGCCTATAAGTTTAAAACTACTGAAATCATTTAGATCTGCTACCAAAAAGGATACTTTACACCCTATAATATACATTTCTTACACATTCATCTAAATCCGTTCAGCCATTATTGTTACCTCTGTTTAAACAATACTCTAAGACACAGCGAGCCACTCCTCTCCACTCTACGACACTCCACTCAACTCTATGACACGTCACACCATTCTACGGCAACCCACTCCACTCTTCAACAGTCGACTCCACTGTAAACACTCCACGCCACTCCAGTCTACCACACACCACTCCACTTGATGACATGCCATTCCATTCTATGGCACTCCACTCTATGCCACTCCACTGTAGGCTATTCCACGTTAGGCACTCCACTCTACACTATTCCACTGTATGCCACTCTGCTCTATGCTACTCCACTCTATGCCGCTCCACTCTACAGCACTCCACTCCACACTACTCCACTCTATGCCACTCTACTCTACACAACTCCACTCTATGCCACTCCACTCTAGTCTACGAACTCTACTGTATGCCACTCCACTGTAGAACATGTCACTCCCCACTGTGACAATCCACTTCACTGTATGAACTCCACACCACTCTAGTCTAACACATGCTGCTCCACTCTACACCACTTCACTGTACACATTTTCACTATATGCACTCCACTGTATGGCACTCCACTCCATGTCACTCCACTCTATGCTATTCCACTCTATGCAATTCATCTTTATGCCACTCCATTCTATGCCACTCCACTTTACGCTATTCCACTCTATACAATTCCACTTTATGCCATTCCACTCTACGCTATTCCACTCTACACCACTGTATGCTATTTCACTCTACGCCACTTCACTGTACCGCACTCGACTCTACGCCACTCCCCTCTATACAATTCCACTCTACCCCACTCCATTCTACACAATTCTACTCTATGCCACTCCACTGTACGCCACTCCACTCTATGCCACTTCACTGTACGCCACTCTACTCTACACTATTCCACTGTACACCACTCCACTCTATGCTATTCTACTCTATGCCACTCCAGGGTACGCTACTCCACTCTTCGCTATTCCACTATATGCCACTTTACTCTGCTCTACTCCACACTATGACATTCTGTGGCCCTCCACTCTATCACACTATATTCCACTGTATAGAACTCCACTGAACAACATTGTACTCCAGGCTATATCGGTGTATGACACGCTATGCCATTATAGGACATCTGCTGTACACTACTCAACTCTGTCTATGCCATTCCAGCCCAGCTTACTGCACTCTACTCTATGACACACTACTCCCCTCTACTCCAGTGTACTCCACTCTTTGCTGCTCTAGGCCACTTAACTCTATCGCACACTATGCCACTCCACTCAAACACTGTACCCCACTCTACTTTACCCCACGCCACTCCACTCTAAAACACTCTATTCCACTCTATTGAACTCCACTCTATGACACTTTCCACACTCTATGACACACCACTCCAGTCCATTGTACGACACACCACTCCACCAGTGGCGGCTTGCATAGGGCGTGCTGTGGGGCGGGGCAGGGTAGGGGCAGGGTGGGGGGTTAGTAAACTCGGACATACGACGGAACGGAGGAACGTAATTATTACTTTCCTCCGTTCCGTCGAATGTTCGAGTTTACTACCCCCCCACCCCGCAGCACGCCCTATGCGAGCCGCCACTGCACTCCACTCTATGACACTTCACTCTACTGTATAATATGCCACTCCACTGTAATCCACTCCATGCCACTCTGATCTACAGCACGCTAATCCACTCTATCACACTTCCCTTCCACTCTTCTCCACTGCACAATACTTTACCTCACTTATGTCACTGTAGAACACTCCACTCTATGGCGCTCCACTCTACGACATACTAATACACTCCATGCAACTCCGCTCTACAAGACTCTACTACACTCTATGCCACTCAACTGTACGCTATACCGTTATACTCCACTGTACATCACTCTACTAAACTTTATGCCACTGTACAACACTTTACTCTAGGCAAATCTATGATACTCTACTCCACTCTACAATGCAATAGGTCTCGCATTTGCAAGAGTTTGAGCTATAGGCATTGTAAATTACTATGCCTTTTATTTATGTGTTTTGAAAACCTGCAAGCGGTGCGTAAACACGCACTTTGTACAGATAGTCCTTGCTTACGAGAAGCAAGGCTGGCAGTAAAAGAGGCGCAGTTATTGCCAGCCTTGCTTCTCGTAAGCAACGGCTATAAGTACAGAGTGCATGTTTACGCACCGCTTGCAAGTTTTCAAAACACATAAATAAAAGGCATTGTCATTTACAATGCGAGTAGTTCAAACTATCGCAAAAGCAAGACCTATTGCATTGCAAATGCTTGTTCTTACTGGCCAGGGATTGATATATAGGGCAGAGACAATGACCGTCCTACATCTTTTAAAGACATGGGTGCTGAACTAGCTAAATGGCCATAAAAATGTACGCTCAAAACTTCTCCAAGCTATCAAAAGTAACAGTGTCTCAGAAGTATTTTTTATTTTTTTAACGGAGTTTTATATAGTGCAAACTTGACCCGAAGGTATCAGAGCGCTTTACATAATACCAGTTGCGTTACATGAGGACACATTCATTTTTGTTAGGCACGGGGAGATTAAGCGATTTGCCAAGAATCACAGGATGTTCAGCGTCATTGCCGAGACTCGAACCCGGTTCCCCAGTTTCGAAGTCGACCGCCCTAGCCGTTAGGCCAACTCCTCTCCCCAGGATGATTAACTTTGCATCATTCACACACAGGAATTTGTCAATACTTTAACTGCTCTTGGTGGGTTTGGGGGTGGGGGATGTAAGTAACTATAATGCATTAAGCACTGGCCTGCATGTTTGCTATACAGACCAGGCGCTAAAAGTGGGTTATCAGGGTAGTGGGCATTTACAGACAGGCTATTTTCCGGGTACACAGAACTTCCACTCATGTCCATGAGAAAGATACGTCTTAGGGCTGGGAGGTGATAAACTGATGACACGATATGTTCAGCCACGTTTGCAGGCGTGTTGTGACGTGGCACCTCAGTTACTAATGAGGTCACTGTCAGAACCTTGAGTGAGCTCTCGTCTTAGATAGTTCTGTGATTTGGCAGTTGCTGCGCCATCGCTGTTGGCTGGGGTGTACGAGAATAAACGCCTCTTACCTGTCATCCGTCTCGTCTCATCCTTCCTTGGCACGACACCACAATTTGGCGACGTCGGACGGGATAAGTGTTCAGACTGTCGTGGTCTCCGTGGTACACCTCAACAAGGCAGGCTGCTGGCGTGGAGTTCTGAGGGATTCCTGTTTTGGGATTCACCGGTGACATCGATCTGGGTCGGCGCTGCCGTGGAGGACTGGGTCACGACCTTCCTGAGCTGTGCTGACGGCTGGTGCGAGTTTGGCCGCTTTGAGGTACTTGACGGAACCTCACTCCGGGCTCAGAGGAATGACTATTCGCCCTCTAGCCGTTTTACATTTCTCGCAATGTTAGGAGGAACGACTCGTCTCCCTCCTACGATGTGAGTTTCCGATTTGTGCACGCATGCGCAGATCGGCAGGAAGAGGATTATTTTTTTTATTTATCCAGCACGACTAGTGCGCGCTAGTGGCCGGAGGAGAAATACTCTTAGTGTGCAGCTCAAGGAGGAACGACTCTTCTCCCTCCTGTTTGTGGGCTGTTTGTTGTCTGGCGCACGTGTTTGTCAGAAATTTCCTGCCTTCTCTCTCACGATTTGATGACTTGTGCATTAAAGCAGAAAAGGAATACAGTTTGGAGGAACTACCTTTCGCCCTCCAATCATTTATTTGCATTCTTAAGGTCACGGCACAACTTGTTCCTTGTTGAAGCTCTGTCAAAATAATTGGGGCACGGATGAACGTCCAGTTCGCCCTCCTGTCTCTCTCTACATTACTTCAGAGTCACACTCTACTGATGGCTTCATAAACAACTTTAGTCTTTGTTGTGTCTTCTGATTGTATTACCAATCTAGTTGAGTTTACATCACCATTATTTTGTAAGTTGCTATCCACATATATATTTTTTTGTGTAAAGTACAATGCAGAATGTGTCGTCACCCCCCTTTTTCCTCTCTTCCTCTGGTGAACCATCCATAGGGTGGCCTAAGTGGAAAAAGGTATTTAGCAACTATGCAAGAGTTTGTGGCACTAATCTAAGTGCGGAACGGAAACACGCTCTGTTGTTACATTGTTTAGGGGCAGAGGGGCAGGATGTTTTGGAAAATTTACCTGATCTTCCGCATGCAGAGGCACGTGACTTGAATGAATATGAAATTGCATTGGGAAAGTTAGATCACCATTATTTGCCACGTGTGAGTACAATTTTAGAAAGGTATCATTTTGGTTTAAGAGGTCAGGCTAAGGACGAATCTGTCGAAGATTTTGTAACTTCCTTAAGGAAGTTGGCGTCTAAATGTAAATTTGGGGGTGCAACGGAGGAAAGGATTAGAGACCAATTCCTGCTCCGCCGCAATTGTGATAAGGTACGTGAGGAACTGTGGATGAAAGACAAACCACCTCTTGAAGAGGTCCTTATTGTTGCTAAGCAAGTGGAGCATATGATGAGGTGTGTTAGGGAACTTAAGACTGGGAAAGAGGTACATACCCCCAGTTCCACTGAAACGGATAACACTATTGAGGTCCATGTTGTCAAATCTCATGGTGTCAAACTCCAGAGTGTTCCGTATGTGAAACAATCCCCTGAGGTCAGGGGTGCCAGGAATAAGGAACACAATCTTATAGTCACTTGTTTCAGATGTGGGTATGATGGCCATAGAGCCAATGATAGATTCTGCCCTGCCTTGTCCCAGGTCTGCAACTCATGTGGCTTCAAGGGTCATTTTAGCAAATGTTGCAGGAACCGAAATAAAAGATACAACAAAGGCAGAGACAAGGAATCTTGCCAAGAGATTGCATTACATGTTAGTGAGTCAAAAGGAAATTTTCCATCTGAAAAAGTCAGCATTGATGGGAAAGACACCATAATGAAGTTTGATTCTTGTTCTCGTATCACCATCATCTCGAGACAAACGTTTTTGAATTTGTTCCCAGATGGTAAGTCTCTTAATGAGATGGATATACTACCAGGAGGGTATGGGGGGAGCAAGATTGATATGATGGGCTATTTTATAGCAACTATTGGTGTCTGTGGCAAGGGCACGTGTGGGAAGGTATATGTTTCCTGCAAAGGTGATGATCTTTTGGGCTGGGGTCACCAGAAGGAGTTGGGTGTCAGTTTACACCCGAGTAAAAGTCCACAGGTACAGGTTGACCAGATTGAGCATAATGGTAATAAGTTTGTCAAGGAATTCAAAGGGTTGTTTCAAAATAAACTTGGAAGGTTAATTGGCTACAAGCACAAGATCAGACTTAGAGATCATGCCACTCCTGTGGTAGCCAAGGCAAGAAGGATTCCCATACAGTTACAGACAGCGGTGGACAAAGAGCTTAAGAGGTTGGTAGAGTGTGGAGTCATAGAAGGAGTTGAGGCTACGAACTGGTTGGCTCCCATTGTCGTCGCGCGCAAAGGGAATGGAGACATTCGCCTTTGTGTGGACTTGAGGGCTCTAAACAAAGAGGTTGTGGTCGACAGATTCCCACTTCCCAACATAGAGGAAATGATCACTACCTTTTCTGATGCTAAAATCTTCAGCACTCTGGACCTGATATCGGCCTATCATCAGGTTGAATTGCATGAGAGTTCACAGGATCTCACAGCCTTCACGACTCCTTTTGGCATCTTTCGTTTCAAAAGGATGCCATTTGGTTTAGTTTCTGCTGCCGCAGTTTTTCAGAGGATTATGTCTATTATTTTGAAAGACCAGCCTGGTGTGAAATGTTATCAGGACGACCTAATCATTTATGCGTCAAACAATGTAGAGCATGATCTACGAGTTCGTCAGGTCTTACAAAGACTTCAGGATGCTGGGTTAACACTCAAAGCAGAAAAGTGCAGGTTTGGAGTCAATGAAGTAAGCTACTTAGGTTACAATGTTACTGCTACAGGGATCAAGCCTAAGAAAGAACTAGTTGATACCATAAAAGCTTTGAAGGAACCTGTAACAAAAGAAGAACTCTCATCTTTCTTAGGAATGGTTGAGTACTACAGTCGTTTCATAAAAGACTTTGCAAGTAAAACTTATCACATGAGAAAACTGTTAAAAAAGAACACTGACTTTGTGTGGGGTGAAGAGTGTAATCAAGAGTTCACTAATGTGAAGCAGAATTTAAGCAATGCTCCCTCCCTGCAATCCTTTGAGGCTTCGTCTGACACGAAGATTGTGTGTGATGCGAGTGGCAAGGGTTTAGGTGCTTTACTTATTCAGACTAGGAATGGAAAGGAAAATTTGATTGCTTGCATATCAAGAACTCTCAGGGATGCTGAACGCAATTATTCGGTAATCGAACGAGAGTCATTGGCTGTGTTCTGGTCCATAATGAGGTTCAAGCAGTTTCTCTGGGGGATCAAATTTGGTGTGCAATCTGATCATAAACCCTTAGTGGAGATATTTGCAAAGAAGGGTCTTGATTCCATTTCGTCACGTATTCGAAGATGGGTAGTAGGATTACAGGACTTTTCCTTCTCTGTCCAGTATGTCCCGGGTGCGAGCAACTTTTCTGCTGACTGTTTATCCAGGCTTGTTGACTTGAATGTTGTTCAGTCTGATAGTTGTGATGATTTGGACCAAGAAGAGGGTGTGAGTGTGTGCGAGGTGACTGAAGGTTCCATTAGTGAAGAAGAATGGTTAGATAAACTCACGAAGGACACTACTTTGTGCAAAATTAGAGACGTTGTCGCTTCTGGTGCAAAGTCTAAATCTCAGCTTAAGGAGTTTGCAGGATGTTGGGAGAGGATTTTGGACGAGCTTGCTGTTGACAGAGGGTTTCTGTTGAGAGGGACCAGACTAATCCCTCCAGATAAATTGAGAGGTAAAATTTTACGGCTAGCCCATGAAGGACACATGGGCATTGTGAAGACTAAAGGCAGACTTAGGAGAGATTTTTGGTGGCCTACGCTTGATCATGATGTTGAATGTTTGATTAGAGAGTGTGTGGAGTGTGCAGTTTCTGACAAGGGTCTCCAAGACAAATCAACTTCCCATGGTTTGCAGAACTCTACCCAATTATCCTTGGGAAGAAGTTGCAATGGATATCTTTGGACCTATAAGAGGTGAACATGCCACACCTTATGTCATTGTTCTCATGGATCTATATTCCAGGTGGGTTGAAGTGTCGTGTGTACAGGACATTTCTTCTTCGGCAGTTATCAGGTTTTTGGAGGGCGTGTTTCAGAGAGAAGTTTTCCTAGGTATCTGCTTACTGATAATGGCGTGCAATTCTGTTCTCTCGAGACAGAGTCATTCTTGCAGAAGTGTGGTATTGTTCACAAAAAATCGGCGCTTTACCATCCTGAGACTAATGGTGCCATTGAGAGGGTTATTAAAACTTTAAAAGAAGGTATTCAGTTAGCCAGAGTGAATGGCTTAGATTGGAGAAAAGAGTTGTCCAATAGACTTCTGGGTTACAGGTTCTCACCTCATGGCTCTACTGGGAAGATCCCCTTTGAATTGTTCAAAGGTAGGTCTCCTTCTACTCTTGTGTGTCCTGGGTGGATGAAGTGGAGCAAAGGTTGTGTGGACAATTCTCCTGGTTTGTGGAGAATGAAAGAGTTAGCCCTACAATGCAAAAGGAAGGAGGACTTTGATTCCCATAAGCGTGTGAGTGATGTGGAGGTCAGTGTGGGTGATTTTGTCAAAATCAAAGCTCCCAAAGGGTGTGCGGAGTGGTCTAAGTTCACCAAGGAGCTACAAGTAATTAAATGTTTCAATAATGCTGTTAAGACACATGATGGTCGCATTTGGAACAAAAGCAGAGTTTCCATTACTAGGAAAGCTTCTAATCCCACTCATCATTCAATGTTGAGGCCTCAACCAGTTGTAAGGGGAGTTGGTAATTCAGGTCTGCATGGTTCCTCTAGAAGTGTTACACCAATACACAGACGAAGTGTCAGGGTAATCAAGAAACCTGCTTACCTCAAAGACTTTGTGGCATGAGTCATTTATCTTAATTTTCTCGCTTGTTACTCTTCTTCTGTTGCCTCTTACATCTGTATTTATGTTCAGTTATGTACTTTATTGTATGGAAGGGAGAAGTGTGACGTGGCACCTCAGTTACTAATGAGGTCACTGTCAGAACCTTGAGTGAGCTCTCGTCTTAGAGAGTTCTGTGATTTGGCAGTTGCTGCGCCATCGCTGTTGGCTGCGGTGTACGAGAATAAACGCCTCTTACCTGTCATCCGTCTCGTCTCATCCTTCCTTGGCACGACACCACACGTGTCTTGCACCCTAGAAGTGATGGCTCAGTCTCGAAGGTTGGGTCTGGCTCTACAGGACTTCGGGGTGATTTTGAGGCAGTGCTACAAAGTGTACAGGGCAGAAAGGCTCCGAAAGCTACAGGACTCTCAAAGGTGGCCCTACAGGTCACATATAGGAATGGATGTGTGGTAAAGAATGTTTTTAGCGCTACAAACCGAAATGTGGCCAATGGCTTTCAGGCTTAAGTGCTCTAGGGTGTTTTACAGCAGTTAGGGACCAGTGGACAGGGGGGAAAGATAGTCCACTGAGGCCTGGAAGTAGTAACCAAAACTGCAACTGAGTAACCATGTTAGACAACGAACGGGCCGGCCCCACTGCCACAGCAAGTAGTCATGCAAACCTTGTCAATTCTTTTTCCTCTTAACTGATGCACCCATGCATAACAAGGGCTACTGGAATTATGTGAAGTGCGGCCACAGCGTTTTTTGCATAACTATAAATTTGCCGCATTTGCCACATAATCCATCATCTGCCACATTCAGCAGATTAACAAAAAAATGGTTTCTAGCTCAAACGGTTCCAAACTTACCAAAAATGCATTGAACTGCATTGTCGCGCAGTTGAAGGCCCTTTGCAAAGGTCGACTAGTTACATTTTTGCTGCTTATTGCTATATTTGGGTTTTGAACTGGTACTAATGAGGTGAACCAATGCCCAGACAATGTTAACAAGTTTGAAAACGACAAAATAATGAAGTAATACAATTACAAAATGTGTCAGATTATGCCGTTTTATTTGCTTTTCTTGTCGCATACTTTACTCACCCCTGCCGCATAATTTGGCCCTGTCCTGAATCATAATTGCAGTGGCCCTGGCAATAACAAATGTAAATGATACTGGGACCCACGTCCCGTAAACAGGAGCTTGCTTCGGCGCTGCAGCTTCTTCTAGTGTCATTACAATCCACGCTTGAGGTCTGCAGCCCCGACACTAGGGCTGGGGCTGACAGATGGCTCATCTGGGAGTCTGGATGTGTAGATATGGATCACTGCCCGCGGATGCAACACAAGGAAGCAGCCGCAGGGGAGGAAAGAAATGCTTCAAATGCCCATCCTTTCCCACACATAAAAATTCAAGGCATAGCCTGGCTGGATAGTTACCAAGGGATGTCAAATGTTGATAACCTTTGACCCCGGCGCAGGTATCACTGGGAACACGAGTGACAGCTGCGCCTGGAATTAATCCCCCTCTTTAGAGTCTGCCCATCAGCTACCACGGCTGTGGGACTTCAAACAATTCCCACTATAAAGCACAACAAGCACTCTTACACAGCAGGAGCACATGGCGCCCAAGTAGCGTGTTTCACAAATGATTTCACGAACACAAGAAATGAGACATTGTGACTCTGATCCGAAGTTGTACACGCAGAATATTGCAAAACCTGCGTTATACCGTTTATATTTCATTCACCAACAAAAAGACCCGAAGTTCGCGTCCCTAACTGGTCGGGGCATGTTTTCATGACGGAATGATGGCACGCGCGGTTAGTGCCGTGAAATTGAAGGTCCCAAAGGAAGGGAATAGTTGCACGTTTATGTTCAGAATGACCTGCAAAAGTTCATACTTCCGAGGGTAACTCCTGCCTGCAATGTCCACACATCCACTTCAAGGGGACACACTTACAATAGCTGATCTTGTGCCAGTCACCTTGCATTGCCGCCCGCTTTCCTCCTGCAGGATGGCATTTGAGACCGGGTGGCACCGCTGCTCCTGGCTTCTGCTGCTCAGGAGTGGGGGCGGAGAGTGGGGGTGTCATAGAAGTCCGGGGGAGCAGCAGCGCTGGAAGGTGTAGAGCGTGTAGCAGCTTCTAGGAAAGTGAAAGCGCGGTCTGCGCCCTGTTTAAAATGAATATACAGGATACACTTCACTGAGGCCAAGTCACTGCCTGCCAAAGGAATGCTGGCCGGAGGAGGTGTGTTCAGAAAGCCTTACCTTCATTTGAAGTGGCGCATCTGTGTCTGAAGCCAGCACCAGTCTGCAGTCTGAGTGTAGCTTTTATTACATAACACACAGACTTTGACGAAAATGTCACTGAAACAGTGCCAGATGAGTCTTCATCTACAAATGTGCTTTTTAGTGCTTAGCCTGCGATCTGCTGCCTGCAGCTCGGTGTTAGTGACTCAGACTCACTGGCTCGGACATGACAACGAGGAAGGAAGATGTCCACTGTAATTTCTTAAATACTGTCCTCCCATGCTGAGGCACTGGCAATTGCCGCCGTACGGTAGGAGGCCCGAACCTGCCGGATGGAAGCAAATTTCACATGCCCAGCTCTCCATGTGTTGGAGGGAGTGCACTTCACAGCCTTCCTTCCCCTGTGTCCAGGGTCTCTGAAGGGCACATGCTGCCACGGAAAAAAGGAATCACCAGCCGTTCGTTTACAAAGACGCACCATTTCGGCTAAGCGTCTTTTTCTTCTGTGCACAGCCTCTGAAACAAAGCATTAGATACATATACTCCTCTTTAAGCAGTCTGATGTATTTTGCAGAATAAAGCAAATATTTAACATGTGCCAGGATCGTTGATGCAGTTCCCGCAATAAACACTCTTATACCGCTGAAAAGTCTCACTGTGATTGCCTCCCGACAATTTCTTTCACTTTCCGGGTATCTTAACTGTTTGTATATACACTCATGTCTTCCAAAAACCACCTTATGAGATCGCGTTAGGAAGACCGATGTAACAATACTTCTACCCAGAAACTGCCCTCGAGTGCACTGGTAGCCGTTCCAACCGTCGTGAAAGGGACCTACACGAGTACACACCCCTCAGCACACAGAAGACACACAACTGCTGTCACAGCCCTGACGAGCAAGGCAGACCTCAGGCGCACGCAGGACAAGTATCTCAGAGCACAGGCCACAAAGATACAAAGATGGCTCTAGTGCAAAGGGGGAGGGGCGCTAATCAAGGTGTTGTCGCGACTGAAAGCCGTGAAAGGCTGTGCCGTCTTCCTGCGGGTTGTGCATGTGTAATGTGCATCTACAAAGCTACCCAATTTGGTATGCAGCGCTTTATGAAAGACTGAAAGTAAAAAATGATCGCCCTGCCTGCAAATCACTTGCAATGTGTGATATGTTCACCCCGTGAACAGCCGCACTGAATTCAACTATCTTGTCTTTAATAAGCACGTAATCGAACCCAGTGGTGCGCGCGCACCACAGAGGAGCGGGGGCGGGAATCGAAACCATTGGTGCGCGCGCACCACAGAGGAGCGGGGGCGAGGGACCGCGGCAGCGAGGCGAACGCGCGCTGCTGCGCGTAATAGACACCGATGGGAATGGGCGGAGCAAAGGCGGGACATGCGCCCGCCTTTGCCCAATTGCGTGCCTTATTTTTTTTTTAAAAACACGCTAAAGCCAATGGCAGCCGGCGAAAGCAAAACAACACGCACGAGCGTGAGGTCAGCTTTCAGAACCCCCTACATGAGGTCTCGAATTGAAAATGCAATAGGTCTCGCCTTTGATTAAGTTAAAGCCATTTGCTTTGCTAATGGTATTGTATAGCAAAGCAAATGGCTTTAACCTTTGACTGCTTGTTCTTTTTTGTTACGTTTCCATACTTTTTCCATTTCTTTAGCTTTTTTATATTGACAATTATTGGCTATAATATATAGATTTCTACACTAAGTAGTGTGTCTATTTGTGTGTTACATACATGCGGAGGAGGCAAAACAAAAAAATATATAACTAATCCAAACACTAGTGTCTAGAAAATGTGCGAGTGTATGTACAGGATACATTTATGCATTACCCCTGCCCTCTCGGATGGTAATTAACAATTGCGTTACAGAGAAACTAAACTTTAGCTGGAGTTTGGAAACAAGAGTGAACGCCCTAAGCTCATTAGATATGCGGCGCGGGGGGGAGGCGCTTTGGGGGGGGGCATCCACTGGCTGTTTGTGTGAGGAGTCCGAGCACAAGGCAGGCGCTGCGGCGCTCGAGCGGGCTGACACAAACGGCAACTGTGAAGAAACGGTGTGTCAGCCGCAGCAAGACTGTGCACACTGTACAGGTTGACGAATTCCCAGAAACGAAAAACTCGCAACACTAAAGCCACTGCGCATAACGATATTAATTTCAGAGCTGTAAAAAGCGGGTATTTTTATACATTCACCAATTTACTGCGCGCACTATATCCACTTCAAAAGGTGAATGCTGCGTGGGCACTTCTGCAAGTCGAAATTATTGTCTTAACTGTTTGTACATCATGCTAACTGCCCATACCGAGCTATTATGGATAATCTAAGCAATAACATTAATAACAGCAAGGAATCTAACAATAACATCCGTAATTATTGTTAGCATTATTTCAATTGGAAACATTTTAGGATTTTTTGTGTTGCTAGCAGAAATCTTGCATTTTGGTTGATAGCATTCTTTAATAATGTTTGTAGTAAACCCCCAAAAAAACATCCCGCCACCAATACGAAGCTTTCCCACTAAATTGCGTAAACAACAGCGGTGTAATCGTGACAGCATTATTGTACAAGACGGCGTTTATTTCATTAGCGCATAGATAGAAACAACAACAAAGCAAAACCAGTGGTGCGCGCGCACCACAGAGGAGCGGGGGGAAAGGGAGCGCGGCAGCGAGGCGAACGCGCACTGCTGCGTGTGCTAGACACCGGTGGGAATGGGCAGGGCAAAGGCGGGACATGCGCCCGCCTTTGCCCAATTGCGTGCTGTATTTTTTTTTAAAAAGAACGCTATATCTAATGGCATCCTGCAAATGGGCTTCAGAAAGCTAACCACACGCTCGTGCGTGTGGTTTTGCTTTTGCAGGATGCCATTGGATTTAGCGTTCTTTTTTTAAAAAAAATACAGCACGCAATTGGGCAAAGGCAGGCTTACCTATGAAGAAGGTCAAAGTTGACCGAAACGCGTCAGGACTGTGCCTATGTAAGAATAAATGATTTGTTTTACTCACCGTGGGAGTGCGGCTCAATTCTTTCCCTTGAGGAGAGGGCTGTGTGATGTTTCAGCGGCTTGGTTCCGCCGCGAGCGACGCACCGCCAGGAAGCGCGCTACAGCTACCCGAAATTGAACCATTGTTGTAGTCCGTGAAAGCGCAAAGGGTTCAGCAGTGCGCCACCGAAGACTGGCTTCGGTATGGTCTCCAGCAACCTTGAAAATAGGGATGCGAGGGAGCAGCGGTGAGCAGAAATTGATTTTATTTTTTAAACATCGAATGCATCACCCACTGGAGGGATTGAACTCTAAAGACACCACAAGTTCCAGCAGGCCTCACAAAGATGTCCCATCTGGGCGGTCACTAGGGGCCAAAAATTATAAATTCAGGCAATCGTTTCTTGTGGAAATTGATGCTCACAGGCTTACCTATGAAGAAGGTCAAAGTTGACCGAAACCCGTCAGGACTGTGCCTATGTAAGAATAAATGATTTGTTTTACTCACCGTGGGAGTGCGGCTCAATTCTTTCCCGTGAGATATATATAACTTTGCCACCGTTTAACAAATCTCCACAAAACTTTGCAGACCTTTATTTTCTATGCATTGGCAGATGATGCAAAGTTTTGTGGTGATTCGTCAAGCGCTCCATTCAGTAGTAACTGGACTGTTCCCATGAGGCACAGGGTCAGACTGATTTGCATATGGCCATGTCTGAACTGGGGTGGTGGAGTGAGCTAAAGAATGATGATGGATTAAACCCAGATCAGTTGACTGGGGGTGAGTGTTTGATTTGCTCTAACGCTCCATCCATCATCCCCTTTGGTATCGCTTTGTACGCCCTAAGTTGGCAGGGTATGCCCAGACGTGGGTCTCTTGCTCACTTTGCCACTGGATTCAAGATAGCCTGGCTGATGAGGGTTTTGAACCCGAAACCGGTCCCAGGATGCTTGTTTCCGGTCCAGGGAAGACATGGCTTGGCAGTTCAGGCTGGACTGTTCCCATGAGGCACAGGGTCAGACTGATTTGCATATGGCCATGTCTGAACTGGGGTGGTGGAGTGAGCTAAAGACTGATGATGGATTAAACCCAGATCAGTTGACTGGGGGTGAGTGTTTGATTTGCTCTAACGCTCCGTCCATCATCCCCTTTGGTATCGCTCCATTCAGTAGTAAGGCACTAAAAGTTAGTGATATAATCGGCTTCTGTATACCAAGGTAATTTTGCAGTATACTGCGGTACATGCCAATGACAAAGTAGTTTATGATTGGCTAATGGCTGCCTTTACAAGAGTAAAAGACAGCAATGTTGTTTTTTACCACGGTTCAATATATCACTATTTCTGCCTTAGGGGCCTCATTCACAATGGTAAACTTACACTTTTGTGTGAGTTTACCATTGTTTGTTATTTACAAAGGCATTTTAATAGTAGTATATTTACGTCTGCGAGGTCCCCACATATTAAAAGATATGGCTGCCCTATCTTTTTTTGTGCAGATACTCCTCAGCCGTAAAGATACTACTCGTAATTCACCTTTGTGAATTGCAAACAGTTGTACACTTACACAAAAATGTCAGTTTACCTTTGTGAATCAGGGCCTATAAGTTTAAAACTACTGAAATCATTTGGATCTGCTACCAAAAAGGATACTTTACACCCCATAATATACATTTCTTACACATTCATCTAAATCCGTTCAGCCATTATTGTTACCTCTGTTTAAACAATACTCTATGACACAGCGAGCCACTCCTCTCCACTCTACGACACTCCACTCAACTCTATGACACGTCACTCCACTCTACGGCAACCCACTCCACTCTTCAACAGTCGACTCCACTGTAAACACTCCACGCCACTCCAGTCTACCACACACCACTCCACTTGATGACATGCCATTCCATTCTATGGCACTTCACTCTATGCCACTCCACTGTAGGCTATTCCACGTTAGGCACTCCACTCTACACTAATCCACTGTACGCCACTCTGCTCTATGCTACTCCACTCTATGCCGCTCCACTCTACAGCACTCCACTCCACACTACTCCACTCTATGCCACTCTACTCTACACAACTCCACTCTATGCCACTCCACTCTAGTCTGCGAACTCTACTGTATGCCACTCCACTGTAGAACATGTCACTCCCCACTGTGACAATCCACTTCACTGTATGAACTCCACACCACTCTAGTCTAACACATGCTGCTCCACTCTACACCACTTCACTGTACACATTTTCACTATATGCACTCTACTGTATGGCACTCCACTCCATGTCACTCCACTCTATGCTATTCCACTCTATGGAATTCATCTTTACGCCACTCCATTCTATGCCACTCCACTTTACGCTATTCCACTCTATACAATTCCACTTTATGCCAATCCACTCTACGCTATTCCACTCTACACCACTGTATGCTATTTCACTTTACGCCACTTCACTGTACCGCACTCGACTCTACGCCACTCCCCTCTATACAATTCCACTCTACCCCACTCCATTCTACACAATTCTACTCTATGCCACTCCAGTGTAAGCCACTCCACTCTATGCCACTTCACTGTACGCCACTCTACTCTACACTATTCCTCTGTACACCACTCCACTCTATGCTATTCTACTCTATGCCACTCCAGGGTACGCTACTCCACTCTTCGCTATTACACTATATGCCACTTTACTCTGCTCTACTCCACGCTATGACATTCTGTGGCCCTCCACTCTATCACACTATATTCCACTGTATAGAACTCCACTGAACAACATTGTACTCCAGGCTATATCAGTGTATGACATGCTATGCCATTATAGGACATCTGCTGTACACTACTCAACTCTGTCTATGCCATTCCAGCCCAGCTTACTGCACTTTACTCTATGACACACTACTCCCCTCTACTCCAGTGTACTCCACTCTTTGCTGCTCTAGGCCACTTAACTCTATCGCACACTATGCCACTCCACTCAAACACTGCACCCCACTCTACTTTACCCCACGCCACTCCACTCTAAAACACTCTATTCCACTCTATTGAACTCCACTCTATGACACTTTCCCACACTCTATGACACACCACTCCAGTCCATTGTACGACACACCACTCCACCAGTGGCGGCTCGCATAGGGCGTGGTGCGGGGTGGTGGGCGGGGCAGGGGCAGGGTGGGGGGGTAGTAAACTCGGACATACAACGGAACGGAGGAACGTAATTATTACTTTCCTCCGTTCCGTCGAATGTTCGAGTTTACTACCCCCCTCCCCCTCCCCCGCACTATGCGTGCCGCCACTGCACTCCACTCTATGACACTTCACTCTACTGTATAATATGCCACTCCACTGTAATCCACTCCATGCCACTCTGATCTACAGCACGCTAATCCACTCTATCACACTTCCCTTCCACTCTACTCCACTGCACAATACTTTACCTCACTTATGTCACTGTAGAACACTCCACTCTATGGCGCTCCACTCTACGACATACTACTACACTCCATGCAACTCCGCTCTACAAGACTCTACTACACTCTATGCCACTCTACTGTACGCTATACCGTTATACTCCACTGTACAGCACTCTACTAAACTGTATGCCACTGTACAACACTTTACTCTATGCAACTCTATGATACTCTACTCCACTCTACAACACTCCACAGAACTCTCTGTATGTCACTCTACCCACTTTAATCTACTTTACTCTACGACACAGCACTCGACCCTGCTGTATTGTACTCCAATGTACGCCACTTCACTGTAAGCCACTCATTGCCATTTGACTGTATGACACTCTATGCCACTCCACCCTACCACACTATTCGACAGTCTACTCTACTGTACCCTACTCAACTATACAAAACTCTAATCCAGTGTATGCCACTCCACTCTACTCTACAACACTTTCCAACACTATGCGACACACCACTCCACTCTACTGTCTGACACACCACTCCAGCTTACGAGATGTTACTTGACTCTATGCTACGCCACTCCACTCTGAAGCACTCCACACCACTATACGACACTCCACTCAATGATGCTTGACTCCACTATGCGCTATGCCACTCCACTCTACTCCATTCTACCACACTTTACCTGACTCTGCGCCAGTGTACGATACTCCACTCTACGCCACTCCAATCTAGAAGGCTCTACTCCACTGTATACCCCTCTACTCTACTCTACTCTACATCACTCTACCACACTGCACTGTAGGACATAGCACTCTATGGCACTCCTCTCTACAGTACTACACTGTACAAGACTCTACACCACTCTACTGTATGACACTCCACTCCACAACACTTTGCCTGACTACGCCACTGTACGATATGCCACTCTATGCCGCGCCACTTTATGATACTCTACACAACTGTATCCAACTCCACTCAACTCCACTCTATGCCTAGCCACTCTACGCCTCTCTACTACACTGTATGACACACTATGACAGGCCACTCCACTCCGCTACATGATATGCCATTCCATTATATGACATGGCATTCTGCTCTACAACACTGTCTTCCACAGTATTCTATGACACTCCACTGAACGACACTCTACTCCACTCTATGCTACTCTACTGTACAGCACTCTACTCCACTCTGTGCCAATCTATGACACTATACTCAACACTCCACTCAACGACACTCTGCTCAACTATTCTCTGAACGATACATCGCTCTACGACAGTACACTTTAAAACACTCTACTCTATGACACTCCACTGTACTCTACAGCACGCCACTTCACTCTAGAAAATCCTGCTCCACTCTATGCACCTCCACTCTAGAACACTCTACACTACTCTATGCTAGTCCATGACACTCCACTCGGCAACCCTCCACTCGATGACACTCTAAGCAACAACACTCCTCTGAATGACACACCACTGTATGAAACTATACTGTACCACACTCCACTCTACAACAGATCACTCCACTCTGTGACACTTCACTGTACTCTACGACATGCCACTTCGCTCTACCCCACTCCACTCTAGAAGACGCTACTCCACTGTATGTGCCTCTACTCTATGCCACTCTACTCCACTGTTTGATACTCCACACCATTCCACTTTATGATACTCTACTGTACTATAGGACACAACACTTCACTCTATGCCACTCCACTCTACAAGACTCTCCTCCATTGTATACCCTTCACTTTATGCCACTTTACTCCACTGTACAACACTCTACCACACTCCACTGTATGACACGCCACTCTACGGAACTCCACTCTATGACACTACACTGTATGAGACTGTGCCACTCTACTGAACAACACTCCACTTGACAACACTCCACTCTACAACATTGTACTCCACTTTACTCCACTCTATGCCACTTTACGACACTGTACTAGACGAAATTCCATTCCATGACACTCCACTCCATGACGCTCCAGTCGATGACACTCGACTGTATTGCCCTCTGCTGAGAAGTTAGTGAAAGGCCAGAATCACAGGATGTTGAGCCGAAGCCAAGTCTCTTCACACCCTATGTTGAGTTTATATTCCTGCCCCTCCTAACACGAAAAATCGCTATGATGTGGCCTGCGCTGGCTACATCATAGCGCTTTTTTCAGTTACTTTTATCCATACTGTACAGCGGATGTGCTGCTAGACAACATGGCTAAAAGACATTCACATTGATAAGGCCGATAGCTTGAGCGTTGCTGAGATCTACTGCCTTTACAAATGCTTGTTCGGTGTTGACATGGTCTTGCAGAACAAATGTGGAAGTGATAGTGAAAAACAGTTGACAAGGTTTGAAGTGAAGCTAAGATGTGGCGTAACGGCCAGAATTGCAGACAAGAGAACTGGGGAACCAGTTTTGAATCTAGGGGTCAGCTGAACAATTTGTGAGCAAATCACTTACGCTTCCCCCTGCCTACGACAATGAATGTGTCATTGTGTAATGTAAGTGGTGTTAGCACTATGGCAAGCTTGATGATGGAACAAGCGCTCCAATATCATTGGATCGAGCCAAAAAAAAAAAAGCAGCGACGAGGGAGATAGTGGGAGGATGGGTCAAGCAAGTAGGGAATGGGGAGATGGGCAAGCAACGATGGGAAGAAAATGTAATTGAAGCTGGAGCAGCGACAACAATGAATGTGTCATTGTGTAATTTAACTGGTGAGCACTTAAAGTGCTCCAATATCATCGGCTTGTGTTCACGCTATGGCAAAATGATGGAGTGAGCGCTCCATTACCATCGGATCTTGCAAAAAATAAACAAGTGCTGTTAGTGTTTTGACAACTTTTTAGGAAATGTATTAGTTTATGCACACACTCACGCATGCATTTTAGTGGTATGTGTCCATCTGTACAAGGGAGACATCCTGAAAACACAAGTACTCCTATGGAGTGCTTAAAAACAAAGAATAAATTATAGCTTTACTAATCGGGAGCAGTGTAAGGGGACATGTACTTGGTCCATGTGCTATGGGAGGGCCAAGCAAAATAAGAGGGCATGACGACTGCATGCCATGATGAATGGCATCAAAGAAAATGAGAGCAACGCTGAAGTTTACCACTGGTGGGAGATGGGCGGCCTGTAGGCCCACAGATAGAATACAACACGTCTCTTTGAGACAGTGCATGCACTGTATAGCCAAGACCTAAAAAGGGAAGGGTCTGTTAGCCTTGAACTACACTGAAACACATTGGGAATGTTCATCCCTTTGAATGAGCACACAAGCAAATTGAAGCAGATGCAGACAAGCCAATACTTGCATATACCTATAGACATGAATCTTAGAATAAGTTGCATTTCTTGTCAAGCATTTTTCAAAAGCACAACCACTGTGAAGGTGAACAACTATATAGAGTTCAGTTTTAGAAAAAAACATTTGCTTAGAGCAGAAAACATATAAAGGCTTGGAGTCACCAACCGTTGAGCCACTTCGAATTGTACTGTGCTGTGCGTAGAGGTGGAAGTCCCCCAAGGCTGCGGTAGATGGCAGGATCTCTTCCTGGGAAGTCCATGGCAGTGGCAGCATACAGCTCCCCACTGGATGTAAGAAGAGCAGTAGAGTTGTGCTGGGGGCTGTATGGACATCGAGCCATGCCGCTGATCTGATCATGTATTTCTGTCAAATTGCTTAACTGTAAAATCACAGCAAACAAGAGTAACAATGAATAATTGCATCAGTTTGAAAAGGACATAAAAACACTATCATCTAAATTAGTGTTTCCGCCTGACCTTTTCGCAAATTTTAATCCCATCTTTTAATTGTTAGTCATTTCAGTTCTCGCACCGTTTTAGCAATTGCATTCATTGCCTGTACCTACTTCTCATTTCTCTAGTATACACTCTCTCTACATTCAACACTATTGCAGTCCACCAGGTCACTGGAGTAAGGTTCACTTGCCTTCCTATTTTTGGATCCAACATGATCTGGATTCGAACTCCTAGTGTCCTGGCTTTGCTTTACCTTTATTTCTTGTGCCCTTAACATATACATCGTTAGATGGCCTCACTGAAGGATGGAACTAACCACTTCAGGTTTAATGTTCATTGTCATTTATCTCTCACTAAAATATTTTTCTCCTTTCAATCTGTAACACTGCTCATATTCTTCTTCCTACCACCATCCTGGTAAATGCTCCTAAAACACATAGCTTGCCATTAAAACCTATACCAAATTTGATTCATAGCTGACTGGATGAAGAACAGCTGCCTGCAGCTGAACACAGACAAGATGGAAGTACTGACCTTTGGCAACAGCAGCAACAAATAGAACAACTCAGACCTAGGACCTGCACCCACTCCCTCTGACCACGCCAGAAACCTCAGAATCATCATTTACAACAAGCTCACCAGAAATCACAGATCAACGCAATCTCCTCCGCCTGCTTCCTCACTCTGCGCATGCTACGTAAGATCTTCAAATGGATACCCCTACAAACGAGACGCACTGTGACACAGGCCCTCATCACCAGCCGACTGGACTACTGCAACACCTTCTATGTAGGAATTGTCGCACACCTCTTACAGAGACTTCTGACCATACAGAACGTTGCAGCCAGACTCATCCTTGGCCTTCCCCGGCGAACCCACATCACACCCCACCTCAGGCAACTCCACTGGCTCCCTGTACAGAAGAGATGTCAATTCAAGCTGCTGACCCACGCACACAAGGCTCTACACAACCAAGGACCCGCATACATTAACCACTGCCTGAACTTTCACCAACCGTCGAGAAGACTACACTCCGCCTCCCTTTCACTTGCTCATACTCCCCACATCTACCGAAGCAGAAGTGGAGGACGCTCCTTCTCCCACATCGCAGCAAAGACCTGGAACAGCCTCCCCACGCACCTCCGGACCATCACCTCACTTCCGGAATTCCAAATGGCCCTCAAGACTTGGCTGTTCGAATAAGTCTCTGGGACCTGCAAGCGCCTGGATACCCTATCGGGTGATTAGCTGCGCTTTATAAATCCTGATTGATTGATTGATTAATTTGCTATCCTGTCTTTCCACATCTAATTGTGGGGTTGGGGGACCTTACCTTACTGTAATATTGTCTGACCTCCCTCTGTCACAGGCGCTGCCTGATAAGAGAACAACTCAGCAGTTGGGGTAAATCTCACTAATTTCTCATAAACAGCAACTTCATATGTTCAGTCTAAGATAAAAAATCTTTTTTTGAAGACGTTCACATATATTGAAACACCACACGCCAAATTTGAATACATAAACATGAATGATCATTGTATCTAGCCAATGCTGTTGTTAGAAAAGTAATAACCATTAATTATTGGGTGTGGCTGAAGCAGTTGGATTCAGATGCAGCGGTCTTGTTTAGTCAGTGGGGTCATTTTCTTTCTACTTACTGTGCGATTTGTGCAGATTGGTGTGAAAGCATTTGTTCCGCATGTGAAAAGCCGGTCGCCGCTAATGAGGAGCACTCGGATGTAGTTCTGGCATTCATCCTAGAACAGACAAAAAAATACACAAATGCTGTGATAAACCAGGTCATTACAGAGGGTTAGATTTCACAGGGCTAGCGCACCTCATGCCCACTTGAAACTCAAATCAATAACGATTGCAGAACACATAGAAAGAGGAAAAAAACGAGGCAAAATAAAGATAGTTCTCCTCGTTATGCCTCCTCTGTGGAGGAATAGCATTTTATTGCAATCCTAGGTCTACCACTCCTGGTAAATCTGGGAATGCGACAAAATCCATGGATGGATGCGTGGGAACACCCACACTCCACCCATGGAACGCCTCCCTGGGGCAGGGTAACGCAAGACAGCGATTTGCGCTGCCTTGCTTAACTCCAGATTTATCAAGCCATGCAGGGCCACGCAAGGTGGCCTTGCAGGGCTGATAAATCTGACTTTAGTGTGGCGTCGCCCTTGCGCCCCCTTGCGTGGCACAAGCAAAATGCAACACTTTAATAATTATACCCCAATGTGTTATGCTATTGTGTAGAATATCACTTTGTCTTTTACAAATAAAAACACATTTTGAAAAGCTTCAACCTGCCAATTAAAAGTAACATTTCAATTTTTGTACATTATTTATTCAGTTACAGAATGTTCATTAATGCTTTAATGCAACTCTTCTCTTTTAGAAATGCTACTTATAGTTCCAAGAGAAATCAATAGACATTGGTCTTGGCAAGTAACAGAGTGTCTTCTTAGATGTTGGGCAGAAGTGTATTCATCTCAGGTCCCAGGATATAATTTATTGAAACGCGCTGAGATGAACAAGCAGAAATACTTGACATTTAAGCAGCGATGGTAACAACTGTTGAAGCACTTTCTACCAGAAAAAAAGAAGTTTCAAACCAGTCTATAAGAGTAGGAGTAATTTCAAATTAGTTTGTTGGGGGTATAGACTAGTCCAAGTGTTACAGGACAGATATCTTTGAAAGAGCAGACTTTAAACAAAATGAGGATACATTAAACCCTAAACTACCCCACACAACGTCTGATCCTGCTGCTCTAAAAGATAAGAATGTTTTTCAAGTCTACGCTCATGGTCTCCAATAACTAGACGTAATCTGGGTAAAATATAATGAGCTAGGCAAAACACGTTGCTTCGTAGTCTCAACAATCTTTAGGGACAGAAAACTATTTTGAAAATTAGTAATAGCAATATTCGGGAAAATAATCAATTTTGCGAAAAGTATCTATTGTTTATTAACAACCATAGAAAAAATAATTGGGTTACATTGAATTATCCATACAGTCACCTTTTTCCGGTTACCTCTTAGTTTGAGGCAAAACATGGAGTACTGTTTCACCTAATTTTAAAAGCCAAGATGTGTCATAATATCATACATATTTTCTTTGTCACTAGGGACAGACCTAAAAATGGTTTGATCTCAGCTTGCATTGACTTGCGTTGACCTTTTTTTGTGTTGAGAAACAGCAGAAAAGTGTGCTTTGCCCTTTTGTGGAGCTCAAATCAGGCCGAGGATGCAACACTCTATGCACCCTTTTTTGAGCAGTATAGACGGAAGCAGAAGGAAAAGCCTTGGCCCATGTCACAATTGATTGTGGCATTTTATGTGGAAGTAGTAATGTCCAAATTTAAAATACTGAACTCGGATGGTCATCTGCTTCTCCTATCTTCTGCTCTATCTCTATCATGGGCTCTCAGCCGCTCTCATTTGTCTTTCTCTCTCCTTACAAAGACATGCATGCATGTGTATTCAGAGATGATAATCAAGAATGTGTTTACATATGCGCACACACATCCAAACATAGATTTACTAAGATTCTAACAAGCAGATTTCAGCAAATATATGCATCATCATAAGAATCCTCCAGACAGGCAGAGCAGAGGGTATGGTCAAGCACTTTGAAATGTCTGCTGCAGTAAAGAGCTCACAATAACCTGCCATGGGGACCTCACACTGGCAAAACAAAGTCTCCCTAAGGCTGAGCTCAAGATTTACTTTTTGACATATGTGTAACTCTGTTTTTATTCTTCCAGAACCCATTCAGCAATATACCTACTGGGGTATAGTATACTGTGCATGTTAAATTTATGTGCACCACTTAGTTAGGATTATATGTAAATACACAGTTGTTTTGATTTGAGTGTAGAAGGGATCTCTTCTAGGTCCTGATGAGAAGCCAGGGGAGGGCTTTGAAACATGTCGACACAGGAGACACTGCTCATTAAAGCATAGTATCTCCATCCAATTCCCCACTTTTAACGATACCAGCTCAAAGGAACATTAAAATTTATTTTTTCCACTGAGCCAGGTATTTTTACATTTTTCACCATTCACTCACTTCTGACCCTACCACTCACACTCCTACACCACACATAGTATTGTTTTTCATAACCAGTGCTCCCACGTAGGTCGTAGCACGCCCCATCCCGCAGCGGGGCGGGAAGATCCCGATGATGAAGCATGCCACCAAGGGTCCTTTTGGTGGGTGAGGGGTATTTAAACAAAGCTGTGTGCTTTCCACCATTGTAGGAGACACACGTAGTCTGGAGGAACACTTCTATACTTTCTGGTATATACATACATATACATACATACATACATTCCAAGAAACAAACCGGCACTCCAGAGGTTAGTTTTTACTCGAAAGCTTTTATTTCAAGGTGATGGCATATCCATGCGTTTCGGCTGCAGCCTTGGTCACGATATATATATATATATATATTACCTACTGGCGGTTGCCAGTAGGTAGTTATAGTTAGAACCTAGTTTCCATAGGAAAAGCATTTTTTGATTTGCTAATAACTTTGGCGTCGTTTGATGAATCTTCCTGAAATTGTCCAAAACAAAAGTCTATCCAGGTCAGCTCCTATCCTGAAAGTTTGGGGGTGATTCGTCAAGCGAGGGCTGAGAAAAAAGGGGGGTCCCAAAACTCGTTTTCTCCATGTTAATTTCCATAGGAAATTTTGCGACGAGCTACAGCCCGAACTGCTGAACGGAATTACCCCAAATTTGGCAAGAAGGTAGAGCTTGGTTGAGAAAGCGACCTTTTTTTTAAATGGTGTAAATCCGTTCAGTAGTTTTAGAGAAATTCAAAAAATAAGAGTAAAAAAATCAATTTCTCATAGGAAACTTTGTGCAAGGCTACAGCTGAAACTACTGAACGGAATTACTCCAAATTTGGCAGAAAGGTAGTGCTTGGGTCAGAAAGCGACCTTTTTAAAAATGGTGTAAATACGTTCAGTAGTTGCTGAGAAATAAGAAAAATAAAAGTTTCGATATCTGGGCGGAGCCTAAGTCGCGTGCGCGAGCTTCACTGTGATTGGCTGCTAGTAGTCCAAACCAGGAAGTGTTGGCAGCCATCTTGTGGCTCGGTAGAAGCGAGTCACCCGAAAACTGAGAAACAAAGGTATAAAACAAGAGAAGGGGGCAGGGTAGAAAAACCCTGACCCCCTAGGCCTGCTCATGGGGTCCCAGAAAGACCCCCAGGGCCCAAAAAAATTCGGCAAAAATTCGCACTGTGGTCGCGGGTTCTCGCGTTTCATTTTAATGAGGCCCTTGGGTGGGCTATGTTCCGGGGGTATTTCTTAAAAAAATAATAGCAGGGGCTCGCAGGGGTTGCGGGGGTGCGCTGGGGTCCGCGCAGCCCCGGGGCTTCACTCATGTTTGGAGGGGGTTGCGCGGCCCCCCTTCTGGAGCCTTCTATGTGCTTGTAAGTTTGGCATCGTTTGACGAATTTTTATGAAATTATCGAAAAAGTTTCTCTTTTTTGGTTAGCTCTTATATTGAAGGTTTGGGGGTGAATGGTGTAGGAGGGGCTGAGAAGAAAGAGGGTCCTAAAACGTGTTTTCTGCATGCAATTTCCATACGAAACTTTACAGAAGACTACAGGTGAAACTGCTGAACGGAATTACGCCAAATTTGGCAGGGAGAAAGGTGATGGTCCAGAAAGCACGCTTTTGTTTAAATTGTGTAAATCCGTTCAGTAGTTTTTGAGAAATATCAAATTTTACTGATATCGATATTTGAGAATTCTGACATGTGATTGGCTGAGGGGTTACAAGCACCAGCTTGCGGCTTATTGGCTGTGAATGGTTGAAACCAGGAAGTGTTGCCAGCCATTTTGTGATTTACTCCGTCAGCTCGCATCTCTCCGTGTAGAAGCCATCGGGTTCGTAGTTTTACCTCTGTGAGGCAACACTGGCATCTGTGTCTGTGTGAGATATGCCTTTCACGCTGCCTCTCTTCATATCACCAGGTCGCCGCTATGCCTTTAGAAGCCCGTCCGTCGGCTCGGAGCTCTGTGAGTCAGTCTGTCGGTACGATCCCCTACACTACCCAAAGTCTACCCAAACACCACTGCACTGTCGTAAACTCTAAAACACTACCCCCAGCACGATCCCCTCCACTACCCAAACACCACTGCACTACCCTAAACCCCAAAACAGTACTCCCAACATGACCCCTTACACTACCCAAACATTACTGCATTGTCGTAAACTCTAAAACACTACCTCCAGCACGATTCTTACACTACCCAAACAGCAGTGCACTACCTTAAACCCTAAAACGCTACCTCCAGCACGAATACCCTACAGTACACAAACACCACTGTACTACCCTAAAGCATAAAACAGTACCAGTCCGTCTGTTCGCAGGTCTGCGTCTGCGAGCCGTCGTGTCCCTAGCTGTACATGTGCGAGCCAGTCCGTTAGGTGATAGGTGTGTCTCTGCTAGCAGGGCCGTTGGCCCGTTGGTGTCCCCTTGCGAGTTAGACCCGAGCTCTCCCTCTGCGAGCCAGCATGCTGGTGTGCATTTGCGAGCCGACGGCCTGTAGCTCTCCCTGTGCGAGCCGAGCCGACGGGCTGCAGCTCTCCCTCTGCGAGCCTGCCCGACGGCCCGCAGGTCTCCCTGTGCTAGCCGGATCGCAGCTGTTACTCTGCGAACCGATATTGGGAGAATAAGGTGGCTCTAAAAAAGAGCCCTTGTGTTTATTAGTTGGAGCTACATATAAGTGCGGATGCACAGCTTCAGGTTATTCAGAAAAACTCGATTTCCCTGATCTGTGAAGTGTACTCCACCACTTCTGTAGATATCAGCCATATCAAAACGTATGTTGTTGTTGTAGATCGACCCCATTCTATGGTCTCTGAGGTATGCAGACACAGCTTTGTTGACATTCTTCCTAGATTTTTCAATCTGAGGACAAAATTGGTTTGACCATTTCCACTTCTGTCTTTGGCATATATTGGAATATACAAAGACAGTTTGAGGCAAAAGCAACATCAATTGTCGAAAGGTGTCTTTCATTAGCATTTCCAAACCTACACCAGTCAATGTGCCTAGGTCGTTTCCACCACAGTGCACAATCATGAGGTCAGGGTGTTGGAGATGCAAACAGGTTTTAACCAAAGGCAACAATTGGTGCCACTTCAATCCTCTCTGTCCAAACCATTTAATGTCCACATTTTGTAAACCTAGGTCTAAGTCAATTCGTCTCTGTTCTGCATACCTCTTGCACCAGAAAACATAGCTATGTCCTACGATCCACACTAGCATTTTGAAGGTATGGCTGGTGTAGGAGAGTAGGATCTGCCTCTTATGTTGCCCCCACTTTTTTTCTGATGTTTACACTGGTTTCTGGCTATAGTCAGGCTGGGACCCTGCTAATCAGGGCCCCAGCCTCTCTGTTCTCTCTAAACGATTTGGAGTGCACTCTAGGTGCACTAGGGATTGGATACTGTGGTACCTTATGAGTCCCTAGTATATGGTACCCTAGGTACCAAGGGCATAGGTACTCCACAGGCCTACCAGGGGCTGCAGCATGTATTATGCCACCCCTGGGAAGCAGACTAAATCTGACACCACAGGCCTGCTACTGCAGCCTGAGTGAGGAAGTGCTAGCACCCCTCACTGAGATATAGGTTCCCTATATCTCTCCTGCACACACATATAACCCTATCAGTCACCCCTAAGGCAGGCCCTATCAATCCTGAGGGCAGGGTGCTTGGCTTCTATGTGAGGGGGTGCCTCTGCCTGAGCAGGGCCCCTCTGCAGCTCTCAGAGTCCATTCTCTGGTGCTGTTTGTGGATGCGGTTAAACCATATACTTTTAAGTGCATTATATCCTCGCGGTAAAATGCTAACTTTGGAATGGCTGCATCGAAACATGTCGTGTTTGGTGTCAAACACCTTGGAATACTACCCCCCGCCAGTCCTGGCGGCGGGGGTAGCATTCCACCCTTCTAGAGGGATAGACATGTACCTACTGTGGAAACGCGGTAGAATCCGACAGAGCCCTGGCATCACAAAATGGATGCCACCAGTCACAGACACTGGGCTGCCCTCCTGCTGATGACCAACACTCGCAGTGGAGGGAGCCCAACAATAGATATCCTGTCCCAAGGGGGTGTGACCACCTCCCAGACAGGGTTTAGTCTATTGGGGCTGGGTGGGTGCACTCCTAGAGTGCTTTGAAGTCCTGCACTGGGGGAGCAGAAGGCTCCTCTGTGCATATGCCAGTTCAAACCGGCTCAGGGGCTACCTGTCCCTGCTCTGGCGTGAAACTGGACAAAGGGAAGTGGGTGTAGCCACCCACTCCCCTGACCCTCCCATAGGTAGGGTCATAGAGCTAGTCCCTCCCCTCCTTTTAGTATAAGAGGGGGAACCTGTGCATTGCACCCTAGATTTCCCTGGACGACGCTCTACAAGAAGAATCCCGGACCTTCGACGTTCCACTACCTTTGGAAGACTGAAGAATCTCCCTTGGAGTCAAGGAGTGACTCCCCTGCTTGGCAGGCACCAAAAACTACAAACGACGGTCGCAAACTACGCCGCTCCCGCCGGAGTCCAAAGTCCCTGCAGCCCAAGAAGTGGATTTCCTGACTTCTCAAAGGCCATCATGAGTCCCCAGCGAAGCTGAGGCCAGTGGACCCCAAGAGTAACGAGGAACCGCGACCCCTGGGTACCGTGCACTATTGTCGAGTGCAACCCCTCACAACGTTCCACGAACTTGTGCTTTGGAACACGTGTGGTCCCAGCCTCCAGCAGGAATCCCTCCTAAGATCAGCGGCCTACCACGTCCCGAGTGACCGTGGGCCCCTGTGAGAGAATCCTCCCGAGGCGTCTTCGCGACCCCTTGCCAGCCGGCTTGTGGATCCCCAGAAGACTTTCCAAAGAAACCAAAGGGCTCTGCTGGTTGCTCCAGGCCTGCCCTGACTTACCCTCGCTGGGTGAGTTCCACAGACCTTGCTGGTCTGCGCCATCGCCTCTTCACACTTTCCCCGAGACTTGCTGTTACCAAGGCTTGTTGGCTCCGATCGAGTTGCCGACACCACAGTAAGCCGCAGACATCGTGGGACACGCCGAATCCAGCTCCTGGTCGTAGTCGACGTCTCCTGGACCTCGTGGCTGAAGAGTCAAGGCAAGCGTGAACGACCTGAACCCTGCGACGACGGTGGGCATTCATCTTCTTTGCCCCGAGTCACTGCCAAGTGACTTTGAACACTGTCCCCTCTGCTTTCAGGTCATCCTTCCACCGAATCCAGGCTTGGATTCCACCGGACACTTCTTCAAACCATCACAAGCAGCAAGTCTTCTTTGGTCGCCATTGAAAACGACACCGCGACCCGACACCAAAGGACACCTGTGCACCCGGCTTCCCTGTGAGGTAACTCCAGCACTCCGGTGCTCCTGTGGGTGTGGGCCCTCGAACTACTTACCCTGTAAGTGACTTGCTTGTAGGCTCACCAGAAGTATCCTAAAACTCTTACTTTCCCCGTGCGATTCTCGCACTGACTCGTACATGGTTCTCGTCTGTGTTAGACACACCACGTCCGACTCCCTTGCAAATCCTATCTGTAGACCGTATCCTTCGACTCGTACTGAGTCCGATCGGTGTGTTCGCCTCGAACACGCAAGGGACCTTGAACATTGATATCTCAATCGCGTCTGAGCGCATAGACTCGTACAGGATTCGCATCGGTGCCAGGTCACCGCGTCCGTCCCCTGTGGGTCTCCTACAACTACCTGGGGTGGTTCTTGGGGGTCCCTCGATTCTAGATGCCCTAGACCTAGGTCTAGCAAACTAAGATTGTAATATTCAATTGTGCTAAACTTATCCTGATAATATTTGGCTTGTACATATGTTCCTATCCTCTAATCTCATAAAGAGATTAGTAGAGAGTGTTTATTAATAAATACATATATATTTGATATATATACCTGTGTGGTGTCTTTTCATTTGGTGATTCAAGAGATTGTGTGGTAAAACAAGCTGCTTTACATTCCTTCAAGACTTAGCCTGAAGGCTGCTCTCCACAGCTACCACTAGGATAGCTTTCTATAAAGGTTGTCTTAAACCTATCTACCATAAGAGTCGAATTGTTCTGGTGCAAAGTGTACACTTTAATTAGTGAACAGCATATACCAGGCCAACTTCTCACGTTGGTGGGCAGCGTGTGGGATTCCAGCTTGGTATTGTTTTACCAGAAAATCTCTATTTGAATTACTAACTGAAAACCACTATAGGTACTTAAGGTACATATAAAGTCAAGCTTAGTATCGATAAGTTCTACTGAACTTAGAGCTGTGTGCCAAGGGATAGCACACCCTTTCTACAGCTCAAGCTAGTATCAGTAGGCCACAAACTAGTGTAGGTAGTACAACACTGCACAACACTAGAATGTCCTTAAAGGGTGGAACCAGTGGATCCACTCAGCCTCAGTATAAGGACATGGCTTTCTCTGACTTGAGAGCCATGTGTGTTGAAAGACACCTGAGACTAGGACAGAGTCCCTCAACCCTGCACCTGATAGATCTGCTGACAGCAGATGATCTTAGATTGGCTCTAGGAGCTAATGGGTCTGAATCAGTGGGTGGGTCAATTACAGTATCTGGGTCAGACGATGAAAATCCGAATGACCAGGACTCTGTGATTGAAGGGCCAGGCCTCAAGGGGCCTGAAAAGGACAGAGGAATTCTCCCTAAGAGAACTGACAGAGTGGATGAGAGGCATAGGTCCCCTTCCAGGGAATCTGAGCACTCTTATCACTCTGGTAGAGAATTTGTCCACCAGAGGAACTCATACTTTCCCTTAAGAGAGACCTCCTCTGAAAGAATGTGCAAACTGCTGCAGTATGAGGAAGCAAGAGTTGTCCTCAGAACCAAGCAGTTGGCACTGGATAGAGAAGCCCTGGAGATCCAGAGAGCTTCTCGACGAGAGGGGTTAGAACCCCTTGGTGGCAGCAACAGTGTCCCTAGAGGCAGAGAATCTATTCCAGACCATAGGAACCTGAGCAAGGTTGTTCCTCCCTACCAGAGTGGGGATGATATCCACAAGTGGATAACTGCTATGGAGAGGGCCTGTCGAGTACAGCAGGTCCCCCAGAAGCAGTGGGCAGCAATCTTGTGGCTCTCCTTTTCAGATAAAGGTAGAGACAAGCTCCTCACTGTTAGAGAAGAGGATGCTGATGATTATGAAGTCCTGAAGAGTGCACTGATAGATGGGTTTGGCTTAACCACTGAACAGTACAGGTTAAAGTTCAGAGACACCCAGAAGGCACAGACTCAGGACTGGACTGACTTTGTTGATTGTGCAACCAAGGCTCTGGAGGGTTGGCTGGTTGGCAGTAGGGTTACTGACTTTAAGGGATTGTATAATCTGATGATGAGAGAACAAATCCTTAATAATTGCCAGAACCAGTTGTTGCATCAGTACCTGGTGGACTCGGATCTGACCTCTCCCCAAGAATTGGGAAAGAAGGCAGACAAGTGGGTCAGAACCAGGGTGAGGCAGAAACCCCAGAACCAAGGGGGTGACACCAAGAAGCAAGATCCTAAGGGCTCTGAGAAAGGTGGGGATAAGTCAAAAGACCAGAAGTCTTCACAAGGGCCCCAAAAATCTGCATCTGGTGGGGAGTCACAATCCAACAAGGGAAAAGGCCAAAGAAGCCCTGGTGCAAATTCTGTAAACAGAAAGGGCACTGGACTTCTGACTGTAACAAGTCCAAAGACCAAACCACCACCACTCCTGCCCCTAAGGCAACTGTACCCCCTAGTTCAGCTACTGGTGGAGGTGGTACACAGAATAAGGGTGTAGTAGGGTTGACCCTGGGTTCTGAAGTGGACTCTGACCTAGTCAGAGTGCCCACTCAGGCAATGCTGATTTGTGAGGGAGACCTTAACATGTCCTTCCTAGTGAGTCCCAGTAACCTGGGCAAATACAAACAGCAGCCTGTAATAAATGGCAAACAGGCTTTGGCATTTAGGGACACAGGTGCTAGTGTCACCATGGTGGCAGAGGATCTTGTGGACCCTGGACAGATCATCCTGGGGGAAATGTACCAGGTGACCAATGCAAGCAACGCCAAGACCAACCATAGTCTGGCGGTTGTGAATTTCTCCTGGGGAGGGGTAACTGGCCTCAAGAAGGTTGTAGTCAGTGCAGTCCTCCCTGTCGAATGTCTATTGGGCAATGATCTAGAGACTTCAGCCTGGTCTGAAGTAGAGTTATGGACTCATGCTGAGATGTTGGGCATCCCTGCAGAGGTATTTGCTGTGACCAGGTCACAAGCAAGAATGCATGACACTGAACAAGCTCTGGATCCTGGAACAATGGACCAGATGCTTCCCAAGAGGAGGAGCAGTAGGGTAAAGGCAGTGCCTTCCCCTCTGTCTCAGATCACAGATTCACCCCCAGAGGGAGGTGAAGCAGATCCTGAAGAAGGAACTGCTCCAGAGGGACTTGAGCCTGATCAGGTTGAGTTCTTGGGGGCAGGGGGCCCTTCTAGGGAAGATCTGAGGAAGGAGCAACAGTGCTGCCCCTCTCTTGAACCCCTCAGACAGCAGGCTGCTGCTGAGGCTGCTGGGAGTGCTAGTGGGTCCCATAAAGTTTATTGGGATGAGGGACTCCTATATTCTGAAGGTAGAGACCCAGCCCCTGGAGCCACCAGGAGGTTGGTAATACCTCAGAAGTTTAGGGGTTCCTCTTGACCTTAGCACATGACATCCCTTTAGCAGGACACTTGGGCCAAAACAAGACCTGGGACAGGCTTGTTCCACATTTTCATTGGCCACATATGTCAGAGGACACTAAGAAGTTTTGTCGCTCCTGTGTCACATGCCAAGCCAGTGGTAAGGCAGGTGGCACAACAAAGGCCCCCTGATACCACTACCGGTGGTGGGGGTACCCTTTGAAAGGGTAGGGATTGACATTGTTGGTCCCCTTGACCCTCAAACTGCATCTGGGCACAGGTTTATCCTGGTGGTAGTGGATCATGCCACCAGGTACCCAGAAGCAATTCCCCTGAGGACCACCACAGCCCCTGTGGTGGCAAGAGCCCTCATTGGAGTCTTCTCCAGAGTGGGTTTTCCAAAGGAGGTCATTTCTGACAGAGGTACCAACTTCATGTCAGGGTATCTAAAAGCAATGTGGAAGGAGTGTGGTGTAACTTACAAGTTCACCACCCCTATCACCCACAATGCAATGGTTTAGTTGAACGCTTCAACAAAACCTTGAAAGGAATGATTAAAGGACTCCCAGAGAAGCTTAGGCGGAAATGAGACCTTCTTCTTCCTTGCCTGTTGTTTGCCTACAGAGAGGTTCCACAGAAGGGGGTTGGCTACAGCCCATTTGAGCTTCTGTTTGGGCATCCTGTGAGAGGTCCACTGTGTTTGGTAAAAGAGGGCTGGGAGTTACCTCTCAAGCCCCCCAAACAAGATGTGATGGACTATGTACTTGGTCTCCGCTCCCGGATGGCTGAGTACATGAAAAAGGCAACCAAAAACCTGGAGGGCAGCCAAGAATTACAAAAAGCTTGGCATGACCAAAAGGCTGTACTGACTGTATACCAGCCAGGACAGAAAGTGTGGGTGTTGGAGCCTGTGGCCCCAGCAGCCCTCCAGGACAAGTGGAGTGGCCCCCATACAATAGTTGAACAGAAGGGAGAAGTCACCTATGACATGTCAACTGATTAAAGCCATATGTTGACAGGGCTGACATGGGCTTGCTCATGGCAACTGATGAGGACCAGGAGGAGGAGAGTGACCCTCTCCCCGACCTGCTCTCTCAGAACCCTGATGATGGGTCAGTAGATGGTGTTGCTTTGGCAAGCAGCCTCACTGACCATCAGCAAACTGAGTGCAGACAAGTTCTGCAACAGTTTAGACATATGTTTAGCCTGACCCCTAGTCAGATTTCCTGGTGCACCCACGAGGTGGACACTGGAGACAGTCTGCCTGTCAAGAATAAAATCTACAGGCAACCTGACCATGTCAGGGACTGAAGTCCAGAAAATGTTGGAGCTAGGTGTAATTGAGCCTTCAGATAGCCCTTGGGCTAGACCAGTAGTCCTGGTACCCAAGCCTCATACCCAGGGTGGTAAGAAAGAAATGAGGTTTTGTGTAGACTACAGAGGCCTCAATGCAGTCACTAGGACTGATGCCTATCCCATACCAAGGGCAGATGAGCTGATTGATACTTTGGCCTCAGCCAAGTATCTAAGCACGTTTGACCTAACAGCTGGCTACTGGCAGATCAGATTAGCTGATGATGCAAAAGCCAAGACAGCATTTTCGACCCCTGGTGGGCACTACCACTTTGTGGTGATGCCCTTTGGATTGAAAAATGCACCTGCCACTTTTCAGAGGTTGGTGAATAAAGTTCTGACAGGGATGGAAACTTATTGCTCAGCTTATCTAGATGATATTGCTGTCTTTAGTTCCTCCTGGCAGGATCACCTGGTCCACCTCAGGAATGTTTTGGAGGCCCTGCAAAGGGCAGGCCTCACTATCAAGGCCACTAAGTGCCAGATAGGGCAGAGTCAGGTTGTGTACCTGGGCCACCTTGTAGGTGGAGGCCAGGTTCAGCCTTTACAGAGCAAGATCCAGACCATAATGGAATGGGTTGCTCCAACCACCCAGACACAGGTGAGAGCCTTCTTAGGCCTATCTGGGTACTATAGGAGGTTTGTCAAGGGATATGGATCTATAGTGAACCCCTTGAATGATCTGACCTCAAAGAAAATGCCAAAAAAGGTTCAGTGGACAGCTAGCTGTCAAAAGGCATTTGAAGACCTAAAGCAGGCCATGCGCACTGCCCTCATCTTACAGAGTCCAGACTACACCATAAAGTTCATTGTCTAAACAGATGCTTCTGAGCTGGGTGTGGGAGCTGTACTGTCTCAACTGAATGATGAAAGTCAAGACCAGCCAGTAGCTTTTATTAGCAGAAGGCTGACCCCTAGAGAGAAACGTTGGTCAGCTATAGAGAGGGAGGCCTTTGCTGTGGTATGGGCCCTGAAGAAGCTGAGGCCATACTTGTTTGGTACTCACTTCATAGTTCAGACCGACCACAAGCCCCTCCTATGGCTTAAACAAATGAAAGGAGAAAACCCAAAACTTTTGAGGTGGTCCATTTCCCTACAGGGGATGGACTATACAGTGGAACATAGACCTGGGACCCAACATGCCAATGCAGATGGACTCTCAAGGTATTTCCACTTTGAACACGAAGACTCAACTGGTCAAGGTTAGTTTAGTGTCCCTGCGTTTGGGGGGTTGTGTAGGAGAGTAGGATCTGCCTCTTATGTTGCCCCCACTTTTTTTCTGATGTTTACACTGGTTTCTGGCTATAGTCAGGCTGGGACCCTGCTAATCAGGGCCCCAGCCTCTCTGTTCTCTCTAAACGATTTGGAGTGCACTCTAGGTGCACTAGGGATTGGATACTGTGGTACCTTATGAGTCCCTAGTATATGGTACCCTAGGTACCAAGGGCATAGGTACTCCACAGGCCTACCAGGGGCTGCAGCATGTATTATGCCACCCCTGGGAAGCAGACTAAATCTGACACCACAGGCCTGCTACTGCAGCCTGAGTGAGGAAGTGCTAGCACCCCTCACTGAGATATAGGTTCCCTATATCTCTCCTGCACACACATATAACCCTATCAGTCACCCCTAAGGCAGGCCCTATCAATCCTGAGGGCAGGGTGCTTGGCTTCTATGTGAGGGGGTGCCTCTGCATGAGCAGGGCCCCTCTGCAGTTCTCAGAGTCCATTCTCTGGTGCTGTTTGTGGATGCGGTTAAACCATATACTTTTAAGTGCATTATATCCTCGCGGTAAAATGCTAACTTTGGAATGGCTGCATCGAAACATGTCGTGTTTGGTGTCAAACACCTTGGAATACTACCCCCCGCCAGTCCTGGCGGCGGGGGTAGCATTCCACCCTTCTAGAGGGATAGACATGTACCTACTGTGGAAACGCGGTAGAATCCGACAGAGCCCTGGCATCACAAAATGGATGCCACCAGTCACAGACACTGTGCTGCCCTCCTGCTGATGACCAACACTCGCAGTGGAGGGAGCCCAACAATAGATATCCTGTCCCAAGGGGGTGTGACCACCTCCCAGACAGGGTTTAGTCTATTGGGGCTGGGTGGGTGCACTCTTAGAGTGCTTTGAAGTCCTGCACTGGGGGAGCAGAAGGCTCCTCTGTGCATATGCCAGTTCAAACCGGCTCAGGGGCTACCTGTCCCTGCTCTGGTGCGAAACTGGACAAAGGGAAGTGGGTGTAGCCACCCACTCCCCTGACCCTCCCATAGGTAGGGTCATAGAGCTAGTCCTCCCCTCCTTTTAGTATAAGAGGGGGAACCTGTGCATTGCACCCTAGATTTCCCTGGACGACGCTCTACAAGAAGAATCCCGGACCTTTGACGTTCCACTACCTTTGGAAGACTGAAGAATCTCCCTTGGAGTCAAGGAGTGACTCCCCTGCTTGGCAGGCACCAAAAACTACAAACGACGGTCGCAAACTACGCCGCTCCCGCCGGAGTCCGAAGACCCTGCAGCCCAAGAAGTGGATTTCCTGACTTCTCAAAGGCCATCGTGAGTCCCCAGCAAAGCTGAGGCCAGTGGACCTCAAGAGTAACGAGGAACCGCGACCCCTGGGTAACGTGCACTATTGTCGAGTGCAACCCCTCACAACATTCCACGAACTTGTGCTTTGGACCACGTGTGGTCCCAGCCTCCAGCAGGAATCCCTCCTAAGATCAGTGGCCTACCACGTCCCGAGTGACCGTGGGCCCCTGTGAGAGAATCCTCCCGAGGCGTCTTCGCGACCCCTTGCCAGCCGGCTTGTGGATCCCCAGAAGACTTTCCAAAGAAACCAAAGGGCTCCCCTGGTTGCTCCAGGCCTGCCCTGACTTACCCTTGCTGGGTGAGTTCCACAGACCTTGCTGGTCTGCGCCATCGCCTCTTCACACTTTCCCCAAGACTTGCTGTTACCAAGGCTTGTTGGCTCCGATCGAGTTGCCGACACCGCAGTAAGCCGCAGACATCGTGGGACACGCCGAATCCAGCTCCTGGTCGTCGTCGACACCTCCTGGACCTCGTGGCTGAAGAGTCAAGGCAAGCATGAACGACCTGAACCCTGCGACGACGGTGGGCATTCATCTTCCTTGCCCCGAGTCACTGCCAAGTGACTTTGAACACTGTCCCCTCTGCTTTCAGGTCATCCTTCCACCGAATCCAGGCTTGGATTCCACCGGACACTTCTTCAAACCATCACAAGCAGCAAGTCTTCTTTGGTCGCCATTGAAAACGACGCCGCGACCCGACACCAAAGGACACCTGTGCACCCGGCTTCCCTGGGTGAGGTAACTCCAGCACTCCGGTGCTCCTGTGGGTGTGGGCCCTCGAACTACTTACCCTGTAAGTGACTTGCTTGTAGGTTCACCAGAAGTATCCTAAAACTCTTACTTTCCCCGTGCGATTCTCGCACTGACTCGATACATGGTTCGCGTCTGTGTTAGACACACCGCGTCCGACTCCCTTGCAAATCCTATCTGTAGACCGTATCCTTCGACTCGTACTGAGTCCGATCGGTGTGTTCGCCTCGAACACGCAAGGGACCTTGAACATTGATATCTCAATCGCGTCTGAGCGCATAGACTCGTACAGGATTCGCATCGGTGCCAGGTCACCGCGTCCGTCCCCTGTGGGTCTCCTACAACTACTTGGGGTGGTTCTTGGGGGTCCCTCGATTCTAGATGCCCTAGACCTAGGTCTAGCAAACTAAGATTGTAATATTCAATTGTGCTAAACTTATCCTGATAATATTTGGCTTGTACATATGTTCCTATCCTCTAATCTCATAAAGAGATTAGTAGAGAGTGTTTATTAATAAATACATATATATTTGATATATATACCTGTGTGGTGTCTTTTCATTTGGTGATTCAAGAGATTGTGTGGTAAAACAAGCTGCTTTACATTCCTTCAAGACTTAGCCTGAAGGCTGCTCTCCACAGCTACCACTAGGATAGCTTTCTATAAAGGTTGTCTTAAACCTATCTACCATAAGAGTCGAATTGTTCTGGTGCAAGGTGTCCACTTTAATTAGTGAACAGCATATACCAGGCCAACTTCTCACAGCTGGGAAGTATCGATAGATGTCTGTAGCTCATGCAGTCCGTTCGTAGAATAAGAGATATGTTTAAAGGTGGGGAACTATTTTTTTTTCTCATTCAAAACGATAACTGATTGGGAGATGAAAAGCATTGTTTTTAGGTCTCGCCCTGAAGCGAGCGCTTGTGCTGGTCTGGGCGAGACATTTTGTAAGTGGGCTTTTAGAACTGTGACTACTTTTTTTTGGGCTTGCCTAGAGCATGCGGGTACGCGCACAGTAACGCGCATTCCTCGCATGCTCCAGGCGCCATATGTCTTTCCTCTCACTTGCTCCTCCCCCCTCCCCCACCACAGAGCGCTTCTTGGGGCCACGCGGCCGTGTCACTTTCACGGCCGCGTATCACTTGCTCTCCCGCTCCTCCCCCCTCCCCCACCACAGAGCGCGTCTCGCACGGCCGCGCGGCCAATGCTTGTTTTATTTAGTTTTTGCGCGCGCGCACACAACTCCCGGTCGCAACTGAAATTCTTGCTCGCGATCACTTTCGCGCGCACCATTTGCTTGTTTGAACACTTCTCGCCCTTTCCTTGCTGTTTTCTGTGCATCGCTCATTCTTTCATTACTTGTCACTTTTATGTGCATTTCTCAGTCTTTCTTTGCTACTTCACTGTGCATTACTCCTTCCTTCTTATTCCTTCTTTGCTGCTTTTCTGTGTGTTTCTCATTCTCTTTCTGCCACTTTCATGTGCTTTTTTCATTATTCCACAATCTTTCTTTGCTGCTTTTTGAACTTTTACACTGATTCTGTGCCGATCTGCTGGGCATCTGGCACTCTTTCTCATTCATTCTTTGCTGATCTTCTGTGCTTTTGCCTTTCATTCTTTAACATTTTTCTCTGCCCTTTTCACTCAATCCTTGCTGCTCTTGGCTTCTTTTAGTCTCAGCTCTTCTCTTCGAGTTTCGAACTCAATTGCTCTCTTAACTCCTCTTCTTCCTTTTTCTCACTCTTTTGCTCTTCTTCCTGCCCTTTTCCTGAATTTGCGACCTTCCCTGCTTCCTCTCCCACGCCGCACTCCCTTCTCGGTTCCTGCCAGTTACTTAGCCCAACCCATTGCCCCAGAGACCCCCGCTCCTAATTCATGTCCGCCGCAGCTTGGATGCACAGCCCGTATGCGCCCCTCCCGAGCCCAGCGCCAGACCCCTTGCTTTCTCTCCCATCACTGCTACGTCTCTGCTTCCCTCTCCTCACCCTGAACCTTGAATGCACCTTCCAGTGCTGCTGCTACGCCTCGGTAGTCGACTGCGAAGGTGCCTTCCCCTGTTCCACCTGACACTTTTCCTGCACCTTCCCACACCTTCACACCACCCTCACATGCACCGCAAACAACACTCACCTCTCCCTCGGCCACGCACACCTACACACCTCTCCCCACCCCTCCCTGTTCTGCCTTCTCCTCAACAACACCTCGCTCAATAAACACGCTACTGAAATATGGGACCTGCTGCACGACCACACATTGAAACTGCTCTTCCTCACAGAAACCTGGCTGATTCTATCGACATTACCACACCTATTCCCCAGGCACAAGGTTATAAGACAGGACAGAATTAACAGACCCAGCGGAGGACATGTCATCGTTTTCAAAGAGCTCATCAAGTGTTCCACTGCCTCAGCTAGCACCAACAGCACTGATGCTGGATGTGTTTATTGTGCCAAAATGGCTTCTTTTGTCATCTTCAATGCAAGATGGTGCACACTCTGAAATCCGTAAAAGTGCACTCTCTTAATGCTTTATTTTAATAAATATATTTAGGGTGATCACCAACCTCTAGTTCAGTGTGGACACTTTCTCCAGTCCTTGTCTTCTCTCTCTGTACGTCACACCTCTCTTTCAATAAACCTCAGTGCCCCACAGCACTTACCTCTCATGACCTCAACTTGCCACATCTCTGATCCTACCTCTAGATCTCTAGCTCTCGGTCAGCTCTCTGCCCCTCTCTTCTCCTCAAGTGCCTCTCTCTCTCTACTTTCTCTTCTTTCTGCATCTTGCTGCTCTGTTTGCATCTCATCCCCCTTCATTTCTCTTCCATTTACTTCCCCTCCCTCTTAATTTCATCTCTTTATCTTACCCTTTCTATCATTTTTGCCATCTATACCTTACCTTTCTCTACCTCTCGCATGCCTCTTTCTACCTCACCATTCTCTCTTTCATTTCTCTCTCTGCCTCACAACTCACTGCCTCATCTCTCTCTTCCCCACCTCTCATACACTATCTAGACTCTCAATTTACATCACCTATTGGCCTTCTATGTCTCTCTTTTTATTGATGTCCTCTTTCCCTCGCCTTTCCCATTATTTTATTTCTTTCTCTCTACAATGCTCTCCCTACCTCTTCCACTCCATCTATCACTCCCTTTGCTTTCATCTCTCTTTCTATCTCCTTCACTGTTTCCGTTCACTCTCTCTGCTTCCAATGTCTCGCTCGTTTAATACATCTGTCTTACCTGTCTCTCTCTCTCCCTATTTCACCATTCTCTACTTCTCCCTCGCACTTACTCTGTATTAGCCTCATCTCTCTACCTCATCTGCACCTCTTTTTCTCTACTTCTCATATCTTTCTATTTTTCATCCCACCGGCTCTACCTGCCTCGCTACTTTGTTTACCTGACCTGTCATTCTGTGCTTCACCTTTCTATTTCTGCTATCTCATTATAACTCACCTCTCTTCCTATCTTATTTCTCTCTAGACCTTGCCCCTCGGGTTGGCACCTTTCTTACCAGCCTACATTTAAAACTGCATGCCAGGCCTCTAAAAACAAGCATTGGCATAGTCAATAGGTCTCGCCTTTGGGACCTTATAAGTTTTTAGACATGCAACAGTTGATGTTATTGCACCAAGGATATTGTGCTGCATAACTAAATACTTATAAGGTCCCAAAAGCGAGACCTATTGGCTATGCCAATGCTTGTTTAAAGGTAGGGTGCACATTCGTTTTGTGGAAAAGCATCTTTGTGATTGGTTAAGAAAAAGCAGTTTAAACGTGGAGTACATATGATAGGATAAAATTTGGTCAACTCAACCACACCTGCTACTTGCATTTGGAAGGCACTGTTCGAACTTAAAACAGTCGTGAACTTTTAACCTGCACGTGCCGTTAAATGTTCGAGAAAATGTTGCAAAAAATATCGTTAGGTTTAAAAAAATTGATGAACTTTTAACCTGCACGTGTTGTAGAATGTTCTAGAAAGTGTGTTGATAGAATACGTTGCACTTCTGACTTCTGTGTCCTTGAATATTAAAAAACTGTTTATATGGAAAATTCAAAAATAACCAATAGAGAGAAGTTTTGCAATCGAAAAGAATCAAGGAACTATTCTAATTTGTTCTTTACATGTATTTATGTGTGGAGTAACAAAATTACAGACACAACAGCAGCAGGAAGAGGAACAAGCAGGGAGTGGGGGACGGGGGAGATGGGCACAATGGCACACATGCACAATTAAGTACAGCACAACTACAGACAAACCATGGCTAAAATGAAACACACCAACAAGGAGCACAAGTCACACAACCCGCCAACATCACACCACTGAACAAGCACAGAAGTGAAAACCACACTGCCTGAAAGGTAGAAGGGTGAACAATACCTCACATGAAGGGACATCTCACACAGAATGCAGCACACACACATAGGAAGCAGAGCACACCAACATCCAACACAATGTTGTCCAAACACAAACATTCGCACAATCGAACACAGGACACAAATGCACTCGCCTGTGGCGGATAAACGTCCAAAAGCGTCAGTACGAAACAGGCACATGAGAACGCATAATACAAACCCACAGTCCGGATGGGGTAGCAATTCACGTATGGCAGACAGCCAGAGAGTCCGTGACACACACATTGGCATACAAATGAAGACACAACACATTTGGAGACAAGTGAAAATGTGGAAACTTTATTAAAAAAAAGTGCGTGTCAGTACGGCCAAGAGTAGTGCCATGATATGCAGACAAATGCAGCAGCGTGCCTGAATAAGGAACGTAGGAAAACGTCCATGTTCACCTCAGGGTAGTCCATCAACAACATACGTCAGTGTCAAGCAGCGTTGGTTGTCCGCGCCTCGGACATGAGTCGACACCAATGCAGCCATGTCCACTGTCGTCTTGGGACATGTGACCAGATGCACAACGTGCAATGATGCGGCGGGACACGTACAATGTGGCACATCGAGTCGTGGTTGCAGGTACCTTGTCACTCGTCCATGAACGCGAGTGCAGCTGCGTAAGCCACTACCTCTAATGAGTGATGGTTGCCCACAATATTTGACATGTCGTCAACGTAATCCATCAGCTGACCGGGACAGATGTGCTGACTCCAACCACTGTACCCAATGTGCACCAAAGCAGAATCGGGAAGTGGGTCAATTTGCTCACTGCATACTACGACACGTGCATTGTCCCAGGCCCAGTTCCCAACATGCATGCCAAACATCCATGCATGCCATGAACAGGCATCACCATGACACTCCTGGTCGTGGGCCAACAGGGGGCGCACACACCCGTCGTAATCCATGTCAGCTACGCACACGTTGGAGAGGCACACGTCCATGCACCACTCGGATAGGCACGTGCGACATTGCAATACAGGTTGAACGCAGGTGAAGTCCGCAATGCGGAAGCTCAGCCGGTAAGTGATCTGCAGCACTGCCAAAGGCAGTGCACCCAGGACATGCAGCAGACGTGCAAGGTATAGGTGGACGTGAATGGAGTCGACCATGTGTTCGGGATGCCCTGCCATTGCGTCAGTGGCTCTGCTTGTAGCTGCACTGGCTTGCCGTGTGCCAGTCTTGTGGATGAAATGGCACAGCTTGGTGCAATGAGCCGGGTCTGTGTGCAATGGGTGCAGGGCAGGGGTGTGGTGGGAGTACGTATGAAGGCCATTTCACGCACGCTAACTACGACGAAGGACTTTTGAGTGTGGGATGTGTACTCGTTGTTCTGAAATCGGGCAGTGCGTAGTGTGGAGACGGATGCAAATATTATCGTATCTGTCAGGGGGCTGGCCACTTGCAAGTTCCTTCTCGGAGCAGCAGATGTGTTAGCGCAAGATAGCTCAGACAAAGAACCTTTCATCCCTACAGTAACTTCTCCAGCTGCATTCATACAGGATGTGTACAAAGGCCGGTCGTGGGTGTTGTGGGATGTCTGCGACCCTGGTCATCATGGATGAGATGCCCAGCACGTGGCACATGGGCGGGTTCACTGTGTGTTACGTTGCCAAACAGCTGCTCCTCCCTCCCACGAGCCCCCACACTTGTGTGCGCTGCGCTGTTGTATCCCGTGCACTCCTACGGCACACCATTGTAATGCCTATTCGCGCATGTCCTGCGACATTCCAATCACACCGTGACACTGCCGCTTGGAGGTGGTGCATGCCACTTTACAACATCGACTGCTGCGGCCCTTGTGGCGGCCACACCAGAACACAGAGACACACTTACCGCACTTCTTGCACACGGACATGTCTGAGACACCCCATTCCCCTTGCCGGATAGGCACACCCCTGTGCTGACCTGTGTACGCCGGACCTGCACACGCCGCTTGTGCATGCCGGAGGATGTGTGCGTAGCTACATGTCCAGGCTTACTGCCAATGCTGAGGTGACATGGTAATGTCCGCTGAAGACAGCACACTGTGATGTTGGAAGGCCCGTGCCCATCATGCTAACACAATGACCACACGGACACACTTGCTCAGATGCGGGTTCGGGGGGCGTTGGCGGTCCTGGGGTTGTTGCGATGAGTGTTGTGGCCCTCATGGGTATCCGTGTATCATGCTCATTGACTCTATGGCACCTGTGGCTGTGTTCCCTTTTATGCTGCAGGTAGTCGTCCTGCATAACACCAGCAGAAAGCAGGTGTAAAATCCCTGGTGCTAACGCGGCTTATCGCCGGAATTTGTTTCGCATCGCAGTTTTTGCCTTTCGTTGTGAAAGTTGTGATGTGGTTTTTTCGTGTACAGAAAAATAAACAAACTGGGCAGTGTATCCCGTCAAGATTCAGCACCTGACCCACTATTCCCAATCAATATAAATACAATGAGATTTCTTCATTGATTTTGTGTGTACACTGTAAATGCACTCACTACCACAGTGCAATTCAATACAGGATTTTAGTATTTAGAATAAATCGCAAAGGTGCACCTCGTGTGTTTTTGCACGGGAACGCCTACTCTGCATCTCATTATCAGCACTTTAATGCAACTAAAGTTGAGATAAATCTAACACACTATTCAGAAGCTGGTGCAAACTGCAGACATCACCAGTATTCCCGCGATAACTGCCCAAAATTTAACACTATGGTAGACACCACTAAATAACAGTAATAAGAACGAGAAAGAGTCACACAGCACTTAAGTAACAACCAAAAACTTTATTGAAATTTTTTTTTTTTCAAAACTTTATTTTTCCGTACATATAGAGGATAAACTAAATTTAACAAACTGAACACAAAACAACAAGGCGGAAGACTCCTGTCGGGTCCATTAATGTCGACGACACAGCCTTGAAAATAAAGCACAAAATAAGGACGTGTGTAATGCGCATATCAAAGGAGTGAGACACAGAGAAAGAGAGAAGGAAAAAAAAGCCAGAGAGAGAAAAAGAGAGGGAAGGAAAGAAAGGGAGTGAGAAAGGGAGAAGGGAGAGAGAGTGAGAGAGATAGAAGGAAAGGAAGGAAGAGAGTGAGAGAGAGAGTGAAGAGAGGGAAGTGAGAGAGAGAGAGAGAGAGAGAGACACTGCCGCCCCTGCGCATCCATGATCAAATAATTACCTGCTGCCACCGGAGTGTCTACCAGTGGACACTCCACGTGCCCGTGAAAGCTCCAGGGCCCGGTCCCGCCACCATGGCTTGGTGGACATTATGTGGACCCGCTCCGCGGCCCAGCAGATCCCACACATGTCGCTGAGTCCGGAGTCATCAACGGCGGAGACCACATCAGCTTTTGGTGCCGCTAACCCTGTGCAACGCAAGTCAGCACCACGTGTTGGTAGGCCGCTGACGGCCATACAACTTAGGGTGCGACTAACCTTGTACAACTCAAGTCCGCGCCACGTGGTGGTAGGCCCCTGACGGCCACATCAGCTTTGGGTGGCAGTAACCCTGTGCAACTCAAGTCCGCGCCACGTGGTAGTAGGCCCCTGACGGCCATACAGCTCAGGGTGCGACTAACCCTCTGCGCAAGATTTCATGGACTCTTTATGATTGAGACCCGTGGAGCGTCCGCCATCCAGTCACCACCGGCAATAAAGGATTTGACGTTCTCGATCCATTATATTTGTGTGGTCACATGGCCTGTGACGCATGTGGCGGATGGGTGTGGTGTGTGTGCAAACCTGCCCTCAGGGAGTGGCCGTGACATGTTGACAACTAGACCACTGACCTGCACACCAACAGCGAGTACGCCTGCGACAGGTAGCTATGTGGCGGGTGTGAAAACGTGTTTTCTCAATGGATTTTCCATAGGAAACTTTAGACAAGGCTACAGGTCAAACTGCTGAATGGAATTACGCCAAATTTGGTAGGGAGAAAGGTCTTGGTTCAGAAAGCGCGCTTTCTCGCATCGAGTGGAAATATAAAAGAAAGGTCCCGGGGGCAATTTAATATACCGGAGCTCTGTCTGTGCGAGATAACCCTTTCATGCTCCCTCTGCCCAACATCACCACTTCGCAGCTATGCCGTTAGAAGCCAGTCCGTCGGCTCGCAGCTGTCTACCTTTGCGAGCTAGTATGCTGCTGTGCCTGTACCTCTGCGAGCTACTACGCTGCTGTTCCTTTGGGAGCAGACGGCTCGTAGTACTGCGTCTGTGAGTCGAGCGGACGGGCCGCAGTTGTCCCTCTGCGAGCCTGGGTGCGAACTGTTCATAAGTCACACTACATAAGCATTGAAAAGCCATTTTGTGATTCAGTCCGTCAGCTGGCATCTGTCCGAGGCATTTCTGAAAACATACCGGAGTTCTTTCTGTGAGAGATACCCCTTTCACGCTGCCTCTCCCCACATCAGCAGGTAACGCAGCCTCTTCCCACATTAGCAACATACCCCCAACAACCTTCTTGGGCCCGGAATTGTCCCTGTGCGGTTGGACAAACAAGAATCTTAGTCATGTATAGATTTACTTATAAAACATTTTATTTAAACAAAACAACAACAAATAAAACTGAAGGGAGTCTGGTGCTGTGGTCGCTGCCAAGAAGTTGGGGTTACTGCAATTCAGGGCTCAGGACACAGTTCCACATGTGGGATCGGCTTGTATTGAACAGGGTTAGTGGCACCACGTGTCGCCGGCTTGGGTTGAACAGGGTTAGTGGCACCACCTGTAGCCGGCCTTGCATATGGAAATATGCCTCACTGATCGAAGGGAGTTTGCTGCTGTGGTCGCTGCCACGGACTTGGGGTCACTGCCATTCAGGACTCAGGACACAGTTCCACATGTGGGATCGGCTTGTGTTGAACAGGGTTAGTGGCACCATGTGTCGCCGGCTTGTGTTGAGCAGGGTTAGTGGTACCACGTGTCCAAAATACGAATTGCGAGGTCTGCTGCCCGCAGTGTAGACTGCTAATGAGTGTTCGTTTGCACTTGAAGATGAATTTGGTTATTGTACTAAAGCTATAACTGATATAAAAAAAGTTCTTGAAGCAAGGATACTAAAAGGATATTATGTAGGTTTTAGGCCTGTGATAGCTACTTGCCTACTGGACTCTGTAATTAATGAATCAAGACTTAATTTTAATTGTGAGCCCTGATGACCGCAGTGTAGGCCAGAGGTAGCGGTCAGCAAGGGCCCATAGCCACGTGGCATTGAGTTGAGGTGCACAGTTAGTGGCACCAGAAGCATTGAGAATGTATGAGCCTGTGATGCTGCTTGGTGCGGACGGGCCGCACTGGGAGCAACGTCTCTTGCCTACTGGACTGCGTCATCTGCAATCGCCACTGTATCTGAATTGTGAGCTCTGCTGATCGCAGTGTAGGCCAGAGGTAGCGGTGAGCAAGGGCCCACAGCCACGTGCATAGGTTGGTGGCCCCACCGGCCTGAGTAGTTCAGGTTCAGTGGCACCACGTGTCGCCGGCCTTCCATATGCAAATACGCCTCACTAATCGAAGGGAGTCTGGTGCTGTGGTCACTGCCACGAAGTTGGGGTCACTGCCATTCAGGAGTCAGGACACAGTTCCACATGTGGGATCGGCTTGTGTTGAACAGGGTTAGTGGCACCACGTGTCGCGCCTTGTGTTGTACAGGGTTAGTGGCACCACCTGTAGCCGGCCTTGCATATGGAAATATGCCTCACTGATCGAAGGGAGTCTGGTGCTGTGGTCGCTGCCACGGACTTGGGGTCACTGCCATTCAGGACTCAGGACACAGTTCCACATGTGGGATCGGCTTGTGTTGAACAGGGTTAGTGGCACCACGTGTCGCCGGCTTGTGTTGAACAGGGTTAGTGGCACCACGTGTCGCGGCTTGTGTTGAACAGGGTTAGTGGCACCACGTGTCCAAAATTCGAATTGCGAGCTCTGCTGCCCGCAGTGTAGACTGCTAATGAGTGTTCGTTTGCACTTGAAGATGAATTTGGTGATTGTACTAAAGCTATAACTGATATAAAAAAAGTTCTTGAAGCAAGGATACTAAAAGGATATTATGTAGGTTTTAGGCCTGTGATAGTTACTTGCCTACTGGACTCTGTAATTAATGAATCAAGACAATTTTAATTGTGAGCCCTGATGACCGCAGTGTAGGCCAGAGGTAGCGGTCAGCAAGGGCCTACAGCCACGTGAGGTTGACTTGAGCTGCACAGATTGGGAGCATACAGTCTTGTTAACCGATTATACTCTCTTACACAATTTGCATCGGCAGTAATCTTGAATTGTTAGCCCTGCTAACCGCATTGTAGGCCGGAGGCAGCGGTCATCAAGGGCCCACAGCCACGTGGCGTTGACTTGAGCTGCACAGAGTTAGTGGTACTTGAAGCACTTAGCGTGTGCGTAGTCAGCGATGATGCATGGTCCGGGCTGGCCGCACTGGTAGCAATGTCTGTTGCCTACTGGACTGCGTCATCTGCAATCGTGAGTCGCTCTGAATTGTGAGCCCTACTGACCTCAGTGTAGGCCGGAGGCAGCGGTGAGGAAGGGCCCACAGCCATGTGTTGTTGACTTGAGCAATGTCTCTTGCCTACTGGACTGCGTCATCTGCAATCGCGACTGGATCTGAATTGTGAGCCTTGCTGTCCGCAGTGTATATCGAAGTCAGTAGTTTGTAGAGACATAAGTCCGCGGTGCTGTGCCGCTGGGGGCCTGTGTGGCGGAAGCCAGCGATTGGCTGAGGAGGCTGGCGGTCATGTTGGCGGCCTCGTGGCAGGGTGAGGGGCACCGCCCTGGCAGACGCTTTGGCCTTTGCACAAGTGAACCACGCCCAGAGCTCCGGCCTATTTATTCACACTCCTACGCTGAAGTGGCGTACGTCAGACCAGCCGACTCCGGTTACGCTTATGCTTACAGGGGGGGACGACACAGCTACATGACTGAGATCTTCCCTAGTGTTTGACGTAACATGATTGGGTCCACTGTCCACAACACTACAAGCACCAGTAGTATTTGTGCACATGGAGAGGTGTGTGCTCTGCATACTGAGATGTGTCCAGCACATCACCACTACACTTTGCATTGTGTGCATTGTTAAACATGGGTGAATTGCTTCCTTCACATATAGTTTGTTCACACCTGTCCCAATATTCAGCTATTGTGTGGCTGAGGGGCCATGCCGTTTTCGGAAAGTTCGCTGTCTTGTTCTGCGCTGCCTCGGTGGTAGAGGGGGGGGGCCTGGGGGTGGTGGTGGGTGTTGTGGCGTTCTTGGGTGTCGGAGCTGCTTGATCAGTAGGTCTATGACATGTGTTGGTCTTCAGATGTGGCTCTGGGCTGGGCTCCGTTTCATACTGTATGTAGTTGTTTAATATTTAAAAAACAAGAAGACATTATATAGTTTAAATAACAAATAAAAAAAATTACAGTAGGGAGAGGGGTGGTACGGGGGGAGGTCCTGAGGGTTGTGGCAGTGGGTGTTGTGTCCTTCTTGGGTGTGGAAAAAAACTATAGGTTAAATGAACATTATAATTAGAAGTTAGCATTAAAAAAAACATTGAAATTCACTGAAAAACCATAGGTTTCAGGGAAGTTATAGATAGAAATTAGTATTTAAAAAACCTTTGAAATTCACTGAAAAAACCATAGGTTTCAGGCACGTTATAGTTAGAAATTGGCATTTAAAAAAACCTTTGAAATTCACTGAAAAAACCATAGGTTTCAGGCATGTTATAGTTAGAAATTAGCATTTAAAAAACCTTTGAAATTCACTGAAAAAACCATAGGTTTCAGGCACGTTATAGTTAGAAATTAGCATTTAAAAAACCTTAGAAATTCACTGAAAAACCCATAGGTTTCAGGGACGTTATAGTTAGTTGGACATTTCACTGATACAAAACCATAGAAATTCCACCATTATAGTTATTTCAGCTAACTATAACTCGCGCCCCCGCAATGCACTGCAGATGACGTCACATATTACATCATTCATGACATGGTCAGTGACATCACTGATGACATCACTGATGACATCTCAAATGACATCACTGATAACATCACTGATGACATCATCCATGTGACAATCTGATGCACCTCCTCACACACTAATATCAACCTTTGATACACTCACTGTAAAATACAGACTACCATTTTTGATAGCATTGACACACTAATACCAGTTACTACATACCCACTCAGTGATTCCTAGGTCTACACACACATCTACCCATTCACCCATACAATCAGTCATACATGCAGTCACTGATCAATAGAACACTATCAAATGCACTCATACACCTATATAGACATTGACACACCAGCACTCATCCTAGTCAGTTATGTACTCATCCTAGTCACTCATGCAAAGAATCAATCACAGTTCCATTTACTCACCTACAGAGTTATACACACACCACCTCATTTATTCATACAGATAGTAACGCATACTTAGTCTCTTATATAATCACTAATACAAGTATACACTCATACATACAGCCACTCTCACAATCACTGACTCTCACGTATAGTCATTTCTATACACCAACTCTCACATACACTGCCTTTTATATATGTACTTAGCTGGACATGTGCACTGAGACATCAATTCACTCACCAAGACGCCCATACACACACTTACCCACCCATACAACTGTTTCCACATGCACTCTTAAACTCATACACCCTGTCAATCAACCACTCACACATCTATGCACAGAGTCACACACCCCCCACCCAACCACACACACACTCAGTCTCCTATACAAATACGCAGGCAACTAATCAATAACCCATATAGACATTCATGTAGCTACTGACCAACCAATGCAGCAGCTTACACAACAACAGACAGAGTGATACAGACATTCACACACTTTAGACACTAACCCATGTATTCAGTAAGATACATTTAATCATTCACTTAAACAGTCAGTCACACACCTACTAAACCCTCCATCCAGACACTTATACATCCATTCATTCTTCAATACAGCTAACATGGCATAACATATATAATACATATTTAAATTTTAAAGAAAACCACATTCACTGGGTGATGTCATCAGTGATGTCATTTGAGATGTCATCAGTGATGTCATCAGTGATGTCACTGACCATGTCATGAATGATGTAATATGTGACGTCATCAGCAGTGCATTGCGGGGCGCGAGTTATAGTTAGCTGAACTAACTATAACGGTGGAATTTCTATGGTTTTGTATGAGTGAAATGTCCAACTAACTATAACGTCCCTGAAACCTATGGTTTTTCAGTGAATTTCTAAGGTTTTTTAAATGCTAATTTCTAACTATAACGTGCCTGAAACCTATGGTTTTTTCAGTGAATTTCAAAGGTTTTTAAATGCTAATTTCTAACTATAACGTGCATGAAACCTATGGTTTTTTCAGTGAATTTCAAAGGTTTTTTAAATGCTAATTTCTAACTATAACGTGCCTGAAACCTATGGTTTTTTCAGTGAATATATATATATATATATATATATATATATATATATATATATAAACGCACACATATTGGTGATGCAAAGTTTCGCTGTGGTTGGTAAAGGGGATGTAAAGATAAAAGAGGGGTTCATAAACACGTTTTACCACCAATGCATTTTCCATAGACTTTTGTACTGGACGTAGCGTGAAATTGGCTGATGGATTTACATGAAATTTGGCAATATTAGACATTATGGTGCGCAGATGATCCTTTTGGTTACCACAGGTAAGCAGGGTAAGTATTTTTTAAGTTATAAGGCATTTTATCTTAGTGATATCTGTTGTTGCTGTATTTTCACAAAATGTCACATTCTTTCGCAGTATTTCGTTGTAGTGCCACAGTACATAGCGATGACAAGCCATTATGCATTTAGTTAATGTCTGCCTTTACAAAAGTTAAAGGCAGCCATGTTTTTAGGTACACTTCGCCTGTGTTCTGTGTTTAGCCCTTAGATGTAGGCTAGTATTAGGTTTGATATTTTTCCTCTACCTATTACCATTTTTTTAACGTGGTAATAGGTAGGACATTTTTTTATAAGTTTCTGAATATTTAAAAAAAACATTTACGGAGTACTGCGGAGTACTACCTCAGGAGTACCATGGTACCAAAATAGAAATTTGTTAAAATATATTTTACAAATGTAGTGTACTACAGTGTATTTTCCATTTTTAACATATTTAAATCTTCATTTAAAAGTCTACAGAGTGCCACAGTAATATCTACAAATGATCGTGCTACTTAAAAAAAAGTTTTTTTTAAATGCGCAGTTCTCTCTAAGCTGCTGTAAAGTATATATAGAAAATTATAAATACATTTCTGTATCTAGTAACGCTTTAATAAAGTGGCAACAGGTAGGGAACAACAATAAAAGCTTTTACTTACCTATATCTAAGGCATTAACCCAGAAAGCAGTGAAAAGCAGAACGCAGACAAAATGTCATGAAAACAACATAGAATCCTTTTACCTTTGGTAATACAGCCATTAGCAAATCCCACACTGCCTTATCATGCGCATGAACTGTGGTATACTGCAAACATACCATGGTATACCGTGGCACAGTATATAGCTCAGTATTTAAAGAAATATAACTTTAAAACTACTTGTACTATTCACACATACTACCAAAAGTACCATTTATACCAAATAATATATTTTCCTGCCACATTACATCTACATTCGTTAACACACTTTCACGCTATGTGTTTTAATTGCCACACTACACTGTATGCCACTACATTCTATGTTATTATACTCTACACCACTCCATGCTATGTCACTCCACTATACTTCACTCCAATGTACACTAATTTGCTGTACTCCACTGCACTCTACCCCACTCCACTCTATGCCATTCCACTGTACAACACTACACTCTTCACTATTACAGTCTAAACCTCTCCATTTTATGAAACTTCAGTGTATGCCAATACACTCTGTATGCCCTTCCACTCTACACTATGCAACTCCACTCTATGACACTACACTCTAGGCTATTCCACTCTATGCCACTTCACTGTACACCACTGCACTGTATGCTTTTCATCTGTACGCCACTCCATTGTATGCCAATCCACTATATGCATTACTCTTTAGCTTTATTTAATAAACTAACTACTCACTGTTCCCAACAAGTCGCAACTTAGAAATCAGCCACCATGCTGCCATCACCTCTTCATAGAAAAAAAAACAAGGTTTTGTAGATGTTGTTGCACTAGAGTTCCCATACATCACTGAGTGCTGTAAATTGCTTGGTTAAGAAAGTTTTGTGGTTACTCATTGAATAAATTGTGTTTCTCATACATATTTGTTGATTGGGCCTTTTGATTGTTAATTTTTTACTTTAAAGTTATGCTAATGCCTGTTGATTTCCTGGCACTTGAACAAAAACATGCACAAACGGTGTAAGAAAACCTCATCACTTAGGCAAACAAGTAGATTTTTAGGGCTTGTTTTAAGGATGTCTGATTAATAGGGCTCTAAAACTCAGAGTAACTAAATTCCAAAGGCCTGGGTCTAAGTATCAATGGGAGTGACCTCGATGCGTCATTTGTTCGTTAAGGGTTCCTTTAGTTGCAGTGGTCCGTTAAGAATGGCAGTATGCAGTAGGGAACGTTATGTCAGAATGTTCTTGTCCATGGACCATTATGTGAGCAATACATGGAGCCCTAAATTGTACTCGCTGCACTACCAACAATCAGTGTAATGAGTGAAGCACATTGCAGATGTGTTCAAATGTGTGCATCTTGCATGAAAACTTTTGGATGAGTTGAAGTTTGAACAACTGGTATCCCAGAAGCCCCACATAGAATCTATTTCAGTAGTCTAACTCTCATTTGATAAGGGAAAATATTACTGCTGTGTATTTATCTGCTGGATTAAAAATTAGGAATTTTTGAGCATGCACAATATCAAAAACAGGGGGAGACAACCGAGTTGACATGTGCAGAGAAGGAGGAGTCAGAGTTGGTGGTAATACCCAGTAATTTAGCTTTAGATGCCGGCGACTAAGGTAAGATAAATCCTTAGGCCAAAGTCTGTCATTACATTGAGTGTTCAGTTGTACCTGCACTGAGTTTTAACAGGTTGGAGTTCATACATTGCTAAGTTGTAGTTAGACCATCTTTCAGACTGACCATAGAAAGTGGAGCTCGCTGTTCTAGTCTACTAATGAGCTGTGTGTCATCAGCATATGACAGAGGTTTGAGCTCTACAGAAATCCGTTTAGAGAATAGGTGGACACAGATACTTAAAAGAAGTGGTGAAAGGAAGAGCCTTCATTGGAATTCCAGCAAAATGTTCTTCTAGTGACTATAAAATATTGTCATATGTATCTTTAAAATAGTGAAAGTTTATTTTTTATTTTTAATGACTATCTTTCTGCATATGTATGTAAGTATGTATAAGTTATTTCTATAGCGCAACCCTGGCCAAAATGCAGAAGAGCTCAGTACAAGGCCAAAGAATATACCACGATTCTAAATCTCCTCATTGATTAGGACCATCTCAAGTAATGCAAATGTTAAAGAATTTTAGCTATAATCAAGACATAGAATCACTTCCGGTGCCTGACTTCTGTATTTGAATTAGTATGATCTATGAGATATACCAATGACAGATCGTGAAAAGCTAATCTTTTACATTTCATCTTAAACTAAGTTGATTTGTGACACTTCTTACTTGAACATGGCATTGCATGATCTGTAGTCACACAGTGAAAAAGCAGTATCACTGATAAAGACTGAAGACCTGATTCACAAAGCTAAAGTTAGACCAAAAGTCTAACTTAGACCAAAAGTCATACTTTACTACTTTTCAGTATTCACAAAGGGACTTATGAGTGGTACATTTACGCATGCGGAGGTTCCACACTCTGGGCGGAGGTTCTGCACTTGGGGCAGTGGTTCCACACTCGGGCAGAGGTTCTGCACTCGGGGCAGTGGTTCCACACTCGGGGCAGAGGTTCCACACTAGGGGCAGAGGTTCCACACTAGGGGCAGAGGTTCCACACTGGGGGAAGAGGTTCCACACTGGGGGAAGAGGTTCCACACTGGGGGGAAGAGGTTCCACACTGGGGAAAGAGGTTTCACACTGGGGGAAGAGGTTCCACACTGGGGGCAGAACCACCTGACTTGGGACAGAAGCTCCACACTTGGAGCAGGGAAAGATAAATTGAACACACTTGTAGACAGTTGATGCCACCTGCAACCCATGTAATGCCAAACACATAAAAGCAGTACACATCCAAGGCTCTGTTTTAGCCAAAGATATTCTTCACCTGGCTGGTCTGCGCCTTGCCTTGTCTTGCCCATCTGTCAAGAGTCAGCATGTTGAATGTCAGGAGGAAGAAAAACTTCACAGGAGAGGAGACCCAAATGAAAGTAAAATTTGTAGTGGAGAAGTACAAAAAGCTCCATGGTCTGCCTCCATCCTCACCAGTGCAACACAGAAGGCAGCCTTTGGCAGTAAATGGCTAATGCAGTCAGTGCATTGGGGGAGGATATCCGGACCATCAATGACATCAAAAAGAAGAGGCAGGATGAGAGGAGATACGTGAAGGGGAATTTCACCAGGATAGAGGTGGCCAGAGCTCTCCTTGGTAGACAAACCGGAACCCATCTCCGTCTCCCATCACTTGAGAAGGACATTCTCTCACCCATGCACCATCACCTGCTGCATTTTCTGCCTGTGATCAACAACCTTACTGTGGTGTCAGGTAAGATATGATGGTTAAATAATGGGCACAATTCACAAACAGCCACTGCACTGGTGGCAGAATCTCCACAATGAGAAACTGCAATGCAACGATTCCACCACTACTGTGGGGGTTCTTTGTGAATTGGGCACAATGACGCCATTAGAAAATGTTTAATATGAAGTGTAAATGTGACTATGGAAGTCACTTCAAGTTTGTGCAAATATTCATGATGAATTCTACTCTCATGTGTTTCATTTTGTCTATCGCACTACAAGTCCCATATTCCTAAGTACTGCAAATTTTAACATCCAATTTCTTCTTCAGAAACAGTTGACCAGCTCTGCTGGGGATTTCAATTAAGTTTTGTAACTGGTACATTACATTTTAAATGAATTTGCAAACATCATAGTTGCATTGTAAATGCAAATAAGTAACTATGTTAAAAGCTGTACACAATCATTTGTTGTATTTGTCTGTTGACTTCTTCATCTAATTTCCACATACAGTAGATCCACCCACTGGAGCAGAGGTTCCTGCACTTGCAGGAAGTCAACATCATGGGGCAGATCAACTGCTACCACCGCACAAACATGATGAGGGTATGTTAAAAATGATTCAAAGTCTTCCTTCAAGGTCAACACATGGAGGAGACCCAACATACCAACCTGTACCTCACCCAGCCTCCTGCACTATCACCTGAACAGCCAACACGCCACATGCACAAGTGTCCCCACACTTGCACAGGCACATCCCGTATCTACACAGGCACACTCCCCACCTATACAGGCACATCTCCCACCTGCACAGGCACCCCCATATAGCCACCCCACTATCATATAACATACAACACACAAATACTAACATACCAACAATGGGCATTAGCAAATCTATTAATTCACCATAGCATACAACAGTTAAAAGGTCCTTAGTTCACTAGTCTGAATTATGCACGTGCATTTTTCTTAAAAATGCAATTGTAATGAAAATGTACCCCTTTGTGTTTCGAAAACTACAAGTCCCAGAATTACTTCAGGTAATAGCCTTCCAATAGCTCTACTGATGCATAGAACCTTATACATTTTGTAGCCATTACTCAGATGAAGTGAAAGGTGATAAACAACACATGATGGTACATCTCTCTCACCGCTCACATCATACTTCAAGACACATAATGCATTTCATGCTCTTACCAGCTCTCCAAATGCTCAAAGTGCTCCAACTGAGCATGGAGGTCGGCCAGGCTGGGAGAACATGTCCAGAGTGTCCTGGGCCTTGATGCAGGCCTAGCATCGCAGGGCCTCCTAGCGCTTGCAGCATATCTTGCCCACCACTGGTACACACCCACTGCACAGCAACACGTGGTGATATCACACCAGATTTGTGTACAATCTGCATTACTCAACTGACTATCTGAGCCACCATAAAGCTGAGGGTACTTATCAAACACCCCCTCAGTAAGAACGTTCAATTCAGACTCACTGAAGGTGGGTGCCTTGTCATCATGTTCCTCAGAAATGTTGGTGCCAAGATAGATATACAGAGCAGCAGGATGTTGGAGGATGTTGTTATGAGGTGAGGATGGCACAGAATGTACACACAATTGCTGCCTTCAACTTCCTGTATGTAATTTCCATTATGTTACTTCCTGTATATTTTTATTGGTTTTTGGCCTGATTGCGGAATCTCCACCCCGAGTGTGGGACCTCCACCCCGAGGACGAAATCTCCACCTCACATGAGGAGCGGGATCTTTGCACACGGGGCAGAGTCTCCGCGATTGGGTCAGAAATCAATAACAATAGCACAGGAAGTGACATACAGGAAATTGCATAGAGGATGTGAAAGTTCACCATTTACATCTCAAACAGTGCTATTCACTCCTTGTCAATTATTTATCATGCTTCCTGTAAGTATCCCTTAGACAGTTTCATATAATAATAGATGCACATTAGACTATATTAGTATGTGTAAGGCTTTCAGCATCAAACACAAATTGTAACTACATTCTACATTTTAGTTGGCCTCAGAAGGGAGTCCCTTTCTGAGCAGAGACAATACAGGTCATCACACAGGTACACTTGCACCATGGTGTATGTATGACAAACATATAGCTACACTGCCACATAAGTAGCAGCACACACAGAAACAATATATATTTCCCTAACTGTACATGCATCTTTTTAATGTTTTGATTTCTAAATACAACTCCACACAGACACTTACCATTATACATTCAGTGCTGTCTGAGTACATCACATATGCACCATGGAGATTTAATGAGTGTGTAGTATGTTACTATGGCATCATGATACCCATCATGATACAACATAGGTAAACAGTAGATTATGGACACTAAATTTTTAATCGTTCCTAACCTCACTAGGTCAGCACCATAGACTACTTTGTCTCCAAAGCTGTCATTAAGCTCAAAATGTAATTAACAGTGCATTTGTATGTTATATTTAGATTATTAGTTGTCCCTAAAATGTACAGTGAGTGGACTAATAGGTGTTCGCTACTGCCTCTCACCCCCATGTAACATATGTTAAGTAAGGGTGATTGTAAAAAGTATAGTGGGCCACACTGCAAGCCACATATAAACCATGGGGGAGGCATGATTGTTTGTAGTATGTGTAACCCAAAATTCAAAACATGATACCTATTTTTAATTTCATCTGTTTCACATATACCTGTAGATTTCCATCGTTTACACAATGCCAAGCCTCACTCACTCTATACATAGGAATGACTCAATGTGACACTTGGTGCAGTCACATTTTCAGATGTCTACTGTCCGGGGAGATCTCATACATGCAGTGACATTTACTCTCCTAGGGCAATGGAGTCCCTTGAAATTTTGCCCACACTAATTACTATCATATGCAAGAAATATGTTGCATGGCCTATCTTTTTTACTTTTGACAACAGCTGTTGTTTACCTACATTATGTATGGTTTACAGAGTAATCACAGGATGGAATTTATGGACAGAGTGTTAAATGTCCACCAGTCATCAATGACAACAGACTGTGAAACCACATAGGACTTTAACACAACTGGTTACTTAAGAGAAAAATGGCAACCAGCTGGTCATGCACTTGCATACCCTGTCCACTGTTTTGGACAATGGCCTGGTTCCCTGGACTCAGACCTATGTGAGGGCTCAGAGGTATGTGTAAGCCAGAACATACTGCAACGTTGTGCAAGACACAATAGGCTACTATTATCTTGCATACAACTTCAGTGGAGTACAGCAAAACCCCCTGTACAGTCAAGACATCTGAATCGTTACTTTAGGAGACCAAAAGAGCACTCTATGATGGCTCATATACGTATGTGTACCCTATTGTACCTACCCTGAGGTACACTGATTGCACACCTATATGGTGGCTCAAGAGAAGAAAGTGTCAACCAGCTGGTCATTTACTTGCATACCATGCCCTCTGTTTGGGACAATGCTCTGGTTCCCTGGATTCCATCCTTCAGTCCTTGGTGAGGGTTCAGATGTATGTGTAAGCCTTGACGTACTGCAATGTTGTGCAAGACACAACAGGCTATTGTTATCTTGCACACAACCTCAGGAGAGTACTGCAGGGCCCCCTGTAAGGTCAATACACCAGAATTGCGACTTTAGGAGACCAAAAGTGTGCTCCATGATGAGTTGTTCACATCTGTGTGTTGTGAGGAGAGAGTGCATATGCAGCATCACCTGAGGTGGAAAATTAGGAAATATTGGTACATGTCCCTGTTGTACCTGTAGAGTTAATAATGCATGAAATAGTACATGCAGTGTCTGTTGGAGTCATGTATGTGCCATTTTTAATGGTTTTGTATATTAAAAAAACATTTATACATTTATCAGACTTGTATGGTCCTTGAGTACTTACCCAGAAGCCAGATGTTGCCAGATGTTGCCAAATACCAGCCACCAGACAAAAGGTGACCTGTGGATTAAGTAGCTGTCAGTAAAGCAGCCACTGGCATCACACACACCCTGCACATTGATAGAGTGCCAGTCGTGTCTGTTGTGGAAAATGTGTGCATTGTGGAGAGGTGTTTGAAGTACCACATAAGTGCAATCAATTGCACCTACCACACGTTGGAAGAGGGAATAGAAGTTGAAATCCATAGCAACCCTTTGCCTTCCTGCCAGTGTATGTGGCATACCCATGTAAAGATAAACTCTTCTACTTATGCAGCTCAGAACTTGACACAAGCATTGGGACTGGCTTGCCTGAAAATGCCCACAATGTAACTGGACACCCTCCGGAATGAACCAGTAGCAAAGAAATGTAGAGCTGCTAGGATCTTGACATAGGCTGGGATATGGTGGGAGCTGCATGTCTCAGAGTCAAGATCCTGCTTCCACTCACAAACCATGTCCAAGATGACATCCGAGGGAAAATGGTATCCGGAGGTAACATCTTGGCTGGACATCCCAAACAGGTTGATCCTTTGTCTGAAGATCCTCTCAGCTCTCCTCCTCAAATCATTCTGTCTCATTAGAAGAGTCAAACCGACGAACACATTCAGGGGTATGTTATAAGGTCTGAAAGGGATTATGTGTGGCTGCTCATATTTTATGTATGCAGCCAGGCTGTGATTGGTTGTTGGGTTAATGACATTCTGGTGGAGCTGGGTGGGGAGATGGTAAGTTCAGACACAGGGTGTGTGTGTGTGTGTGTGTGTAGTGTTTGGGAGAAACTCAGAAATCTGAGGTTTGATTAGGTTTTGACTTGTGTATAACATTTACATGTGAACTGATTGTGGAAGACATTGCATGACAGACAACTAATTGTTAACCATGTTGTACGGGGCAGAACTTTGGGGATATGCTAATCTAGAGGCTCTTACCATAAGCAAAAACAAGTTTGTCCACACACTACACCATCTCCCGCTGAGCACTTCCTTAATACCGATGTTCTATGGTGTCAACATAAAAAGAGTTGGAGAAGTAGCCAGACTAAGGCCCCTTTTGTACTGGGTGAGGCTCTGGAGCACGGAAGAGTTGAGGCCATACCGGATGGCTGTCGAGGAACTGTTGGTTCTCGACAAAGCCCTGACTTTTCCCTGGTTCAAACACGTCCACCAATGGTTTGAAAAATTAGACCTTGGATCCTTTTGGTCAGATCCTGCCTCGTTGGAGGCTTCTTCTAAGTTTCTGCTAAAAAACACTACGGGGAATACATATACACTAGTCTTTTTCGCAGTTCAACACTTGGTAGGCTGACAGATCAATTTTTGTCTATCAAGGACCGCCCATATTATAAAACCTTTCTTGGCCTTCGGCTCCAGCAACTAGCAAAAACCTTATATTTAAAAGTTTGCTATGATACACTGGAGCTGGGGTCATTTACTGCCCTATGGAATTCGAACAGGAGCGTTGTTCACTTATCCGTATGCACTATGTGCTCGCTAGCTACAAATGAATCCATAGACTATGTATTTTTTTTCTGCCTAGCATACGCAAAGCCTAGAGGGAAATGGACACGCCCACTCTGCTTGTATTATGGCTTTCGGAGATATCAGGAGGCAATGATGATCTTGAAGGGCAGCACAACTATTTACATTGTCTTTGCTCTAAGCAAGTTTTTATTTATGGCCGGATTAATAAGGAAAGCTAAAGGTCTTAAACTCTAGCTCAGGCCAATATGGCCTGCTTATACAGATTGCCTCCCTTGCGCATGTCTGACTCTGTTTTTTGGGTGGGGTTACTGGACCTGCTCCACCTTCTATTTCTTTTTAAAGAGTGCCATTTTGTGATTTTATTGTTTTTAAAGAGAGTTATGCTATGTTAGGACTTAAAGTGATCTCAATTGGTCTTAACAATTTTGTAACATTGCATTTAAATCATTGTTTTATTGTATGTAAGTTTTATGGAATGACTTTTCTGAAATAAACGTTTACCTCATAATTGTTAAATATGCAACTGAAGAAGAGAAGCTGTAACAAATATACCAGTGATGTACTTGTTGCCACTTGATGCATCATATGAACAAGTTTATGGTATTCTATCTTACTTGATATATCTTCACTGTTGTAGAGGTGTGTGTTGGCCATCACAATTACCCCTCCAATACAATCCCTTTATAGCTAACTGACTCTCCTACCATGACATTTGTTCAACAGTGTTTGACCTGGCATCCTTGGCAAGGTTTCCCCAGACTTTTTGCCTTCTGACCTCCTGTTTTGCTCACCACATTTTTGTTGGCTTTAGGAATCTGGGCACTCTACCACTGCTAACCAGTGCTTCAGTGCATGTGCTCTATACTTAAAACATGGTAACACTGGCTTATCCACAATTGGCATATTTCATTTACCTAGAAGTCCCTAGTGCATTGCACTACATGTATCCAGGGCCTGTAAATTAAATGCCACTAGTGCGCCTGCAGCACTGATTGTGCCACCCATTTAAGTAGCCCTTTAAACATGTCTCAGGCCTGCCACTGCAGAGCCTGTGTGTGCAGTTTTAAACTCCCATGTCAACCTGGTAAGTTAACCTACTTGCCAGGCCCAAACCTTCCTTTTTATTACATATAGGTCACCCCTAAGGTAGGCCATGGGCAGGGTGCAGTGTATTTAAAAAGTAGGGCATGTACTTTTAGGTTTTACATGTCCTGGTAGTGAAATACTCTCAAATTCTTCAACCTGCAAACCGGACCTGGACTATGTCTGCTGCAAGCCCTTCTCTACCATGTGGTGCAAGTCCAGCCCTGGGCTCTTGGAAGTGAGCTGAAAGTGCTGCATCTGCCAGAACCCACTCATTGACACCTTGCGCTGATCGGAACTGACACATTGCCTCTGTTGCAGGAATCAGATTGACAGATTGCACTTGGAACCGCCACATTGCCTCTGGAACCGCTGCTTCAGAACTGCCGCATGGCGGGCCACTGCATGGAGAAGATCGACGCATCCACTCTACATCGTGGCGACACCTAGTGCATCGCATCCAGAAGATCCACATACCAGAACCAGTGCATCGCTCACTGGACCGACGCATCATCACTGTTTTATTGAGAAATCTGGCACATCACCCCAACTGCTTGGGGATCAAGGATGCATCTCGTTGGTTGTGACCAACATCAAGGTACTTTTGCTCAGTGGGCCCTGGGTGGGTCTTGTATCCGGCCCGCACTCCATCGCTGTTGGCCTGAACTCTTGTCTTTGAAACGGTCCAGCATGACCAATTAACTCTCTTAAGCACTGTCTGCTTCTAAGCTCTATTTTTGCATTTAATCTTTCAAAATGAATATCTCGACTTCTACTGATTTGATTTTTTTGTTTCGGTCTTGTTTTATTTATAACATTATTCTCTATTTTTTAAAACTGATGTGGAGTCTGTCTGTGATGTTTTCACTGTGTTACTGTTTGATGTGTTGCACAAATACTTTACATGTTACCTCATAAGTTAAACCTGACTGCTCTGTGCCAAGCTACCAGAGGGTGAGCACAGGTTAATTTAACGTGTGTTACTGACTTACCCTGACTAGGATTGTGGTTCTTGCTTGGACAGGGTACATACCTCTGCCAACCAGAAACCCAATTTCTAACAAACTACTTTTGTGTTTTCACCTGCAAGTAACAAGTGTTCTTCACTCATTGCGTAATCCAATGTTTAGTAACATGTTGTAATACTCTACTCTTACCTACATGCCCCTATCCTACCCACACACATATGTAACAGCCCAGTGCCTACATTTAGCTGTTTTCAATTGTAAGTGAGACATTTTGTACTATGTTGGTTGTACAACTAGATGAAGTATATCTCATGATGTGTGAATCTAGGCATATGTGTTGCAGCATACATCAGTGGTTGCCCTGTTTTTCAATGTGTAGTGGTCCACCCCGAGTGCAGAGGTTCCACCCAGAGTGTGGACATTCTGCCCCAAGTGCAGATATTCCACAATCGGGCGGTGCGGAACCTCCACCCCGAGTGATGAACCTCCACAGACAAAGATACTACTTGTAAATCGCTTCTTGGATACCAAAAAGTAGTAAAGTTAGACTTTTGGTCTAAGTTATTTAGGTCTAATTTTACCTTTCTGAATTGGGCCCAAAGCGTCAAATGCACACAGCACAAATTGGTGCTGTGTGCATATTTGACACTGTTCCAGTGCAAAGTTGAACTAAGGAGGTATCATGTCCAGCTTTTGGACTGAAGGGTTTCACAGTGTCTCATGAGGCAGCTCTCACTTTAACTGCATCCGTTTTTTAAGTGCCTGATTGGGAACAGTTTTAAACCACCCTGAGGGTTGTCTACAAACTGCATTCCTGTTGATGCTATAGATGTACCAGCAGATGTTATGTCCTTGCAACTGCTTTGGCAAAGCCAATATGGCTCGATTTCAGTGGCATTACCTGAACTTTTGACTTTGCCAATGCTTTTTGCCAATGCTATTCTGCTTTGCAAGAAAAAAGAAAAAATGCTAGGTTGCTAACACCTGACAACATCAGCAAAAAACTGCAGCACGGTGACATATATGTGTGCATGCATCATCACGCTTGCGCATGTATGAGTCATGACTCAGCAACTATTTGTTTCACACTTCAAATGTTTAATTTACCATTTCAAGATGGTGAGCACCAATCTTGGAGTGGTACACTAAAATAATGTATGAAAGCACATCATATTGAAAGGATCAGACCAGCAGCAAATAGCAGCTGCAAGCTCTCCAACATCATGGAAAAAGTTTTTTTTTTTTTTTTTTTAAAGAATAAGGAGACCAGAATGGGAGGGGAGGGAGAACAATGAAGTAGCGGTGGGGAAGAAGTAAATGCTGGACTGAGACAGAGTGAGCAACAGTGGTTTGTGGAGAGGACTGGAGGAGCAGCAGAAGAGCTGGGAGGGAGCAAAAATATAATATATAATACAAAAAAAACAAAGTATGGATACTTGGGAAAGCAAAGGATGCGCTGGGGATAGGTGAAATAAGCAAAATGGAGAGCATGGGTGGTGCTTTAGAGTTGAAGCAGCACATAAGGGACAGAGCCAGAAAACACATGCACTTCCATGACTTCCATCCTTCCATGACTTCTGAATGAAAGAAAAAATAAGTTCTTCACTGAATATGAGCAGTGGAAGGATTCAAGTCATCCAATCAAAATGATGATAAACAAGCAGTGCTCAAGGGGAGGGACAAATACAAGAAGTGCAAAGAAAGCCATTTAATAAAATGATAGTGAATGAGATTGACAAGTAATCCAGCCAGTGTAATCAATGGGCCGCCCCAAAGCAAAATCTGTTTGTAGGCGAGACCTAAAAGGGTGGTTGTCTAAACAATTTTGATAGGACAATGAACTCCACGTTCCGTACTAAAGAAGCCTTAGTGTGATTATAGCAAAGTGCAGCTGAAGTTCTTCCTCAGTAGTGGACAGCATAATAACACAGCATAATAACGGCAAGCAGCTTTGAATATTGTTCTGGAATTTAAGAAAGAGGCCTCTAGGAAATAAGGAATTTAGATGCGCTTTTCAAATGAAAAAACTAGGTTCAGAATCAACATTCATAAGTTCTATCCTCTTTTATGTATACAATATTTGTGTTTTACTGTCAAATTTCTCTGTATGTGTATCTACTCCATGTTCACAAACTGCTTTTTGACATAATTTCTAAAATATTTTAATTTCAGAAACATTCAAATACTCTATAGCTCAGACCAAAGGGGCTGGTATATTGGAAACTAAGGCTAGGGAAGACAGGGCCTCTGTATACATATCAACATTAAAAAACACTGCAACTGTTTTCTGCACTTATGGAAGCCATATGTTCTACATCTGAAACTGCAAAGACAGAGAGAGTAATAAGACATTGGAAAAACAGCTTATTATTTTGTGGTTTACCACAGATTTCTTGGCATTAAAGCCATGTTCAGTTTTGATTGTTAAGCTAAGCATCCTAGTCGAAGTATGCAACCAAAAACCAGACTAGAACTGATTCAATTGTGCTAAACAAAAGTGCCATAATTTCTGTAGTGACTCTTATAACGATGATTAACAAAAGTAATACGAATATTGTAGCTGTTAGGGAGAGAGAAAGGAGTGTGGAAAGTGTAAATAATGTCAATGGCTTATTCCACAAGCACAAAGGTAAAAGGGAAATCAGATTTTACAAACTTCTAAATTGTATATTTTCTTTAATACTTTTCATAATATTGCATATTATTGCTCACAAGTAGTATAATGTAATTATGCCTAAGCTCTTTCTAATCCATTATTGTATTATCATTATGTATACTCCTAGATGATGTCTTTATTTCCTTTTGCTTTTGTATTTTGTATTCCAATTATATTGTTTTCGATTTCGCCATGTAAATCTCCCTGACGCTTCTTCGATTAGTTTGTAATATATAAATAAACAAAAATAGTGAAATGAATAAAAATATTTCGAATATTATTTCTGAAGAAAACAAGAGTGTTAATATATACAAAAACAATCTTGCTCTACGCATTAAATTAAATACAAGTTATTGTTGTCGCATTTTTTATAATGAGGTGTGTGTGTGTATGTGTGTGCGTGCGTGTCTGCATGCATGTGTGTTTACCCGTAAATATGCCAGGTGAAACCTATCAATAAATCAATTAAACAAGGCTTCTGTAGCACGGCTAATTACCCATGAGGGTATCCAGGCGCTGAGAATCCTGCTGCGGAGGTGGAGCTCAGTCAAACCACCAGGTCTAGAGTCCTTTCCTGAATTCCAGCAGAGAGGGTGAGATCCAGAGGTGAAGGAGGAGATTGTTCCAGGACTTGGCTGCGAGGTAGGAGAAGGAACAACCTCCGCTGTAGCTTCGGCATATGCGAGGGGTGTGAGCAAGGTGAAGGGAGGTGTAGGGCAGGTGTCTGGAGCGTTGGTGGAAGTTTAGGTGGAGGTTGATGTATGCTGGTCCTTGGCTGTGCAGGGCTTTGTATGTGTGGATCATCATCTTGAAGTAACATTGCTTCTAAATGGGGAGCCAATGGAGCTTCCTGAGGTGAGGGGTGATGTGGGTCCACTTGGGAAGTTTGAGGATGAGTCTAGCCGCAGAATTCTGTATGGTCTGTAGTGTTTTCAGGTGGTGCAAGGTGATTCCTGTGTAGAACGATTTGACATAGTCCAGCTGACTGTTGATTAGGGCTTGGGTGACGGTTCGTATGGTGTTAACGGGGAGCCATTTGAAGATCTTACAGAGCAAGCAAACAGTGAGGAAGCAGGTGGAGGAGAATGCGTTGATCTGGCTTTTCAAGGTTATCTTGCTGTCCAGTATGATGCCGAGGTTGTGGGCATGGTGTGTCAAAATGGATGAGGGTCCTAGTTTGGAAGGTCACCAGGAGTCGTTCCACAGGGAGGTGTTGTTCCCAAAGATCAGTTCTTTCGTTTTGTCTGTGTTGAGCTTCAGGCAGTTGTCTTTCATCCAGTTGGCGATGCTCGTCATGCATCTGTGGAAGTTGGCCCTTGTGGTGGTGGGCTCTTCTGATAGGGAGAGGATGAATTGGGTGTCTTCGGCGTAGGATATGATATTTAGTCCATGGGTTCTGCAATGTTGGCCAGGGGTGTCATGTAGGTGTTGAACATGGGGGGAGGTCTGAGGGATGAGCCTTGAGGGATGCTGCAGATCATGCTCTTGTGTTCAGAGGTGAAGAGAGGAAGGAGAATTCTCTGGGTTCTTCTGGTGAGGAAGGAGGCAATCCATCTGAGGGCATCTCCTTGAATTTTGATGTGGTGGAGCCTCTTGATAAGTGTGTGGTGGTATACAATGTCGAAAACTGCTGAGAGGTCGAGGATGATCAGTTTTGCTTGGTCAAGGAGAGCTCTGATGTCGTCGGTGCCAGTGATGAGGGTGGTTTTGGTGCTGTGGTTGGTGCAGAATCCTGACTGGCAGATGTCCAGGAGATTGTTGGTCTCCAGGTGTTCTGTGAGTTAGTGGTTGATGGCTTTTTGAGGACTTTGGTGGGAAAGGGGAGCAGAAAGATAGGACGGTAGTTCTTGAGTTCACTAGGGTTGGCAGATGGTTTCTTGAGAAGGGGTCTGACTTCAGCGTGTTTCCATTTATTGCAGAAGGAGACCGTAGAAACGTTTGCATTGAAGATGGTGGTGAGTTTGTTACTGATCGACTTGCTACCAAGGTTCAATATGTGGTAGGGACAGGGGTCCATGGGTGGTCCTGAGTGGACTGAGTTCATGATGGCAGTGGTGTTTTGAGTGGTGAGATGGTCCCAGGTGGTTAGCCCAGAGATCGTCTTATATATAATAATGCTGCTTCTTAGCAAGGGGAGGGAGGTTAGGCTCTATAGTCTTTCCATGATGACATCTCTCCCTTCATGATTTATGGACTAGCTGCTATGCTGACTATATTGGTACTATGCATTTTCCTGCTTAGCGTGGCACCTATACTGCATGTTAGGGCACATTAGTTAAAATAAATCTTTTAAACAGTTTTGTGTCTCTGTCAGATCTTATTGTGGATAAGTACAACAGTGCAAGCGAAAGGGTGTGTCTTGTTACAGCGATTCCTGAGAGATTGGGAAGTGTTGTTTTCTGGGGTGTCTAACCATTTGTTTCTCTGTGAGTGAGTAGGAGAGCAAGTGAGACACTATAGCTAGTCGGTCCTGGGCTTGTGGGTACTAAGGTGGTAGGAAGACTCAGTCCCTATACATCAAGGTCCTATAATCCTGCGCATAGTTCTGTGTTTGTGCAGAATCCCTGCAACAAGTGAAGCTTCAGGTGGCGGGAGAGCCAGGGTTCTTGAAAGGCGGGGCCGGCATCGGCCACGCCGAAAGTATGGCGGTCGTGCCGGCCCCCGGCCCGATGACCATCCGGGGGCGGGCCTGTCGCGCGCAGGGTTGACGCGACAGGGGCGCCTCACTGCTAATTGGTCAGAGTCCGCCCGTGACCCGGAAGTGATTGAAAACACTTCCGGGTCACGCGTTTGGGCTAACGCCAGGCCAGTTAGAACTGGCCTGGCCGGCATCTTGGGATAAAAGGCTGGGGAGCGGCGGAGTTGTCCTCTTTGCTCGCCGCTCCCTCAGCCTGCCATTATTCACGCCAGCCTCGCTAGGAGGCTGGATTTTATAATTTCTGTTTTGTCTTTCAGGCTGAGATGCGGTGCGCGACTGGAGCGGTATTCGGAACTCGTGAACAGTCCCGACATTGATGAGCGCGCTTTACTGTGTGTGTGTTCGGAGCGCGGTGGCTGAATTCCACGCAAACGGAGGAGGATCGCATCCGGAGGCTCCGCTGAGTGGACAGCCTTATCGACATTGAAACAGCGTTCGTCCCAACGGCCTCCTGTGGCACAGCGCTTTACCCGGCTGGAAGCTGTTTCTCCGGCGGGACCTGATAGCGGGGATCGGAGTGTAAGTATTCCCGCTCCCGCCGGATTGGGTGTGTTGCTTCACTTATTTGTTGGGCATTGACGGGCTTGTCTTGCAGTGGGGCGCAGGGGCGGCGGACAGTCATTTATGTTTCCCGGGCATGTTGCGCTTTGTCTGCTCTACTTGTGGTAGCGGTCAGCGGGCGGATTGGAAATATTCCCGCTCCCGCCGCGTTTATTCTGTGGCTGCGCCTGTTCACACGTCCGTTTTATAATGCACGTCCGTTTCACAATAATGGTTGTTATTCATCTAGTTAGGCGCTTCATGACGCATGCTGTTGGCCGACTTTTCCAATATACGGTGTAATCACCACAGGCGCCGGCATGCCCCTCGGATGTCGCAGTTTTTTACGGCCTGGGGAATGTCCCATAATTGGTTCATGGTATGTAGCGGAGATCGGCTCCAATTTGGTTTATCTCATATATGTACTACTCCTTTCAGGGACATCTGAAACGGGTGAAATTCAAACCCATAATGTGCTACATACCCCCAGAACATAGCGGAGCACTTTGTTAGGGAGTCTGGGCTCATCGTGTTCAAATCTGTTGGCCCAATTTACTGTGGGGTAGCCGGGAGTAGGATCGCTTCTTGTGAGCCTTCGATAGCTCAGTGGGTAGAGCGGCGGACATCCTTAGTTCTTTGGTTTCAAACACGGCTCGAAGGACTTTAACTGGGACTGACTCTGCCCGGTCCACAGGATTCGAGCCAGCTCTCCCCCGATCATCGCTACTATTGAAATGGAAATAGGGAAGCGGGGAATTCATTGGTATCGTGCTGTTTGTGCCTGGGCCAATTTTAACAGGATAATAATTGCATCTTGAGGGGGGCTCTCTGAATGTAAAATTCCTAATGTCAGAAGCCTTTATTTTCTACGGCTGGAAAGAGAAGCACAGAATTCCGAGTTGTATCCAGCAGTCCGAGTGGTGTGCCGTAATGACCTCATGGGACAGGTTAGCACTGGGTATTAAATGCTGCTGTTCTGCAGGAATAAAGTTCATACTCGCAGAACATTGTCTGCTGCTTGCCAAGAAATGGCTACTCAGATTGGAGCTGGGGTGCAGCTGTTCAGCTTCACTTCGCATTGCCTTTTAACCCACTGGCGCCAGAGTTATGTTGTACTTTCAGCCCGTAACTCTCCTTCCCCCACAAGAGTCGAGTTTCTACCGGCAAGCGTTTGGGGGTTTCTTATTGTGACCTTCTCATGATAATACACAAAGTGGCCAAATAAATAAACTTGGGACATCTTCACAGAGCGGATGCCTCGTAGAATGCCCTCAAATAACAGATAATAGGCATCGGGTCTAGTTCGTGCTATACAAAACTCCCCCCGTAAGCATATTATGGGCCGGCAGTTGCCTCTGCTTCAGATGATTAGAAGTACAGGTAGGCACAGAAAATAGTCTGTCTCCTAGCTCAAACAGTAAGCACTGACCAGATAGTTTCATTTTGTGCACGGCAAATGTCTGCAGAGCATCTCAGCTGCGGGGTGTATGGGTCGAACTGCAGCACAGTGAGCTTATACAGTAAGAAATAAATGGAGGTGACGTCAGCACACATGCTAAATGGGTAGCAGTAACATGTCTTGCAAACTTGTGGCCACTAAAACATATAAGCCGTAGTTTCTGTACCAACATCCTTCAGCGGTCGTTAACAGAGTACCATTAAGTTGGGCAATAACTGATGTGTGCATTTGTACTGATATGTGGGCAGATGAAAGTTGTTTTTGTTTCTCAGGAATGGGGTATTGAAACTTGCCTTCACTGTATAGCACGTTGAAGGGTGAAGGGCCCGTAGAGTGCGGACCCAGATCTGAAGACTAGACCACCACGTGCGTGACTACTTTTATAGTTTATTGACTCCACAAATGCTAATGGATGAAGTCACTGGCGTTTATATAGCGCGTCTGGAAAGACGAATTGCATTGTGGCACTTAAGTGAAGACCTGTTCGTCAAGATCATGGTTCCCGGCATTGTGTGATTTGGGATAATTATTCTACAGTTTTGCTGACTAGGGGCCACATTGTGCTGGGATGGTAAAGCCATCAGGAAAGCGAAGACACCGGGTTGTCACTTTAGAAGTGCTTTAGAGATGAGCACTGATGTTGTGGGCACAATCTGACTTTTCCAAGCCCCGCATGCAACGTATGCAGGCACCTCTCTCTTGTCCTGCTTACTCTGCAGTGGCATCTTATCTGCTCATCTCTTCACTGTCCATGTGAGCATAGTGTGTGTGTGTATATATATATATATTCACTGAAAAAACCATAGGTTTCAGACACGTTATAGTTACAAATTAGCATTTAAAAAACCTTTGAAATTCACTGAAAAAACCATAGGTTTTAGGGACAGTTATAGTTACTTGGACATTGCACTCGTACAAAACCCGTGAAATTCCCCCGTTATAGTTAGTTCAGCTAACTATAACTCGCGCCCCCGCAATGCACTGCTGATGACATCACATATTACATCACTCATGACATGGTCAGTGACATCTCAAATGACATCACTGATGACATCATCCAGTGACTGTGTGTTTCTGTAAAGTTTAAATATTTTTAAAATATATAGGAAAAGACGTATTGAAGAATGAGTGGGTGTGTAAGTGTCTGTATGGATGATTTAGTAGGTGCGTGACTGACTCTATAAGTGAGTGATTTAACGTATCTTACTGAATGCATGGGTTAGTGACTAAACTGGGTGTATGTCTGTATCCGTCTGTCTGTTGCTGTGTAAGTGGCTGCATGTGTTTGTGAATAGCTAAATGATTTTCTATATGAGTTATTGAATGCTTGTCTGAGTATCTGTATGGGTGCCTGAGTGTTTGTGTGGGAGGGGTGTGTGCAACTCTGTGCATAGATGTGTGAGTGGGTGATTCACTGGGTGGATGGTTTCAAGAGTGCATCTGTGATAGACTGTATGGGTGGGTAAGTGTGTGTAAGAGTGTGTTAGTGAGTGAATGTATGTCCCAGTGGTACATGTGTGAGTAACTACATATGTGAAAGGCAGTATATATGTGTGTTGGAGTATATAAATAGCTATAAGCAAGAGTGAGTGATTGTGATAGTGGCTGTATGGATGATTGTGTGCTTGTATCAGTGATTGTATAAGAGCGTAACAATGTGCTACTATTTGTATGAGTAAGTGAGCTGGTGTGTGTATAACTGTATAGGTGAGTAAATGGCAGTGTGTTTAATTATTTGCATGACTGACTAGGTGTGTGAGTATCTCTATGGATGAGTGGCGTTGTTTGAGTGTCTATATAGGAGTAAGAGTGCATATGATAGTCCTGTACTGAGTGACCGTAAATATGAGTGACTGTACGGGTGAGTGAGTGGATGTGTGTGTGTAGACCTAAGAATCAGTGAGTGGGTATGTAGTTATTGGTGTTGGAGTGTCTATGGTTTTGCGAATGGCAGTCTGTAATTTAGAGTGGGTGTATCAAAGGTTATATTAGGGTGTGAGGAGGTGCATCAGATTATCACGTGGATGATGTCATCAGTGATGTCATTTGAGATGTCATCAGTGATGTCACTGACCATGTCATGAGTGATGTAATATGTGACGTCATCAGCAGTGCATTATGGGGCGCGAGTTATAGTTAGCTGAACTAACTATAACGGGGGAATTTCACGGGTTTTGTACGAGTGCAATGTCCAAGTAACTATAACTGTCCCTAAAACCTATGGTTTTTTCAGTGAATTTCAAAGGTTTTTTAAATGCTAATTTGTAACTATAACGTGTCTGAAACCTATGGTTTTTTCAGTGAATTTCAAAGGTTTTTTAAATGCTAATTTGTAACTATAACGTGTCTGAAACCTATGGTTTTTTCAGTGAATTTCAAAGGTTTTTTAAATGCTAATTTCTAACTATAACGTGCCTGAAACCTACGGTTTTTTCAGTGAATTTCAAAGGTTTTGTAAATGACAATTTTTAAATGTATTAATTGTTATATTAATTTTTTTCATACTGATTTACTACATTTTTAGAAACAATTTTTTTTACATATTTTATTTGTCAAATTACATTGTAATTACATTATACATTACATTACAAAAATACTTTCTCAGAATGAATTACTTTAGTTTAAATACTTTGCAGATAGGCAATAGACTTTTAAGTACAGTAGTTACAGTTGTTGCAATGGGCAACACATTTTCAAACACAATGCAACATTCAGCTCAATGTGAATTTCTAGTTAAATGCAATTAGTTACTTTATGGATTACTTTTGTAACCACAGGACTGGATCCTAGATTCAGTCCTGGTACATCTCCTGTAAACAGTTGAGTAAAAGCGTTTTGGTTACAGTCGTGATTTTTAAGGAATATTATTGTATTTTAAAAGTTGACACTTTGAAACTTTTTCTCATAGAATCACCAATGTTATCCTATGGAAGGAAATTCACTTAGCAGGTAAAAACTGTTATCGTTACTTTTTCTTACTCAGTGTTGGATCCTGGATCCAGCACTGGTGCATCTCCTGTAAACAGTTGAAAGAATGCGTTTAAGTCATACAGGCGATTTTTAAGGAATATTTGTAGTTTGTGAAAATCAACACTTTGAAACTTTTTTGCTGAAAACCAGTCAATGTTAGCCTATGAAGGAAATTCAAGTTACCGGTAAGTACGGTTAAAATTACTTTTGAGGATCAGTACTGGGCTGAAACATGCAGCACTGAGGTCTCTCCTGATAACAGGTGAGTAAATCGGAATTCGTATTTCGGCTGATTTTAGAGGAATATTTTAAAGTTCCAAAACTCCACACTTAGAAGAATTTCCAAGTGAAACCAGTCAATGTTAGCCTATGGAAGGAAATTCAAGTTACTGGTAAGTACGGTTAAAATTACTTTTCAGGACCAGTACTGGGCTGAAAGATGCAGCACTGAGGTCTCTCCTGATAACAGGTGAGTAAATCAGAATTCGGATTTCGGCTGATTTTAGAGGAATATTTGTATGTTTCAAAAATCAACACTTAGAAGAATTTCCAAGTGAAACCAGTCAATGTTAGCCTATGAAGGAAATTCAAGTTACCGGTAAGTACGGTTAAAATTACTTTTCAGGATCAGTACTGGGCTGAAAGATGCAGCACTGAGGTCTCTCCTGATAACAGGTGAGTAAATCGGAATTCGTATTTCGGCTGATTTTAGAGGAATATTTTAAAGTTCCAAAACTCCACACTTAGAAGAATTTCCAAGTGAAACCAGTCAATGTTAGCCTATGAAGGAAATTCAAGTTACCGGTAAGTACGGTTAAAATTACTTTTCAGGACCAGTACTGGGCTGAAAGATACAGCACTGAGGTCTCTCCTTATAACAGGTGAGTAAATCGGAATTCCTATTTCGGGCTGATTTTAGAGGAATATTTGCACAATGGTGAAGGGAGGGGCGGGGCCTGAGGTGACATCTTTGCAAACGCGCCCCGTGGCGCGTTTTAAGTTGGGGGATTAAGTTCCCTTGAATCCTGAGGGTCCCTAGGGGCCAACTAGACCACCAGGAACCTCCAATATGCGCTAGGAGGCTGCGTTGCAGAGACGTGTAGAGAGGCCACACCCCTTTACACCTCTCTGCAACGCAGCTCTGTGGCGCTTTCTGGATGTACCTGTTGGGCTAGTTGGCCCTCAGGGACCCTCAGGATTGAAGGGGATTTAATTCCCCATCTTAAAACGCGCCACGGGGCCTGTTTGCACACATGTCACCTGAAGCCCCGCCCCCTCCCTTCACCACTGTGCAAACGCCCCCCGTGGCGCGTTTTAAGTTGGGGGATTAAGTCCCCTTGAATCCTGAGGGTCCCCGGAGTCCAACTAGCCCACCATATACCTCCAAAAGCGCCACAGAGCTGCGTTGCAGAGAGGTGTAAAAGGGGTGTGGCCTCTCTACACCTCTCTGCAACGCAGCCCCTGGCGCATACTGGAGGTTCCTGGTGGGCTAGTTGGCCCCCAGGGACCCCCAGTATTCAAGGGGAATTCGTTCCCCATCTGCAAACGCGCCAGGGGGCGCGTTTGCAGAGTGGTGAAGGAAGGGGGCGGGGCCTGCGGGGCGATCGTTTTTTTTGAAAAAAAAAAATTTTGTCCCCTGAAGGGGGGCTGTGTGGCCCCCTTCCTTTTTCCTGTTTTTATGCCCTGGGGACCCCATCCCCCAGGGCCTTACCCCTTTTTAATTTGTAATTTTAAAAAAACGGGAAGAGGGCCGCGTGGCCCCCTTCCCTGGGCCTGTATTGGCCCCGGGGACCCCATCCCCCGGGGCATGGCCTCGTTTTTATTTATATTCTTTGGAGGGGGGCTGCGTGGCCCCCTCCTCTGGCCATTTAAGGCCCCGGGGACCCCATCCCCGGGGCCGGCCATTCCGTTTTTTTATTTTTTATTTATTTATTTTTTTGGGGAGGGGGGCCGCGTGGCCCCCTCCCGGGCCACTACTTGCCCCGGGGACCCCATCCCCGGGGCCTGGCCTCTCGTTGGGGACTGTGGGGGGTCCCCAATCCCCCACAGTCCCGCCGGCTCCCCGCGTCCCTAGGGTGCCGGCATTGCTTTTACACATGGGGAGCAGCTAACATGCTGCTCCCCATGTGTAAAGCTATCGGCTTTGGATATTGGAAGAGAGAGCAGGTTTCCTGCTCTCTCTTCCAATATCCAAGCAGTTTGCAATGACAGGACGGGAGCCGCGAGGCTCCCGTCCTGTCATTGCAAACAGCAGTGTCCCGGGGGTAGGCACCCGGGACACTGCAGGGAGCCGGCCCTGGGGGTGGTGGTCCCCAGGGCCATCAAGGGCTCCAGGAGGGGCGGCGCGGCCCCCTCCCATTCAGTACACAGCCCCGTGGAGGTGGTGGTCCCCGGGCTCTGGGGTCCGTAACGGACCCCCATATTAAAATGTTTAGTGCCCCGGGGAGGTGGTGGTCCCGGGCGTGTGGGGCTGGAGCCCCCACACAGGTTTAATAATTTTTTTAAAAAGCCCCGGGAGGTGGTGGTCCCGGGGCTGCGGGAGGGCTCAGAGCCCTCCCGCACCATTTTTTAAAAAAGCCCGGGGGTGGCGGTCCCCGGGCTTGGGGGCCCTTGAGGCCCCCCACACATTAAATTATCCCCCACCATGCCCCCGGGACTTGGGCCACCCGGGGCCAATTAACATCGAAGCGCGGAGACCGCGCTTCGATTTTTTTTCCGGCAGGATTCGCGCACCCTGAGCGCATCTTGCCGATTTTTAAAAAAAAAATTTTTTTTTTGCCCAGGGGTCCTTGTGGGACCCCTGAGCAAACCTAGGGGGTCAGGGTGTTTCTACCCTCCCCCTTTGTGCGCTTTGCGCACTTGTTTCTGTCCCTCGGTTCTACCGAGGGACAAAATGGCTGCCAACATTTCCTGAATCGGAATGTTGACAGCCAGCTGACAGCCAATTAACATGCAGCTCGTGATCGGGACGGTGCGCGCAGGGTGCGCTCAGGGTGCGCGAATCCTCCGTGCCCATAGATATATATGTACTTTTACTTTTTGATTTTCTCAGCAACTACTGAACGGATTTACACCATTTAACAAAAGGGTTCTTTCTGAACCAAGAACTACCTCTTTGCCAAATTTGGTGTAATTCCGTTCAGCAGTTCGGGCTGTAGCCGTGTCTAAAGTTTCCTATGGGAAAATGCATGGGGAAAACGCGTTTTGGGACCCCCTTTTTTCTCGGCCCCCGCTTGACGTATCACCCCGAGACTTTCAGGGTAGGAGCGGACCGGAGCGCCCCACGAAGTTTGAAAATTTCGCAAAGATACGTCAACCGGCAAGAGAGTTATTTCAAATAGAATGTCGCGGATTTCCTATGGATAATAGGTTGTAACTATAACTATCTACTGGCGACCGCCAGTAGATAATATGTATATAAAATATGTTTTACGTTATCGGACTGTACTCGTTTTGCTCATGGCATCAGTTCCTTCGTCGAAATATATATTCCCTTACCATTCGCTTGAAAATATTGCTGATTATTGTGTGAACGCTCTGCTGTTGGAGAGCACTCCGGCCTTTTGATTACCGACAGCCTGGGTTACACAGAGCCAAAAGGGCAAAAGATAATTGCGAGTTGCTAGTTAAAGGGGCACGGAGCATACCATTCACGAGCTTGTGCATGAGCAGTCATGCACAATGGAATTCCACATTTTGGGGTACTGCCCATTAAGGGAGTTACGCTTAGCATGTCACAGCAATTTATTTACACGGTTTTGAGGTCGGTCCTGCAAGGCATTGTACTGGGTGACGTCACTCAAGTCCCCGTTGGCACTTATGTTGTCAAATCAGTACGTACGTCCCAGGCTTTGTTGTCACACCTTCAAGAGTACCTATGCACGTGTGTGCGGTTACACATGAATTAAGGGTCTGTATCAAAGCACCCAGGCACCCATGGCAGGTGCACTTATGCTTTAGAAGCGCGTTATGTCACGCAGTGCCTCTGCATCGGTGCGATTATACACGTATGCATTGTATGCTGGTAGTTTGCCAAACGTTGCCTATACACCCTCGTGCTCATACACGTATGCACAATAATGGATTGTGTCACACAGTACTCTCTGCACCCGTGTTCCGGAACACGTGGGCATTGGATGTTTGTGGGGCGTCACGCGGTACTGGTGCATCACTGTGCTTGTTCAACGAAGCAACAGTGAAGCATTATATACCTGCGGTGGTCGAGCGGTACCTTGGCACCCTGGTGCCTGAACACTTATGCAGTGAGAGGTACCTGGTGCACCCCTGTGCTGGTGCAATGAAGTTATATATACCTGTGGCTTGTCAAGCGGCATCTCTGCACCCTAGTACCGAACACTTGGGCAGTGAGATGTCTGTGCGGGCTCACACATTACTGACGTCCTTGGCCCTAAACAATTAAGCATTCTATTCCAGTGTTGTCACATGGTACCTATTCCCCTCGGGGCTTGTGCACGTTTGGGTGCGTATGGAGGCCTAGGTGGTCATATAATACCTGTGCACCATGGGGGTGTGTACAATTTTGCACTGGATACAGGTGTAGGGTCACGCAGTAGCGATGCATCGGTTTACCGAAATATTAGATGTACGTGTTGTGTCCCACAGTACCTAGACACCCTGGGCTGGGGGTCTGACACGTAAACTGTATCTGTTATCCAAAGGCTAAAGCACTAATCATTTGTGTTTGATTTTCATGTATGTATGGCCGGATCCATGACTGCGATACTGGGGAAGTGCTCCACACCGCAATAACTGGAAAATATGGACATACAATGGGACCGGAAGATCCAGATCGTGAGGGGCAGCGATGGCATAAAAAATGACGGGCCATCAATTCTAGGGCTCAAGAGGTGCCGGCATGCAGGGGGGAGATGATGCGGCCCATGCACGGTATTGGTGGTGTACAGATATGACAATCAGAGGTTATGTCAGCTGGGGTACTTTAGCAGTACGCTGCTTTTCAGGTGTAGGTATTGCCAGCTTAACCAAACCCGGGGGTAATGGGCAAACGCAACACCTCAACACCCCTGTATGGTAGACGTCTTATTCCACTATGGCGCCTGTACACGCAGGTGCCATCTTAGCAGACCGGCGCGGAGTTGGGATGCTCCAGAGCATAGTGGCCAAGTGTAGGTTGGTCGTGCATTCCATGGCTATGTTATGGGAGATCTGCGGCCCGGTGGGGCACCCCTGGGTAGCCTGCGTAAAAGGGGGCGAGTCGAAACTTTAATCGCTGAGGTGGGTAGGTTGGCACGGCTATGCCCGGGGTACACCCTGGTCTGGTCACAGATGGTGCAGAGATTCCAATGGCGGTGGAGGTAAGTCTGTGGGGGCGTTGACTCACGCGGTAAGAATACTCAACAAATTTGTTGAGGCTATCTAGGGCTCTCCACTTGCACATTATAGCACAGGGAGTACATCTGGGGGGGTGGTGCTTCTTAAGAAGACTGCGCCTACTTGTAAAAATTAGCAGGTTGGCTGGCCGAGGCATGACCTTTCAATTAGTTTTGGGGGGGGCCTGATAGTCGGGCAACTATGCAGGCCTGTGGCGGTAAGGTCATGATTGGTGAGCAGTAAATTTAAGGTCCTTAGAGGGCGGCGCCATTCTTGAAGGGGGTCGCCCAAGGGGGAGGGACAAGTGGTCTCTCATAGAACTCCAGGGGCAGTTACAGCCGGTTGGCTGGATGGGTGCGGGGAGTGGGAGTTACGCTTTCCAGTAGGCTGCTTGGCCACCCCGCACGTGCACAAGGGCGCAAGTAAACGGCGCATAACTGGAAGGGCCCCATTATGGAGATAATCTACAGGGCGTACGGGGGTGACCTGGGGGGGGAAGTACCCTCACGGGGAACGGGCCCTCTGCGCATGCGCACTCCGGTTTGGAGGGCAGGCATAAGGGCGTACGGGGGTGACCTGGGGGGAAGTACCCTCACGGTGAACGGGCCCCTGCGCATGCGCACTCCGATTGGAGGGCGTGCATAATTTGATAAGTATCTGGCGCCAGTTATTGACCTTGCCGTAGGCTCAAAATAGGGATACGCAGAAAATGAAATATGAAATGTTATGAGTATGGTTATTGATTATGATAGGTTTAGATTCGGATAGGAATACCTTTGTATTAGTGATATGTTAAGGTTAGCCATCTGACATCTGTACTTATCAATGAATCAATGTAATGTAATGTTTTTCTGCGTATTGTGGAAATATTGTATATTAATTTTGCTTTAAAAATTTTATGCAAATAAATACGGCCGGGGTTTACGACCCCCTAATCCAAAAATCTTCTCATATTATTATCTGGATATTGATGAGGGAGGAGGGGGTATAGGCAGTACCTGGCCATATTGAAAGGCGGGGCCGGCATCGGCCACGCCGAAAGTATGGCGGTCGTGCCGGCCCCGGCCCGATGACCATCCGGGGCGGGCCTGTCGCGCGCAGGGTTGACGCGACAGGCGCGCCTCACTGCTAATTGGTCAGAGTCCGCCCGTGACCCGGAAGTGATTGAAAACACTTCCGGGTCACGCGTTTGGGCTAACGCCAGGCCAGTTAGAACTGGCCTGGCCGGCATCTTGGGATAAAAGGCTGGGGAGCGGCGGAGTTGTCCTCTTTGCTCGCCGCTCCCTCAGCCTGCCATTATTCACGCCAGCCTCGCTAGGAGGCTGGATTTTATAATTTCCCCACCCACCGTCCCCTAAAAGCAGGGTTGTACAGGGTGTATTGTTAGGAAGTTAATTTTCAGGTTAACATGGTTATGTTTATCATATGTGTGAGGATTGTCTTTCCCATTGTTTAAGGGTTTCCCTTTTCAGGTTGACCTGGTTATGTTTATCATTTGTGTGATGATTTTCTTTCCCATTGTTTTAGGAGGTTTTACATGTACAAGTTATGTTTATTGTCGTATTTTGGTGCTATTCCTTGGTCAGGCGGTAAGGTCATGATTGGTGAGCAGTAAATTTAAGGTCCTTAGAGGGCGGCGCCATTCTTGAAGGGGGTCGCCCAAGGGGGAGGGACAAGTGGTCTCTCATAGAACTCCAGGGCAGTTACAGCCGGTTGGCTGGATGGGTGCGGGGAGTGGGAGTTACGCTTTCCAGTAGGCTGCTTGGCCACCCCGCACGTGCACAAGGGCGCAAGTAAACGGCGCATAACTGGAAGGGCCCCATTATGGAGATAATCTACAGGGCGTACGGGGGTGACCTGGGGGGAAGTACCCTCACGGGGAACGGGCCCTCTGCGCATGCGCACTCCGGTTTGGAGGGCAGGCATAAGGGCGTACGGGGGTGACCTGGGGGGGGAAGTACCCTCACGGTGAACGGGCCCCCTGCGCATGCGCACTCCGATTGGAGGGCGTGCATAATTTGATAAGTATCTGGCGCCAGTTATTGACCTTGCCGTAAGCTCAAAATAGGGATACGCAGAAAATGAAATATGAAATGTTATGAGTATGGTTATTGATTATGATAGGTTTAGATTCGGATAGGAATACCTTTGTATTAGTGATATGTTAAGGTTAGCCATCTGACATCTGTACTTATCAATGAATCAATGTAATGTAATGTTTTTCTGCGTATTGTGGAAATATTGTATATTAATTTTGCTTTAAAAATTTTATGCAAATAAATACGGCCGGGGGTTTACGACCCCTAATCCAAAAATCTTCTCATATTATTATCTGGATATTGATGAGGGAGGAGGGGGTATAGGCAGTACCTGGCCATACTGATGCTGGGCACAGACGGTCTTGTCTTAAGTGCGCCGGTGGCGTGATGGCGCTCTCCATTAAGTATGTCCTGGTAGGAGGGAGGGGCGCTGGGAGACAGTGGGCGGGGCTGGCTGGAGGCAGGAAGGAAAGAGTGGGCAAAAATGGGAGGGAAAAGCAAGCGGTGGCGGGGGAACGGCGGTAATACAGCAGAGTAACAGATTATGACTGCGCAAACAAATGAAATTACTATGAGGGGTAAGTGATACAATGCTAACAATTTTATTCAGAGAGTACAGTTAGTAGCTTATGAAGTTAAATATTACAGTTAGTGGCTAATACATTGTTACAACAGTAAGAGACAGTGGCAGAGATAATGGCTATCCAGGAAGCAATAACAGTTAGCGATAACACAGTGTAATTAAGTGAAAAAATTAAAGAAACAAACGGCTGGAGGCACGCAATGCGCAGCAGTGAAGGGGAGCTGGCACGAGGCATATGCGTATATTTGTGTTTGTGCATGTGCGAATTGTTCGTTCGTTCTTGGATATGTGTATGAATGTTTGCAGCGGTGTGTGATGCAATACGTGTGCTTGCATATGTGTTATATTTGTATAGATGGAAGTAGAGCAACAGTAAATAAAAGGGGGTTGACTTAACTTTTCTAATAAAGGAAGCACCAATTTAATAATTATTTGTAAATAGTAAAAAGTGAAATGGGTCTAATCTCCATGCTTTAGCACTGAAGGCATGTTTTACAGACTACATTTCAGACGTAACTTTGCCTAATTTCAGCAGCTGAAAAAAGAAATTTCAAGAACGCGCTGTCTGAATGTTTTTCAAGTCCACAAGAAAAGAGTAACAAGAAAAAGACCTTTGCATGTGTACAATGCGTTCAATTGTTTCGGTATTCTGGCGTGTTGATTTCCCTTCAGAGTGCCTGGGACATGCCCAGTCACCTACGCTTGTCTCGATGGAGTGGCAAGAACAATGGTGGGCTTGTCATTTCGGAATCTTTCGCCGTTGGTGTGAAGCTATGGAATGTCCTTGTCGGCCAAGCAGGTGGGCTGCGGCATCACAACCACCATCCTCACCCCACCCATGTTGGCACAATTAACACTCTCCGTCGCTCGCGCTCCAGAGAGAACTGAAAGTATCTCCATGGCAATAGACCCCCCTTATTTCTCAGGCAACCACTGATCATTTTTCTTCTCTGACGTTCTTTGCGTTTCACAGATTTCTTCAGCCGCCCCCCCCCCTCGCCCCCTCCCTGAGTGTTCTTCCGTTTCTACTCCAAGCCTCTATCAATTACCATTGTGCATTATAATGAGCTACACTGTTAGCACTATCTTGACGCCATTTCTTATGACTAAGAAAACATCAGTGCATTACATAGAGGGCCTGATGTCAGATATATTATTAGACTCGTTGCGGCCTAATTAATGAGTACATTTTATGAAGCAATGATAATTGTTTTTATAGCTATGAGGCCGGGAAAAAGTGATTTACGTTAAACAAAAGGAGAATCACCAGTAAGTTATCAATTGATGAAAAACACCCTTTTACTTTTAAAACTTACTTCTGTCGCGGAAGAAATATTGAGTGGAAGTACTGCAGCGCTAAATTAATGAATCTGTTGTAAAGCAAGTACTTTAGTAAACAATATTTTAACCCCGTCTTTCAGCAAAAGTGATATTCTGTTTTATCCGCTATTCTATTCTTGACTGTTATAGAAAAGGGACAAGTTGTTAGCAACACAGCAGAGAACAAGTAAGAATTCTTAAAATAATGATGAGAAAGCTTCCCCAGCGGAGTTATTTGAGAACATGCAGCCAATTCGAAGATGCAAGGTGTATTCACAATTATTTTGATGTCTGGTGTGTCTAATGTGTGTGTGAGGAAATGGTTTTACTATAAACGCAGGAAGGTTTTTCTAGTTTCATACAGTGATCTGTGTGGAAAAGAGATGTTTTGTTGCACCAAGGACACCATCACACATCACCAATTGTCTCCTTTGGTATACATCCAGGGCACAAGTCCTAAAAAAAGAAGTGGGGGGACTAACCTAATTAATCAGTATGCAAGTGACATCGGGGCGCCTGACATCAGGGCGTGTGACATCAGGGCGCGTGACATCACAGGAAGGGGCATCACAAGAAGTGGCATCAGATCTGAAGCCCTCACATATATGTTTAGCAGGTCTATCATGAGTACATTTGAGCACATTTCGAGAATACTTGCAAACCCTCATGATTTAGGTAGAAGATTCACACTTTTGTAAGCTTCACATAAACCAATGTTGCCTTTTGTCAGCGTAAAGCTTTCTCTATCCATAGTGCTTTAAAAGAAAAAATAGTGATATTTAAATTATTACAACACCTCCTCAGGGGTAGTATGCGCTATATAAATGCTATTTATTTTGTGCAAATACTGGGAAAGATGGACACATCTGACGTTCTTACCGTGCATGCATATCTCCTAAACAGAGCCTGAACAAAGTGAAAAGATGCCTCTCTTAAGTATGTGTGAAGTGCTAACAGGTGTGAGCCTTTGTTTCCCACTCTGCAGCATTTGCTTCTAAGTGTGAGGCTCCTGACTGCTGCCAGCCAGGAGACTCGAACAGAAGGAGGCCTGATGACCCCTCAGAATAGGCCATTGTTATGGGCCCAGCAGGAGTCAGAATAAGAAAGCCCCGTCTGCGCCTGCACGTTGTTGCTTGTTGCGATCGAAAGAAGATAACAACGTGCAGGCGCCGCTGCTGAAAGTGTCCCGGTGTTTGGAAATTACACCGGGACGAATTCAGCATCTTTTTCACTGGGGCCATCTTCTTGGCAGGGTGGACGGCGTCCACCCTGTGAAATAAGTGGGTGAACGCCGTCCACCCGCGTGTACCCCCGACTCGTGCCCTGTATACATCTCAAACTTAGCACTCATATACAGGAAGTTGTCAGGTCGATATATCTAAGCTCAGTCAGGAAAAGAAGGAACAATATTTCTGCAGGTTTATCTGTGCAACACAGGACACCATAGCATGGGACAGAAAATGCGCTGGGTATAGGTGGGAAAGTGAGGGGGAGTCCAAAAGGAATGTTCTAACAAATAAAACAAAGGCCTCACGGAGCCCGATCGAATTCCCCTCTGGCTCCAGGAGGCGTTTTTTCACAGCAACAGCTGTGAACGACAACATTGGAATGTTGGGGCTCCTGGCTTCTATCGGCCATTAGATGCCCGAAGCACTGCATTATTTTCAATGGAGCTCCCAACATTCCAATGTTCTAATTTACCGGGTATTAAAGGCCGGCTCTAGCTTTAAAGGCCTGAGCCCAAGGCGACGGCCTTTAACAACGGAGCGGGACTTTAATGGCCAGTAGAGCCTGCTACGGAGGGCTCTAAGGCAACTAGAACATTCCACCCCAAAGGGCACAATATTCTAATTAGTAAAAGCAAACGCCTCTAGGAGCCCGAGGGGGTTTAAATCCCTTCGGGCTCCGACAGGCCTCTGTTCACAGCAACAGCTGTGAACAAAGTCAAACATTGGAATGTTGGAGCTCCGGGCTTCTACGAGCCATTAGAAGCTTGGAGCACTCCATTGTTTTGAATGGAGCTCCTAACATTCCAATGTTCTAATAAAGAACGAAGACGAGCACTGTGGTGCTGGAACGAATTTCAGAATGGGTGTGGTTCCATCAACTTTACATCACTGAAATCATAAAGAGTGTGAAAAATCCACGTGTCACATAAAGAACAAGTGTAGCAAATGAGCAACGCACCTTCGGCAGGAGAGTGGTAAGGGCGTAGTATGTAGCAGGTGCAGTTGATTGTAGGAATCATGTTTTCTTTTTTACATTTTACGGTATATTCAAATGGGATTTTTGTTGGAAATTCATATTTCAGTAGTGGTTGGTAGGTTTTGTAGGGGAATAGGGTGGAAAGTTAAAGTACAAATCATTTTATTTTAATGCTAATTAATTTTTAATTATAATTATGCAATTCATTAGTATGAATGTAAATTGTTTTACTGTTTAATTCTTCTATACATGTTTTTTTAATTTTAAAGTATATTTAAATGTTTACATTTTTGTTAGTAATGTATATTTTAGAGCAGGTAGTTGGTTTTAGGAGAATAAGATGGTACATTTTTAGCTCACTCTCACAAAAAAATTTCTAAAGCATGGTGTGGTGTGTAAGAAATTGGATTATTGGTTGAGAGAGGGGGAGCCATACTCAGGCAAAAACCACAGTCCTTGTCAGGATGAAACACAAAAGTTACTAAATTACCCTGTGCTTAACACTTATTTTGACACAGAAGCAGTCAGGCTAAACTTGGAGGCAATGTGTAACATATTTATGCAGCACCCAAACAGTAATAAAGTGAAAACACAACAAAAGAAAACTCTCAAATCAATTTAGAAAAATAGATAAAGTTATAAAAAATAGAATGATACCAGAGCGGCAAAAATCCAATCAGTAGACGAGTGATATTCAATTTTACAGCTTTAAGTGAAAATAGTGCTTAAAAGCATAAAGCGTCACTCGCAGTCATCTGGTCACAATAAACCAAGGGAAAGTCACAAGTTCAGGCCGATTGAGATGGATTGCAGGTCGGATACAGGGACCAGGTTTGTCCCGCTCAAAAAAGTTACCTTCTTAGGTCCAGCATGAAGAGTTCCGTGTACGTTGGAGAAAGCCTCGAGGGGGAGGCTGAGTGTTTCAATTGGTCATTGTTGTAGAGCAGAGCTGGTCAGGCATCGCAGATGATTGACGCTGTCGTGGGGAGAGCTGGCCGGGCGTCGCACACTGTTGTTGCTGAAGCTTCTTATTGGTGGTAGTCGCACACTGTTGTTGCTGTAGATCGAAGGGCAGGTCTCGCATTGCAGACAGTCATTGTCGGCTCGAAAAGCAGGTTTTACCGGAGCTTTGCGTTGGTAGTCATTGTGTTTGGTAGAGTTTTGGCACAAACAGGCTAGTTCGTGGTTGCAAGGAGCCCAAACTTCAGCATTTTTACTTTTTCTTATTTTGAGGTGCTCTCAATGATACCAGCCAAGGGTCCCGGGCATGGGGGCACTACTTGGGGGGTCAGGACTCACCCCAGCAGCGGCTAGCAGCAGAGCTCAGACAGGTCTAGTTGCATTCCAGGCAGGTCTAGTTGCAGCAGGTCAGCTGGGCAATTGCAGGGAGGCTTCTGAAGCATGTTGTGTCCCTATCATGTAGCTCACATGGGAGGTCAGCTAACTGACCTTTGGAGTCACTCTGGGTAGCCCAGGAAGAAGACAAACAGGTCCAATCCTTGTTCTCAGACAACAAGGCAGTACTTCAAGCAGCAGGGCAGTCCTCTGGCAGCTGGGCAGTCCTTCATCTGAAACTTCCACAGGTCCAGAGGTTTCCTGATGAATCTATTTCTCTGCTCCCAGTCTAAAGTTAGCACTTATTAAATGTAATTTAGTAACCCAATGTTAGTCACTGGGAGAGATAGGCTTTAAAACAGTGAAAAAGGACTTTAGGAGTTTTTCACTGTCAGGACATGTAAAACTTAAGCACACATATTGTACTTTTTAAAGCCCGTAATCTCAGTGCCGTGAGGGGAACGCAGCGGACTCCAAGTCCCAGCACCGCCCACGCAATCATCCCGCGCCCGGAGACGCATAAGTGCAGCGGAGGGCTCCCGCAGCACGGGAAGCCCGTAATCTCAGTGCCGTGAGGGGAACGGCCGTCTACACAGTGGACTCCAAGTCCCAGCACCGCCCACGCAATCATCCCGCGCCCGGAGGCACATAAGTGCAGCGGCGGGCTCCCGCAGCGCGGGAAGCCCGTAATCTCAGTGCCGTGAGGGGAACGGCCGTCTACACAGTGGACTCCAAGTCCCAGCACCGCCCACGCAGTCATCCCGCGCCCGGAGGCGCATAAGTGCAGCGGCAAGCTCCCGCAGCGCGGGAAGCCAGTAATCTCAGTGCCGTGAGGGGAACGGCCGTCTACACAGCGGACTCCAAGTCCCAGCACCGCCCACGCAGTCATCCCGTGCCCGGAGGCGCATAACTGCAGCGGCGGGCTCCCGCAGCGCGGGAAGCCCGTAATCTCAGTGCCGTGAGGGGAACGGCCGTCTACACAGCGGACTCCAAGTCCCAGCACCGCCCACACAGTCATCTCGCGCCCGGAGGCACATAAGTGCAGCGGCGGGCGGGCCAGTCTGCGCCCATCAGAGCCCGAAAGAGGCTGGGCTGGGCCACCCCCCTTAGCCCTCCGTGGAAAACCATCACCAGCCCATGAAGCCACGCTCGAAGTTGGAATTTAAGTTGGGTGCTCTTTCACCACAATTGTCGTACTTTCTGTTTTAAGCCATGCCAGTGACTTTTGCTATTCCCCTTCCTTTCTTTCTACGTGGGAGCCCCGTGCTGTGTGTAACCTTGTAGCCACACCGGACCTTCTCTGCATCTTAAGTCCACCGACAAGGCAGACCACTATCTCGCTAACTAGCCAAAATGGGGAGACGCATCTGCACAGGGAAAAAACAAACATTAACCATGCAATCGCCAACAAGCCACCAGCTTACCTCTATCGACAAGATGCTTCAGCGGGCTATAGGGGCAGTATCATCCGAAATTGAACTGACTGAGAGACGGCTATCGATAACACCAGACTTAGTCCCTCCCCTCTCTAGCCCTGATATACATTCTGCCCCGCTAACTGTCGATTCCGTCTCCTCCAGGTCCCAGTCCAGGACATGTGCCCTGGTACATGATACACCCACCTCGGACCTGCTGACTGAGGATCCCCCTTCTGGTCCAGAAAAGAGAGGGAATGCCAAAGCTACCATGAAGGCTGTGAGAAACCGGAAGAAGGGTGCTATGGAACTTGTTGAGAATGGTGCCTTGGGGAAGGAAGGGTCGGGCGGTCATGTGAATGAAGGTTCAGATAAGCCACCATGGGTGTCAAATTTGGTAACGGACTTGCAGTCGCAAATAAGAAAAATCGTGAAGGAGGAGTTAAACTCCTTGACCTCTCGGGTAGACAAACTCACAACCTTGCTAGAAACTTATGTTGGTAAGGTAGATGCTAACTATAGGGTGGATGAACCCCGCCAGCAGCGTGTGTCCCTAATCCGTTCTGTCTACTCGAGAGTAGACTACGCCCCGGAAACCAATCTAAGCCCACCCCCGCAAATCCAGAGTGGCAAGGAAGATGCAACTAAACAAGCGATCATTCCTAGTAAGCCAAGAGATACCACTAGTTTACAAAGCCAGGAGCCCAGAGGGGGTTGGGAGATTGGTAAGAAGCAAAGACCCTGCCCAGAAATGCTTATAGTTGAAGCTAATGCGCAACATTTGAGGCCAAAGCATAGAGCAAAGGAGGGGCAAGACATACATATAGAAGTAGTAGAGGGAAGATCCGCCCTACCTTGTATAAATCTCCCCCCGGACTCAACACCATATGTCATGATTTTAACTAGAGTCCCAGAATTAAACAGGGGACAAAGGGAATCGCATTATGATTTAAAAAATAAATGTATTTTTTGGCTGTCAAAACAACTTCAATTTTCATACAAGGATGCCAGTGAAATCCTATTCACACGCAGGGTGGGATGGGTGGGCCTGAGGCCGAAAGACATACCTGGTGACACCATTGTGATTAATTTTTGAAACCCCCAGGTTGTAAGGTCTCTTTTAATGCGAAACCAGCAAAGGCAGGAAGGGGGTATTAGGCCTCTCCCGCTGGGGTACTTTTACCCCCCGGGACTTGTCCCAGAAAATTGTCTGCGGTCAGCTTATGGAGTAGGGTTTAAGCACCAGCACCAGCAAAGTACCCCTTTGGGGCAGGATCAACCAAGCCCACTGTTTTTCAATCTCCCACTTGCAAATAGATTTGCGTCCCTAGAAGCAGTAGACTGACTAAATCTAGTACAGCCACTGAAAAGGGAACCACATTCTCAGAGGGATTATTGGAGGGATCTCCCTGAATGGAGGGAGTTGCGTAAGAGTCCTGCTACTTCTAGTCAGAAAGCTGATTGAGACAGCAAGAGGTTTGTTGGCGAGGGAAGAGTTCAAAGTGAGGGAGTGGAAGGGTCCTTTACCAATTGTACTGTAATAGGCACATTACCGAGCCCCCCACAGACATCTATAGGCCATCAGCGGGTGATTATAGAAACCGCACCCCCCAGAACTGACTGCCCCACTATTGGGAACGGCATTAGGCCGATTGCAGAGGAACCTAGTACTTCAAAACAGCCATCAAACGTCACACCCAAGTTTCATGTTCTATCCTGAAACATTGCAGGCCTCACTTCCAAACTAGAAAACCCGGAGTGGGGAGCTTTCATCCTAGAAAATGACATTTGCATGTTCCAGGAAACCTGGGCTAGGGAGGACACCCATAGACTAGGATACGCGACCTTTTGCCTAGCAGCCACAAGCGGGGGAAGGGGAAGACACGCAGGGGGACTTTGTACCTGGATTGCCGTACACCTGGGGTGCATGGCAAAACAAGTTGAGGCACCTTCCCGAGATATACTCTGCGTCATCTTGAGCTTCCTCGCCAAGACTAGAATAGCTGTAATCAATGTCTATTCCCGCCCAGTTAGCCATGGCCAGGAGTCTACAACCCTAGAGTATCTGACAACTTTTTTACATACCATTCCTGATAATACTATGGTGATCCTAGCCGGTGACTTTAATTGTCAGTTCGAACCTCTGAAAGACCTAATTGTGGGCGACGTCAGTGCGGAGGACCAACACTGGGCCATTCCAGAGCCGAATGCCCCGGAAACTCGGGCCTGGACCCCATTGGTACTCCAAATGAATACCCTCACAATGAACCACTCCCTTAGGGCCTGTAATGGGCGTACAAAATCTGACTCCCCGGCGAATCACACGTACAACAGACCGGGAAGTTCATCCATTTTAGATTATATCCTGGTGGACACCAAATCTTGGCACCGGGTGATTGATCTTAGGGATATGACAGTGACCACAATGCCTTGATTCTCGAGATGGTACCGCTGTGCCCCAGGGATATTCATACAGGCCAACCTCCAACCTGCCCTAGGTTAATATTAACTAGTTGCAGGAGGAGAGTTAAATGGGGGGCATTCTGTAAATCTCAGGAAAAGTTAGCCTTCCTTTACCAAACTGTCATCCCATATCTCGAGGCCGCAAATCGTCTTAGTGAAACTGCTGTCTCCACCACTGCCTTACCTGAAATTGCGAACAACCACCAAGGTTTAGTATCTGATTTGGCAAATATTTTTTTTCCCAGTATAAAATCAAGGGAAAAGGAGCCCCCGAGTCACCCTTGGTACAATGGCGATTGCCGTAAGGCTAAGCAAGCACTAGTATTAGCTATTAAATCCAAAGACAGACTCCTAATAAAAGACAAGCGGATAGCCCACAAAAATACAATTAATCTGGCAAAGAAACAATGGGAGGGAGATAAATGGGAGAGCCTGAAAAGTGCCTTATGTTGTAGGGACATGAGGACTTTTTGGAATTTAGTAAATACTGGCTGCACAGAGGGTAAACTAGCAATAGAACCAAACCTGGGGGCAGAAGCTTGGATGGCCCATTTTGAGCCCTTATATGCAAGGGTAGAGGGTGATGCGGGGCAGGCCACAAATGAGCCCCCCCACTTGCAGTCGCCCGTTTTTGATGCTCCAGTAATTTCTTTAAAAGAGATACTGGATGCCTTAAGTAGAGTAACCCCCACTAAGGCACCGGGACTAGACAAGATCCCAGGTGACCTTTTCCGCAATGAGCCTAATATCTGGGCCCCATATTTATGGACCCTGTTCAATGCTATCATGCAGGGAATGTCGATTCCTACGACATGGCTGGGGGCGGAAATTATTCCAATTCACAAAAAGGGCTCACCACTCCTTCCCGCCAACTACCGCCCAATCAGCCTCATAGATGTAACCCAGAAGATATACGCAAGAGTGCTGTTGGGCCGTTTAGAGAGCTGGATGGAGGAGTATTCTATACTTAGCCCCTACCAGGCGGGCTTTAGAGCCAGAATGTCCACAATAGATCAAATTCTTAGGCTGCAACTACTGTACTGGAAGACAGTGCTTCTGGAGGGTGGCAGCCTTTATTTGATCTTTGTGGACCTAAAAATCGGCTTTCGAGCAGGTCCCCAGGGACAAACTGTGGTCCATACTATTAAATTTAGGGGCCTCTCCGTACCTTTGCCACCAGATGAAACGGCTTCATGAATGTAATTATGCGCGAATTAGGCATGGGAAAAATGGCGAGCTTACTGACCCCATATCTATAGATAGAGGGGTACGACAAGGGTGTGTGTTGGCCCGACCCTTTTCTGCTTATTTATCAATGGCCTAGGGGAGGCCCTGATTGCTGGGAGGGACATAGATGCTCCTAGGTTGGCGAACCTCAAGGTTCTCGCCTTGATGTTCGCGGACGATACCCTCCTACTATCTAAGTCCCCTATGGGAATACAGAGGGCCCTAGATATCTTCCATAGATTTTGTAAAAGTAGGGGTTTAGAGATAAATTCACAGAAAACCAAATACATGACTTTTAATGCAGGAAACCCCACACGACCAAATCCTCAGCTAGACAGGAAACCATTAGAGAAAGTGACTGTCTTTGAATACTTAGAAATAACACTCACTGAGAAATGGACTGGAGCGCACAAATTAAGAAGGCTAGCCTAAAGTTGGCCCAGACAACGGGGGGGTTAGCAAAGATGCTCAGAAAGTGCACTCATAAAATGGTTGGACCGGTGATGGAAATTTATAAAGCCCAAGCAAGGGGGGCGGCCTTGCATGGGGCAGAAATCTGGGGCCATCGACCATCCGACCCCCTTTCAAAGAATGAGAATTCCTTTGCCAGGCAACTCCTAGGTCTTCCCAAAAGCACACCACTTACACCACTTCGAATGTATCTTGGGGTTGGCCCAATTGCAGAGGAAGTTGCCCTTAGACCCCTCTTACATTGGCGACGTTTATGGAGCCCCCCAGAATTAGTAGTCTTTAGAAAAGAGCTGAAGGAAGTGTTAAACTTACAGGGAGCTAGTAAAATCCCATGGCTGGCTTATATTAAAAACTCTTTAGAAGCCATGGGGATGGGCGACCTATGGGCTAACGCTGAAGGAAGTTGCTTGTCATTATCCAGGAAGGCCCTGTCAAAGACCTTCAGGGAATACAAACGTAATCAGATAAAGAGGAACCCCGCGACTGGCATATTGACTGCATCCTTCCTAGAGGTTAAAGAGCTATATAGGCTAGAACCTGCTCTTGACATCATCCAGCATCCCCTTGCTAAAAAGCTCTACCTACAATTTAGACACGGAGTATTGCCATTTCGAGCATTTACAAACAACTGGGGGGTACTCTGATTCAGGGTTGTCCGGTCTGCAATAACATATCGGAGTCGGACCAACACGTACTGTTTTTTTGCCCGGCATACAAGAAGGCTAGACGCCGATGGCTACTACAGGTAGGTAGAAACCTCGGAGCAAATCACTGTGCGGAGGCCTACAGGATACTTAAATATGATACTAGCATGCCTATTGTGTACTCAGTTTCTCGTTACTTAGTCTCTATGTGGTGTGTACGCCGAGCCATTTTAAAATTAGGCTCCGCCTAAATTCGATCATCTTATCTCATTCTTGTGATTACAAACTTTTATCAACCCCATTTATTTCATATTTTAAATGTCACGAATGTGTATTTTATATATTTAATACATTTTAAAAATTTTATTCGGAATTCTTTGACATTGTAATGCACATGCACTTTATCTTTGGGAAATCTTAATGTATGAACTGTGTCGTACCTTTTATTTGTGCTTTTATGGCCACAAAGGCCGAAATAAAGAATTCTTGAACTGAACTAAATACAATACACCCTGCCCATGAGCTTTAGGGTCTACCTTAGAGGTGACTTATAAGTATTAAAAAGGAGTTCAGACCTGACAAAAGTTTATTTTGCCAGGTCAAAATGGCATTTTAAAACTGCACCACAGGCTGCATTGGCAGGCTTGAGACATGTTTATAGTAGGCTACTTTCGTGGGTGGCACTATGAGTGCTGTAGGCCCAGTAGTACCATTTAATTTACCGGCCATTGGTACATGTAGTGCCATTTACTAGGCACTTATAAGTAAATTAAATATGCCAATTAGGTTTGGTCCAATTTGACCATGTTTGAAGGAGAGAACACAACCACTTTAGCGCTCGTTACCAGTGTACAGAGTCCTAAAGCGAACAAAATGAAATTCAGAAAACAGGAGGGGGTGAAGGTAAAACATTTGGGGGAATACCACCCCAAGGATTTCTGGTCTAACATAGCTGTGCTGATAAAACTGTATAAGATAATTTATGGACATTGGGTTTCAGCAAATTGTTATCATTTGTGCATCCTTAAGTAAATTGTCTTAATTTGTTTTAATCCTATTAAAATCTTTGCTTACATTGGAATTACAACAAATCTTTACCTTTTTTTCTTTCTTAACTGCTGAAATACTTTGAAATATTTATACTGTTTGTTTACAGATATTTACATGTTGTTGTGTTAAAAAATCTTATCCTACATCCTATCATTTAACACTCCCTATACCCCAGCAAGGTTGTCACACAGCTCAGTTTGCAAAAGCCTCTGAATTTGCAGTCAGAGAAAGAAAAGTAAAAATCGATCTCCATTTTAAAAGAATAAGCAACAATTTGTCAGAATACAAAGCCTGACATTTGACCTCTATTTTTCAATGCATAGGAAAGGATAAAAATCCATCTCTATTGCTCATTCACCTTCAAAACCTCTTCCTGTGCCTATGGGTGCCAATGCCTGATCTACTGCCATCATTTTTATGATGCTGCAACACTAAACACATTGGCCCAAACAGTCCCTGGCTGTGAAATGAGCTACTTTCTGTGTGGGTGACACCATTGTGCTTGGCCTGAATGCTATCACTTACACAGAAAGGAACCAGTGGCTGCAATGGGCTTACCTGCTGCCCCATGCAGTATGTTAAATGCAGGCCTGCAGACAAATGAATTAAGAGAGCTGGTTGAAAGCCAAACTAAGTAAATATATTATATGTATGTTTTTGTAAATTCAAAGGTCTTGACTTAAAGGAGATGCCAGGCATTCCGCCATGTTGACATAATATGGTGGTCAGGTCAACATTCACTGTTTCATCAGAAGCACTCACACCTTGATGTCAAGGCACTCTCAGCAAAAACAAAACTCTGCAGACATGGTGAAACGAAAATCTCCAAACTGATTGGGCCTCCTGTCTCTGGACTGTCAGAAATAATGCCTTTTCCAACCCCATCTGACTCAAGCTGGGCCACCAAGCCTTTTGTCTTTCATGCATCTATGACCACAGTATTTCACATGTAAGCCTTCTGTGGGAATGACTGCTCAGGAAAAAAAGCTTCTGATATTAGTAGCAGAATTCAATAGAAGTAATCAGCACAACTAGAGGAATCAAAGTTACCGACATGATTCATTAAAGACTGAGAAAGGCAAATAACCTTTAAGTATGCATCTAAGGGTTTTGCCTATTGACGCTCCAATTTTAGTTACTCCAATGCCTTGTGATCTCATGCATGCCCATCCAAAATTCAGCATCCTAAGTCATTGTCTATGATCAGTGCCAATAGTCTAGCTCACAGTTACACTCCATTGATGCTTCAGAGTTATCCATAGTAGGTTTTCAGGATATCCATATATATACAATGAATATCAGTGGTAAGAAATTACATAGTTAACACAGCCAGTGGAATACTGAGAATTTGACATGAATGGGCTATTCATGACAAACAATGGACAACTCGGTTCTAGTTCTTGCTTGTGAGCTCTAAGATGATACCTGCAAACCCCAGTCTTCCACTTCCCCTAGAGAAAAAAGATTTTCCGGTTTTTAGATTCCAGCTTCTTGTGTCAACCCCATGTTCACCCTCCACATCTACATCTGCAGTATGAAGCAGGATATTGAATATTTTATATGTTCATTCCAATTTCAATGGGTCTTTGAGCTTGCCCATTGTTTGTAATATAACAATTGTGAATAAAATACAGATTTAAAATTCTGTAATGAAAGTAAAATATTATAATTTTATATAAAAGGATTGTGTGTGCACTAACGACTCTTTATTTAGAGCTCTATTTATAAATACAGCCTGGTCATTCCATACTGCATGCTAACATTAAACAAGCTGGCTCTACCCCAAAATGCACCCACTCCAATTCTAGAAAGTTTGAGATGGCGACCTAGCCATTTATTGGCACCTAGTCTCCAAACCCCTTTTAGTTTACCTTCTGCTGTATAAAGCTCTGCTTATTTAAAGAAAGAGGAACAGCTACGAGATGCCTTCGTATTGAAAAGCACATCAATTATATCATATTATACCACAGTGTTTTTTGTGAGTGTTGGAACTACTTCAACACTCCATTATTTCGAAGTGCTTGCTGTTCGAAATATTTTGTTTCAATTGGTTTTTTTGTTGCTTGAGATACATTCAACTTACATCATTGTATTCAAAACAAGGACTGAGGCAATTAAATAATAAGACAATTACCATAAATGCCATGAGCATATCAGTGCAGTGAACATTTTTAAAATAGTTTGTCAATGGGAAACTATACTACTGTTAAAAGCAGCAACCTAGATGGAGTCCAAAAGAGTTTTATTTTGGGTATTTTCGGGTAGGACTAGCTTGTTCAATACTAACATTCAGTATGTAATTGCCAAGCTTTATTTATAAATGGAGCTCTAAATAAAGAGTCATTGTTAGTATACATACAATTCTGTAACATGATATTAACACAAATTAATATACATTGTACAAATATTATTAAAAACACAATAAAATATTAAATGAAACAAATAATGTACAAAATAATTCCAGCATAAAAAATATACATAAATAATTATCAATTAATCAATACATTATTATTTACGATCACTAGTAAACATTACTAACAAAAATGTAAAAAATGAAATATGCTGTAAAATATAAAAAATACATTAGACCAAATACAAAACAAAACAATTTAAATAATTAATAATCAATTACATATTTAATTGCCAATTAGTTACTATTAAAATAAAAGTATTTCTAATTTAATTAACTTCCCATCTTATTCCTCTACAAAACCAACAACCCACTACTGAAATATAAATTGCCAACAAAAATAAAAACATTTCAATTTACTAAAACATTTTATAAAGAATAAAATATTCCAACAATTAAAAAATAAAACAAATGAAATAATAATCAATTACATAATTAATAAACAATCACAAATATGAAGCTTTATTTAAAAATTATTAGTAATTTAAATAACTTCCTACCCTATTCCCGAACAAAAACCAACAACTCGCTACTCCAATAAAAACAATTAATCAAAATTCCAAAATGTTACTGTACATTAAAATTAACAAATTAAACCTAATAAAAATTATTAATCAAAAATTCTAAATGTAAATGTAAAATAAAAATATAAATAAATAATATAACTGTTCCAAAATAAACATTTCAAATAATTATTAATCAATTAAATAATGTATTTACAATACAAATATGTTTAAAATAACATTAAATTAAAATACTTCATCACTATTCCTCTTCAAGCCCAATAAACTACTACTAAATTTTAAATTACTAAATTAATTCAACATTTTAAATTACAAACTAGAGTACAAAAACTCATAACAATGATACTAACAATACTAACACCTAAAATTAATATTTAAATGATAAATATCCAATATTAAATAAAACAATATTCTTTAAAACAATATTATATGCAAAAAGATATTTTTGACAACGATATTCTGTGACATAATTTTCTGTACTAACAATATTTTTTTCTAAATATTGATGTGCCACAATATTTTGAAATGCCTACAAATAGGCCCCTAACTTTGAATATATGAATGTGGTGATTCCACCACAGTGGAGGGATTTCCATATTCTCAAAGCCATTGCAAATGTACTTATTTGTGCAAAAAAGTAACATTTGTTTTGAAATGGCTTAGTGAATTGGGCCCACACCATTTTCCATGAATTCAAAATTAGTCACAACTGTGAACTTTATCACATTATCTCAGCCCCTGAGCTTCGGCAAATGGCTTGCAGTTTAGAAATCTTGGTGTGGTTGGGATGCCTGGAGAAACAGACTATGTGGCAGGATTGAGGTATCTGGCAAAGATTTGTGATTCTAGTGCTTTTGCAAATTAACTACTGAGAAACACCATGAATGAACACATTTAATGTCATGATGACATTACCTGACCTCATTTGAGTAATGGGATTTGTGCGGCAAATAGAGGCCCCAGTTCACCAAATCCATGAGACCTATATACTGATATGTGAACTATACACCAATAGTTCATGCTAACTAACGTTTCTCCTGCTGATCTTGCCAGCTGCCTAAAATATTGTTATTCTGAACAAATCACATTATCTACCTGTTACTCAACTTGCAAATGAATGTTATATAATGTGTATGTAATTGTTTCATATAAACTGTTCTCTGGTATTTTTAACACGTGTAAATAATGGCTAAAATAAAATAAAATAACAGAAAATATATCTTATTTGTGAAGCCATATATGAGACCCAAAAGGTCATTCTAGAGTCTGCAGACCAGATGTACATATCACTGGATGTTCACAGCATTACATTTTATAGTAAAGATTTCCTAACAAGCCTTGTAAAATTCACTTGTCTAACAGTGCCATGGCAGTATTATACCACATCAATGAATGGCAACGGTAAAATACTACATAGGCAGGAGAATGCACAAGTGACAAATCATAAAGGAATAGTTGAATGTAGGTATATTTTAACATAGTTCAACATGTTGAACCTGAGGAAAAACTTAAGCAGTGTGGATCCAAAGGGTACTTTGGATACTGCCACTTGACAAAATGATGTTAGTAAGGAAACAATTGAATGCCTTATCAAGGACGCGGCTACTCTACATGACTATAGGGATTGTAGGCAATGCCCCCAGCTTATACATTTGTTTGAGCTGGGGAGCTAGGAAAAATGCAGCGATATTTGAAGGATATAACGTCAAAGGGGACTAGATGTTGGATGATGAAGTTGAGGCTGGTCAGATGCAACAGTTTATAGTCTGGTAGTCTCCAAAAAGTGCCTCACTTTATCCTGCAGGGAACACTAGAAATTGACCCTTTTGTATAAATGGCCTAAGGTCACAGTCATCTTCTAGGTTTTGCCCTGCATTTATAGATGAAAGAAGGAGGCTGCTGCTCCCAGTTTTGAGAGACATGGGTATTAGGTCTCTTACTGTATTGCTTAGCACAATAATGAGATGTGAAAATATTATGCTATTTTATAGGCTACGCAAATACTTTGAGAAAAATTGCTCAAGATTTAAGGACACGTTGTTAGCTATCAAAGTATAAATTAAATAAATATAAATATAAATAATAGAACACAGACAATAATTTTTAATGTAGTTGGTCAATTAATGCACTTTAGAATTGAGTGACACTTCTATTTTAAAGATTACCTTTGCACTTTATCTTTGTACTTTATATTGTGGTTTGCTTGTCCCATGGCTGATAAAATGTCCCTGCACTTGGAAAATTGGATAGGTGATTTTTTAAAATAAGGAGGAGCAGGAATGGATGCCAGGATACATAATATACATTTAAGGGGTAATGGGGATATTAATGAATTTTAGAATTGGGTAGAATTATCCCAGACAGATAGACTATGTTTGCACGTCATACTCTTGATTTATCACTAGTAGTATGAATGAACTAACATGTTAAGTGATTGTTTTCTTAAGCTTAATTCAGCAGTATAATTAACAATTGTGTTAGAGTTGAATTAATGTATGGAGGTGCTGGTGTTAACACTGTATGTAGTTATTGAATAATGTTTTTAAGGGACTAAATGTAGTGAATTCTTTAAAGCTTAATTTAGTACCAAGATGGACAATTGCAATTAGCTCTTATTGTAGTGTTAATTATCTTACGATTTTATACTTGTCTTTTATGGTTATTTTCCACTTTTTAGCACGTGTTTATGGAAGGAAAAAGGTACCTAAAATCTTGAACGTATTTTTAAAAGGAAATGTTTTTTTGCCACATCAGCATAAATATCAAACTTTATCAACTTAAAAAAACTAGAAAACATAGGGCCTCATCACGATGGTGGTGGGACCGCCACAGTCAGGCCATCGGTGGCGGTCCCACTGCCATCAGACCCTGCATGACCGCCCGATGCATTATGATGGAGGACAGGCGAAGAGACTGACCGCCACGCATCCGACGGGCTCAAGGAGCCCGTTGGTGCGTCGGAGGGACTGCAATCCCTACAACAGTGGCGGTGCCTGCTCAGGCACCCCATAGGGATTAGAATGTCCCATTCCGCCGGCCATTTCATGGCAGTAAACCCGCCATGAAAAGGCAGGCGAAAAGTGACTTGGGGGCCCGTAGCAGGCCCCCCTTCCCCCCTGGCCCTCCAATATGGGCCCTGGGGGCCACCTATGGTGCCCCCTACATATCCCTGCACCATGTGGCAGGCACAATATAGTTCCTGCCACATAGTGCAGGGATATGTGCAAAGTGTTTATTTTGGACTGCAGCGTGCTACAGCCCGCAGCACACGCTGCAACACAAAATATACAGATTACGACCGCCTTGAAGGCAGTCACATCCTAATCCCGATGGCAGGACTGCCGACAGCTAGTCAGGCGGACCCGTTCCCGACAGGATGGAGGTCGGATGCTCGTCTGGCCATCATCATAATCAGGCCCATAGTTATTTGTTTGCCTCACTTTCTGGAGTATGTTATAACTGATGACCAAATGGATGAGAATTCAGGAACAATAATAATGGCAGAACATAAAAAATGCTTTATTGTATGGCTTAGGCAATTATACCATACCTATTTATATAACAAACATTAATTCGTTGTAGCAAGACACTGCTTTGTGCCAGTGGTGTGTGGTTTGCCATTGCTGTGATGTAGGGAAGAAGCCCATGCCTAAGTGTGTGGAACCGACTATAAAAATGTGAAGGTGCCAACTGGCACAGTAGGAGCACTTGGATAAGATATGGGACAAAAGGCTCATGAGACTTGAAACTTTGTAAGGTAAAGGCTCAGATATACTGATGAACCTAAAGGATAAATCCTTTTTTTTTAGACATTGTTGCTGTGGCTCAAAATATTCATTCGGTACTGGGTGTGGCATTGCATCACTCGGAAAAGCACTACAAATGGTATGCCTAAAATGATTGCCATCTGTTTTCTTTGTGATCATGAGTACCTGGTAACTGGGGATTTATGGTCACTTTAAAATTAAACAGAGTCAATACTTAACTCTACAACAATACCAACAATGTATATTTTGGAATTATCTGTTTGACAGTTCATGCTATCATGCATTTTCTTCTACAGCACGAAGCAATAAGGGCACAAATCACACAATCATCTACCTTTCGAAATAGATCTTCTATAGTGAATTCTAAAAAAGAAATGTTTGTTGGAATATAACAAGGGAACATGAGTATGTTTATTGGAATGCCATACTATTGTTGTGCCATTTAGAATGCCACACTATAGTTGTGCCATTTAGAATGTCACATTATAGTTGTGGCACCTAGAACATATGCTTTAAAAATTATATGGGACAATATTAATTTTTTTAAGTGATAAATGATAGGTTTTAGGTGAAGCCTATACAGTTTGTGGGTCATATGTTTCAAGCAAAGAGCTTAACATTGTGCCACTTCCACTGCTTAAATGAAGCCTTATTAAGGAGTCTTCAAATGATTAACTCCAAGTCCTCTTCAATGTGGCCAAAATTTTGTTGTGCATTGCCTTTTCTCTATCAGAACATGTTGATTTTGAACCAGACAAAGGGCCAGATTCCGATCTCGTTCAGAAAGCATACCGACCGAATCAGTTCCGGAATTCTTTCCGTACGAGTCTGATCGGGGGAGTCCGACCGACCGAGTACGATGCAACCGTATGCATTCGGATACAATTCGGTCGGACTCCAATTGACTTCAATGGGAGCCTGTGTTCCGAACATGAACACAGACTCCCATTGAAGAAAGGGGTGGCTAGAGAAAAACGTGCACTCTGTGGCGGGCACCCCATGGTGCCTGCCACACTGTGCATGGTTGGGAAGAGGGGACCCATGAGTACCCCCATGGGCCCAATTCAGAGGGCCCCGGGTGAAGGGTGGCCTGCAAAGGGCCCCCAAAGACTGATTTCAGCAGCCTTTTCGTTCCGGGCCAACCGAATCGGAAAGGCTGTCCGAATCATTCATCGTACTCGAGCGCTCGGAAACCGAGTCCATAGAGCTGTGCGAATCGGCTCCGGAAAGGCTCGTTCTGTCCGAATGCCTTTCGGAACCAATTCAGTCGGCCCTAACAGTTTCCAGGCATTGTACTTGGTCGTTCGGAAGTGTGTCCGAATCGTCTGGAAACAAGGGCTCCCAATCGGTTTCGGCAAACCCGAATCCGATTCGGAGCCCTTTCGAATGACATCGGAATCAACCCCAAAGTCTAATAAATTAATAGACTTCTTATTTTCATCAGAACTCTTCTGGCCTGTAGTGCATCTACTTATTCCACATATTGATGAAAGGCTCTGAGAGACCCACTGATTTTCATTCACTAGGGAGAAAATGCCAGTATAGAAGCAATTCAAAATGGACCAGAAGTCACGAGCAATAGTATTTTGGATTTATGAGATGTCAGTACTCTGTGGTCAGGAAACCAGTTGATAATATTCACATAAGTTCATAATCCAAAGTGTGATTCAAGTTGAAGTCACATTGTTTCACTAAGATGCCTTGTGGCATATACAGTGTCGGTAGTTACTCTGCCTCTTTACCACTGCAAATGTTCACAAAGACCCTCTTCATTTTCACGTGTAGTGGTTTGGTGTTTAGGCCTCAGAGAGGTCCATTGGACCACCTCATGGCCTTATCTTAAGAATTCTTCTGTTTCTTCTTTTAATGTGTGCTTGTGTCAAGTGAAGGTACTCGCAGTACTGCTGCAAAGCACCTCCACCATATCTAAGAATGACCTCAAAGGCAAGTGAGAGTTAGGCACAAGTGAGCAATTCTGCAGAGTAAGGTGTGCATTGGAAACGATATGTGGGCCAGAAGCATAAAACGAAAGCCAGAATAATTGCCATTTGTAGGTCCTCAGGGATCTGTTTAAGGGAACCAATGATCTCTAGTTCTGTATAGTTTGAACTGCACACGATTCATAATTATATGTCATTTTCAGCTCAGTTGCAGGAGACTTGTAAGTAATTGTGGGTGAAATTCTGTATATGTTTGAATGTTGTCACATTCTGACCTAACTTTTGTTTTCGTCTCTACGTTCTATTCTCAGGTACATTAGTTTGATTTCATTGGAGCAGAGTCACCATCATTGCTTACAGGAGCTCCAGCATTTCTCACTTTTTATATAGTGTCCTGGAACTACTGAGCTCAGAGAAACCACATTTTGGGACTTGCCGCAAGTGCCATCACTGTGCGTTCACCTCACCTTAGAGACAGTGTATGGTCCAACAAAACACTAGGGATCACCTGTAGGAGATGGTATAGCTTTACGAATGCCTCCATTCAGGTACTTGGCTTAGAACTTTCCCACAAACCATTACATATGTGTCAGATGATTTTGGAGGTAGGGAGAGTGTAGTTCTTGAATGGCAATAATGCCTACCAACATTCAGAAGAAATGTAGGCTTTGTAGTGGGGATAGCACCCCAAATTCTCATCTTCATAAGCAGTGCATTCACTAATAGAAAACTCAAGGTCTGTGCAGGTGAGTGTGCTCAATACACAAGTTGTCTTTATAGGGCTACACATAAACATCATTACCTGCACTAGAACACTGAAGTTGGACATTGGACATTTTCAGGCACTCCCTTAGGATTTAATCTCTTGTGCCTGTGTGGAATATACCATGCTGACACATGCCATTATCCTCAGTGGACAAGAACAGGCATGGAGTCAATTGTTGAGAGTGGGCAGTTCTGCTAGCTCTTGCATATTCATTAGAGAGATAGCTGAGCGAGAGTGTACTATGCAATCCCCCGCCCCCTACACCCCCAGCACAAATCCCTCTTGTGAATCAGGATCTTTCACATTTGGTTGTTTCAGAAAAGAAGTATTTAGTATGCCAATCAATTCAAAAGTAGGTTTGGCCATCAGACCCAGGGAGACATGAAACACAATGTGGGTCAACCATAGTTTAATTACAGAATAATTTATTATGAGCAATTTAATGTGAACGTCATGCATAGAAAACAATGAGTATATGCTAGGAACAATATGTGTGAAATTAGATCCTCTGATGGCTAGTGTATTTCCATCACATAGGCATCTCAGAGTTTTTCAAAATAACTCTTACCTTCCCATAGTTATGGTAAAGCAAGCCTGTATTTTTAAGAACAATGGCCTCAATCAAAAGCACTATCTGGGAACAGTTTGATTCAAAACTTCAAGACCTTTTGCTTTTCTCAGACAATGAACTTGATCTGCTTATTAATAAAAGCAATAACTCAAGCCCTCCTCTTAGTCTATGCCCTCAAATGTTTTGAGCAATTCCAGGTCTGTACACTGGCTCATGCTCAATTGGGCTATTTGGCTTCATCACATCACCCTTACATAAGTTAATGTTAATGTTAATTGGGATTTATAGAGTGCATAATCACCGGCAGGTCTCTTAGCGCTAAGAGAAAATAGCTATGGACCCCCCCAGTGGCTGACTGTTAGTCCCAGGTCAAAGCGTGTGTTGTGCCCAGGCCTCTGTGAAGAGGAGGGTCTTCAGTTTTTTTCTGAATGGAAGAAGGGCTTTTCCCTTATGTAGGCTTTCTGGTAGCTTGTTTCACAACTGCGGGATCAAGACAGAGAAGGCTCGACCCCCTTTAAGTCTGCAATAACCTATCACGTCTATCTAACCTATTGAAATATACTGCCACTGATTACACGTAAGGTCTGTCTTGCCTTACAGCTCTCACAGAAAGTATCAGTCCATTGGAGATGATATTAAAAAATGTGTTACCTGGGACAAATAGAATTGGAAAATATCCCTCTGTTATTTAATATAGAATTTGCTACTCTTATGAAATAACACCTGTGTGATGCCTATCATCATACACAAAATACTAAGATTTCTATAGGATTTGAAGGTAATCTTTTGATTTTGTGCAGAGTAACTGTCTTACAATGGAAAAATCACTCTCATGAGAGGTCTATCATCCCTCAAATACCTGCTAATCAGATGCTTTTATGGGAGGATATTGATTTTAGAAAGAAGGCTTCTTCTACAGTAGAAGAGCCACTTACATGCTCTCTAAATGCTTATTTCCTTTTACTTGCAATTACATGCTTTCTAAAATGCTCTTCAAATGGATTTGAGCATAAGCGCTCTACAGCTTGTTGCAGCTAGTGGAATTTTGCCAACAAGAGTTTTCTGTAATAGGCAATGATAAGGTTATAGCTACGTAACTTTAAGCCTACCATTCATATTTTCCTCCAGTTCATGATTAAATGTTCCGAATACATTGTCACCAAAGACAGACAGAGCAAGATGCAAGCCAATTAAGTTAGTGCTAGAAGATCACAGGCAGTGCAAGAGATGTGGGGAGACACCTGGCATCAGATGACTGAACCTCTACCTCAAAGAGGAAATGGGCCTGTGTTTTTGCTGCACAATACTGTTCTAACATGGGCATGGGTTTTGGACTTAGGGCCAAGTGTACTAAACTTTGAAATAGCAAGTTCCTAATTATGATTTCCTATTAACCCAATTAGGGAATCACTATTTTAAATATATGAAACTCTTTTGTGTTTCATTTGCGATTCCCAGTGGGTTTCAAATAGACCTACCTCATGAATACTAATGAGATAGGTAGCCGTTTACGACCGATTGGGAATTGCTAAGATCGCAAGGATGGTGGCTTGCTGGAGTCAGCAGACCACCATGTGTCTGATTTCTGTTAAAAAAAAGCATTTTTTTTTTTAAATGCAGCACGTTTTCCTTAAAGAAAAATGGGATGTGTTGAAAAAAAAATTAAATGTATTCTTTACATTTTTTAAGAGTAGGCAGTGGTCCATGGGACCACTGCCTTCTCTTAAAAATGCTTTTACAAACATTCACAAAGGGGAAGGGGTCCCAATTTGAAATTGGCAGTATATTGCGAGTGTTTTGCGACCGCATTTCAGTCACACAACATTCACACATACCACTGCGATTTGGTATTAGATAAAGATGCCCTAGGTTACCGAATCACAAATAGGGCTTTCTACATCCCAAAAAGCCTTTTTGCATTCGCAAATGGGCCGATTCCGCAAATCGGCCCATTTGCGACCACCAAAAAGGTTTGTACATGTGGCCCCCCAGATCGAACTTAGTTATGTTTTCAGTACATCATCAAACAAGATAGGACTCAATGAAAAGTTAGTAGTTGATAGGACACAGCCTGGAAAGGCACAAATCCAATATTTAAGTACCACTTCAGGATCTAATTTTGGCAAACCTTGTATGACTTGCCATGCCAACAAAAGTAGTTGCCATTGTTTTCTGCAGTACTCTCTCTCTGTTGTTCGCTTTCTCTCTCACCCTGTTTCTTTCTCTCTCTCACTCCATTGCACAAGCTACCTATTAGTTATAAGGACTAGGTCCTGCATATTTCTCTCCACTTGCTGTGTCTCCGAAATCCTATAGTTGAAAGGGCAGTTTCTGTAGCCCTCATTGCATCTCAAACAGGTTCCAAATACAGAGTCTGACTCTGGCCAACCTAAAGCAACAGGGATCTTGCACAAGCTGCCAGCGAGACAACGAAGTGTGAAGTCTTGTGCTCTGGAGGCCCAACCAATGCTAGTGGCAAACCATCACTTCGCAGTGAAGGGTTGGCCCTCTAGCACCATGACTCTTATCCTACAAAATGCTTGAGCAGCTTGGAAAACAAGAATCCTAACGCTCTCCCTCTCTTTCCTACTCCCTTTAAATTGTGGACATGCAGTTTTATGTATTATTTTAGGGAGAGGCGAGGGAGTATGACAGGTGTAACTGTAGACACTGTGATGTGATGAGGGGATGGAGTACTATAGTGATTCCTTCGGATTCTCATTGTTCTGTATCTTTTGAAGAGGGCACCTATACCTCATTCCTCTCATTGTCACTACTTGTCCTTAATACCCTTAAATTCTACTTATTTCTTTTTCCTAGTCCTTCGACCTTTCCTACACTTTACTAAAATGTCTCCTGTTCCCTCTCTTCCTATCTGCCTGTCATATGCCTGAAAGCAAATACTCACGGTGCATTATTATTCTCTCTGGGCCCATATTACAAATAGGGTACGCTTTCCCTGTTTGCACCATGGCGCACCTTTAAACAGGTGCACCATGCACAAACAGTGAAAGTTCACCCCATTATGGTGAATGCGCTGCCCTCAGGGTAGCTGTGAACTCGTGCTGCCCTGGGGGCAGCACATTCAAGTGAAATATGAAGCAGCTGCTCCAAAGCCACAATGTGTTTCTCTGTATATGCAGCAACCTGCCTGCACTTTAAACAAGCATTTGCAATGCAATCGGTCTCGCCTTTGGGACCTTATATGTATTTAGCTATGCAGCACATTAGCCTGGGTGCTGAAACATCTATTGTTCTTTAACATGGAGGGAAAGTAAGTACCAAACTGGGTGACACACCAGGTATGGGAACACATGGAGAGAAATATTGCCTTTCAGCGGGAAATGGTAAAGTCCAAAGCTCTGTTTTTAATATAAAATCAGGGCCTTCGGTGGTCATATCACTGAAAATACAAGATTTGACAAAAATATTATTGTCTACGGGTGCTCGTGGAAGACAATTTCTATGGACTGGAATCTAGAGAATGCTAAAGTGATTCTGGTATTTACTGACCTCTGCTGGTCGTTTTCAATCCAGAAAGTTAAATAGAGGTAGTTGCCAGAAAAATAAAAAAAGAAAGTCCCTCAGCAGAAAGCAATTCTGGTATTTTACTGACCTCTACTAAGTCCTAGGGCTGATCTCCAGAGCCCACAATGTACATACACATATAAGAATATACTAAAGTATATTCAAGAGGTCTCGAATTCTCGACCTAAAAAGGGAGAGAAATCCTCCTGCAGGTGGGTGCAGTGAGTGTCTATACCCGCCTACAGGGCGGTGCCTGGTGTGGGGGTCAGTGAGACCCAATTTACACCCTGCAGAGGGCTGCCCTCAGAGGGTGCACAAACAGTGTACCACCTTTTTGTGGCGCATTTTCAGAGTGCCTCCTAAGGGACTCTTTGCCTCTGCGACCGCGTCTGTAACACTTGCAGTAAGCAAGTGCAACCCAGTAACCCTTTGAGAGCTTGATTAAATGTAAACCAAATAGCTAAAGGCTGACAAGGGGATCATTCAAACCCTAACTAATGAAAAATAAATTGATCTAATCAACTAAATACATATAGAGATATCTCCTAGTATTGAACATCAAAGTGATAAAGAAAATAATTTAGCACTCGGATGCATACAAGAAAACAAACATTTTTTACTTAAAGGGTCAAACAAAAGACACAAACAGAAATGAGGGGTTACACAAATTCCAGCATCCAACAGACAACCCAAAATTGTCCCATCAATTCCATAGATAGGGCCAAAAGTACTATTGGTCCACTGCTACCAGAAGATAGTTTGACCGGGACCAAATCCATTGATAACAAAAATGTTTGTGTATTGACAAAAGGCAAACTGGTTTTAAAAAAGCAAGTAGTTAACAGATGTTGGCGTTTCGGTCTCTTGTATAATTAATATGCGAGACACTCCTCAGGACAATGCTTAGAAACAAAATGCCCCAATTACAATTGCATTTATTTTGAATTTGAGCTCACCACAATCCTTGTTATTGCAGCAAGTAAAGTAACAATTTAACTTTGAAGAGGGTCCTGATCAATTAAAACACAAAATGTGATCCAGTTCCCAGAGTACCAATTTAAGAAATCTGTATATATCGTTGATCAAATCTATTTATATTTCATGAGTTCGGGTTTGAATGACCCCCTTATTAGCTTTTTGTTATTTGATTTGTGTCTGTAATAGACAGTGGGTGCAGCTGCAAAGTGATTCCCTCATTTGGATGGGGACAAGCCCCGTGCATATGAGGGAACGCCCTCTCACGATGTTGCTGCGGCTACATGTGCACTAACACTATCAGTATTATAGAAGGGGCCACACAATAATCTGCAGTCCCTTCTGTAATACCATAGTGCCCCAGGGATGAACAAATCGGAAACACACGCCCTTTGCACCCCAGGGCACTATCTGTAATACGTCCTCAATTATTATTTTGGGGAAGAAAACTCCACCCACAAGCCTCCCTGTAAAGTGTGTCTTCCTTTCCTCTCTTTAAGCCCATCTTTCCAGTTTCTCCAATTTCCCCTATTAACGGTCACCAAAATATGCAGTTTCAATATCCAGCAGTTTTTGTTGATATGAAAACAAGGAGTGTTTTTTAAGAAGGAGGCTTTTCCTAACAAACACTTAGGGGCCTATTCACAAACTGCATTTTGTAGGACATTTAGTGGTGCTACAATAGTACCATTAATGAACTAAAAATGCTATTTACAAACCTACATGCAAAGTTCTATGCCTCCCCTACCTTTTATGTGTGCTGATCTCCGCCCCTGTTGGGAAATGTCTGCACAAGTACATATACATTTAATAAATGTGGGAGTGACGGCTGGAGACTCTGATAAAAGGGGTATGCTTGCAATTAAAAAAGACAGGTTTTGGGAAGAGGATGGAGGTGTTAGGCAGGGATAAGGAGGTAGTTAGGGAAGGACAGACATAAACTCACAAAAGAGTAAGCCCATTTCTTTCCACAAACTGCACTTCTATAGTTTCTATAGCCAAAAAAGCCTGAAAACACTAGTAAATGTACTCCAGCTCACAGCTGGAGCAAGTCCAAAATCACATATGGCCAACCGCTAGTACTGCAACACACTCTTATAGAAAATAATGGTGTAACGGACTCAAAATAAAATCCCATGGGAAATAAAGTAAGTTATTTTATTTTATTTTTAAATATATGTACAATTATTTTCATGTTGAAAAATAAAATGGAGATTATGAGTAACTAAGATTCGTTTTTAAAATCATTCAATAATATTTTTCAATTTAAAAATAATGGTAACATCTTAACATTTAAAAAAGTATAAATTACATTAATTTTATACATAACTTATTAGTAACTTGTAATGCTTAAAAAATAAATATAAACATTTTAGTTTAGGGAAGTTCAATGTTTTAAAATATTATTAGAAATAAAATGTACATTTTATTTAACGTACTTTATTACAAATTAATTTAAAATGTGGTCAATAGTACAATAACCTACAGTAATTTTTAAAAAAGTATTTGTATTTAAAAATGTATATAAAATGATTTAGCATTATCATTTAAGTTACAAAATGCCTTGATATTTCTTTTTACTTTAATAAACGTTTATTAATTTCCCTATACCTTTTGCCATAGAGGGATCTCTGACCTGATTGCGGCAGTCTCTGGAATGTTAAATACAGTCAAAAAGTCACTGTTAGTAGCAACTTTACTGTCATATTTGATGTTTTTTCTGACTCTACCCCCATTTCAGGGGTGGGACACGCAAGTCTAGACTTTTGAGTAACTTTACACTTGTAAATGGTGAAAAGCCAAAAGTAGTAAAGTTACTCAAAAGTGTAAGAGTACCTTTACATGAGTAGATTTACTCATGTGTAAAGTTAGCTTAGTGAATAGACCCCTCATACTTCACACAAAGGCTCATAAATTGGGCATTATGACTAGGGGTGGGCGGCACTCACAGTTTTACTCTGTGGAATTCTGCAGAGTTACATAAAAACTCCACAAAATTCCACGGAGTTCCGCCCAAGTTGAGCAATAGTAAACCCTGGACGTCGTACTCAATGCTCTATTTGGCCCATTGCAAACACTGCTTGCAGAACGCCTCAAGTCTTCGCTTACAGCATCTAAGGTGGAGGGCCCATACTGATAGTATGGGTCATGCACTGCCTAAGAACACATACTGACACCTTGGGCAGGAACCTTGAGAAACCCTCCACCATGGTTTGGCAAATAGAAACACCTATTATTTGCTCACGTAAAAAGCAACATTCGCACTGCATGACATTTACAAGAAAACACATGAAAGGGTGCATGTAGATACACGCTGAGATGGACATAACTCTTTTAATGTACCAGCTGTTGTGTTTGGCTTTGTCCTGCCAGCAGCACTTTGCAGCGTTAAACTGAATAAAGTTACAGTGATACAGAGATGTACAGAGTAGTCCTGCCCAAGGTACGTAACTCACGCGTACCTCAAAAGTCACATTTTTTTTTTTTTAAAGCAAAGGAATAAAAAATTAAAATGCATACATTGAAGAGCTTACAAGGGACCCTATGAACAAACTTCAATGAGCTCCACAATCAGCACATCTTAAACAATTACACATTTAAGACAATACGAAAATTAACTCAGCCCATTCCCACATTCAGCAAATCATAAAAAATTTCAGATATAAGAAGCACAAAGATAAACGCAGGCCAGTCCCACAATCAGCATTTTTAATCATAACACATTTAAACAAGCATTGGAAATGCAATAGGTCTCGCAATTGCTTAAGTTAGAGCTATTGGCGTTGTAAATGGCGTTGTAAATGACAATGTATTTTATCCATGTGTTATGGGAGTGTATGTGGTGTGTAGTGAATTTCCCGGTTTCATAATTTTCCTTTATCTCTTCCTTGCTCTGTGTCAGCCCACTGCCACACCTGTCGATCATTGCCCAACAGTATTATTTGTCAGCTCTTTGTTTGTAGACCTGCAGACAAAAGACGCCCAGAAACAACTATTTAATGTTTTAGAATGACCCCATTCAGCAGCCTATGGGGCGCAGTGGCAGTCCCGGCTTTACCGGCTTTGGGAAGGGCTGGAGCAAGCACACGCACAACTGAGGGTGGGTGGGAAGGGTTGGAGCAAGCACACGCACAACTGAGGGTGGGTGGGAAGGGTTGGAGCAAGCACATGCACAACTGAGGGTGGGTGGGAAGGGTTGGAGCAAGCACACGTACAACTGAGGGTGGTGGTTTGGAGGGTCTGGGGCAGGTACTTGGACAGTGGCGGGTGGATGGTAGGGGCTGGGGTAAGTACACAGACAACGGGGGAGTGGCTGGGGCAAGCACACAGACAGCAAAGGGTGGGAGGGGTAATAAGAAACACATGGACAAACGAGGGTGGGCGGGATCGACTGAGGCAGCACACAGACTATGGAGGGTGGGCAGGATGGGAATGTGGTGCGAACTTACAGGGGAGAAGTACGCGAGGGAAACAGCATGAAAACACACACACTCTGAGTGCTTAAACAAAAAGAAGTAAGTAGCTTATGAAAAAAATACGTTCCCATTGTTTTACAGGCTATAGCTTAGCAGAACATTACAACTTGCAGAAGCAGAAATGTTTAACTAAAACCAAGAAACAGTGTCTTATTACGCTGTAATGTATATTTCAGTGTCCTGAAAACATCTGCAGGGATGCAAGGTTCTGGTTAATATAATCTTGCCCCGTCCCCCCGCAAAATAAAACAGGCTTTGAAGGACAGCTCTAGAATGTTCAGCAACATAAAACCCCAGTGATATTTTGCCAACATTGCCAAGGCACGTCAATACGATAGTTCTCGGGGAAATCCTGGCTAAACTAATCCAGATGCTGGTAATATATTTTAGAACTTGGAAATGCTTTGATCTGAGTAGGGATACTCAGAAAATGCCATTCTCCCCTTATCAATTAACAACAAAACACATTTACAGCAATGCACATTACCAAGGAAAGACAACTCACACGTAATTACTAACAATCCATGGAGTTGCTGGCATGTAACAACATATGTCCCTTTCAGGTGGAACAATTTCACACAAAAATGAAGAAAATAAACACACAAAACGGGTATCACGCATGTTTACACCCTCTCGACGCCATCGTGAACTGGTCCATGTTATGGATACTTTTACTCCGGCCTTTCGGACTTCAAACAAGAGAACGTATGCGCTGAAATAATTACATAATAGAAACAGATAGTAAAGCTGCGTGAATTGCATTTCCTGGAACAAAACCAAAGGAGACATGGTGTGAAATAATCTCTCGATAATATTTGAATCCCGGAGACGCGCAATCACTGCAGATGTTACTGTTTGTGAACGCAGCAATCGTTATCTTTTATATACAGTATTGTAAGTTCTGTTATATGTGGGGGTAAGACAACAAAGCTGTTGCGACTGAAGCAATACAACATGTTCGATGTGCAACATGTAATTAGCTTTCTACTTATTTATTGTGACTCACTTTTTCGACTGCTTTTCTCCAAAATGTAACATGGATTGATCTCGAATTAACTGCCACCGCCCGGCTCACAATTTGATAGGTTACCTTTCTCCAGGTTATCAAAGCGTGGCACAGACGTAGGCAGTGAGCCGAGCAACCAGCGCATCTTATAACTAGCACCTCAAACAAGGAACAGAGGACTAAGATTTAAGGACACAAACCTCCCATTAAAATGTTGTGGAATGACACTTCACAAAAACACGAATTTATTGAAACAATAACACAAAGGCTACATAAGCCAACAGCAAAGGTGTGTGTGCAGAACACATAGCGGATTTTACCATGCACGCATGAACCTCGAGGAGCAAAGACAAGAGTTAGGGCTTACTCGGTTACATCGTGCAGCGCGCTAGTACGATTTCTCACTGTCGTTCCCGTAGATTTTATTTCCTTTTCTGCAGGAATGTGAAATATTTCTGTAAATGTTGGCATATATTGCCATACATTGGCAAGTATTTGGACTGCCTGTCCTCATAGGTGCACACCCACTGAAGCCGGGCTGCTTCCTGCTTTGAAAGTGGAAGCGGGCGTGGCCCGCCAAATGTAAGCAAAGCACGTCCTGCCTAACTAGAAAAAGCTATCGCCATTGCGCAAGGCAGCAGCTTGTTTATACTTGCTTCGCGGCCGCCATTGACAAAGCCGAATGAAGAAAAAAGAGTGCCTACCGACTAATGCAGGAGACAGTGTAACGCCGCCAGTAAACGATCCAGTCCGGGTGGGCGGGGCCAAAAGGAGACAGGGCGGCAAGAAGGAGGGACTAAAAAGCCTCACTTACAATCGGAGGCCAGCGTTTTGCATGGATGATGACGGAAGCCAATGGAAAAAAGGGGCGGAGCCTACACTCCACTTCTAAAAGTAAATCGATCACAAGAAGCCTCGCAGAGCGAGGAGCGCATGCGCGCTCCAGCGCTAGGTCTGCGAGACCTAAAAAGCACGAAAATAAATGGAGGCCAGCAGCCCCACAATCATCACATCTTAAATATTTGATACAGTAGATAAAGCACAGGCAGGTGCCTGGACACATGACAGTTAAGCGTTATAGAGATTGCAAACCTGAAACACCAACATTCACAGTGGTAAGAAGCTGAATATTTGGTATACAAAACAAAAGCAGGGTACTCTCTCTCTTTCATTGAAAACTTGCAGGTCTCTCCCTCTGATTGTGTTCATTCAGTCTGGTTACTTATTTCCAGAACAGATGCTGTAAGCAGAACCCTCAAAGCCCGGACTATAAAGTTTTGCACCCAGGCATAGGAGGGATGCACAGTTAAAGCTCACTGCACACAGCGCACATGGTGACCACAGAGCATCCTGAGATACTTATCTTTCATGTTGGCGTTCAGGACAGTGTCATGCGGAGGATCCAGGGTGGGTGTGAGAAATGTAGGTGGGAGTGAGGTTCAGGTGCCCAGGCTGCTCTCTACTGTACGTCCATGGTATGTAAGGAGCTCAGTGGGCTGGTGCCAGACCCTGACAGACATGCTTCGACCCCTCATAGGCTCCTTCCTCGGCACAGAGCTTCTTGAGGTAGTCGGATAGCCTGCGGAATGTCAGAACAACTCATTCACTGCCAGACATGGTCTGCAGTCTTGGGCTCTGCTCCCCTCTCCCTCTCCTGCTATATCTCACTGGGAAACCTGCAAAAGAGCCAGTGGAAAGGTAGTCTTGTGCCGTCGCGCGGGGGACACCACACTTAAGGGGACATGACGAGCCTCGCATAAGCAAGGACTGCATGCAGTAAAGGGACACTTGTCGCTGTGACAGGACTGGATATTCCCTCAACCTTGTACCTCTTGTCTTCTGGTGAGTTCTTGCTAACGGTGACGCTGTGGCACAGCATGCAGAGAGCACAAGCCTGAAGTAGAGATGCTGCTGAGGAGGTTTGCACAAGGTGCAGGAGCGACATTAGCCACAGATCTCCCAGCGCAACAAGGACAGCACCACCGTGAGGACGGATGATTGTGTGTGCATGCTGAAGAGGCTCTCGACGTAATAATTAAGAGTGAGATCTGGTGAACTCTGCTACGCGGCGGTTGGCGGAGTTTTGTCGAACTCTGCGCTCCAAGCGTGATTGCGGAGTGGCAAAACTCTGCGAACTCGGTCAGCGGAGCGGAGTCTACCGCCCACTCCTAATTATGACCATATGCTAGCCTCATACTCACTATATGATGACCATCTACCATTTGTTCACTAACAAAGCATTAATCTTGGGAGGCGTAGCCACACCAGCAACGAGACGGATGCCTGCAGTGGAATTCCATAACCGGAACTGCTTTAACCACGCGCAGCTATGTTCTCTACTGGAGCCCGCTGTTTGGATGGCGGGGTCGGAGTGACCCATGGGTGGGCTGGTGCCTACTGTGTCTGCTGTTGGGTGATTTCAGTCAGTGCTGTCTGCTGTGTCCCAAGTCCCTTCATGCACTGCAGCAGGCCTCGGATGCCTGGCGGTGACTGTGGACGTGGGAGAGCCTGAGTCTACAGCAGTGGGTCCCCCAACAAGACGAGGGACAGAAGACATGCTTCAAGCCCCTGCCACTGGCCCTCTCTGCATGTGGAACAGAGTCCGGAGCATTGAGTCACTGAGTATTCAGCGCTTGCAGTGTGACGTGGCCCGCGGATGCCAGCAAGCTGAGGCCTATCCTGCATGTTGGAGTCAGCGGGCCTAAGGGGACGCCAAGAACTGGTAAGCTGACTCTAACCCGTATATGGAAGTGAACTGGATTCTATTTCAGCAAGCTCTCCAGTGTATTCACGAGTTTGCCCCCACCTACATTGCCGGTGCTGCGACCCTGCCTTTATTTGCTGGAACTGCCCCACTGCACGCCCGAAGACCTGATAGTTGTCCTGTGGCTTGGAGGATGCGGAGAGTGCAGAGATGTCGGCCTGCCTTCCCCCTGCTACTGAGGACTCTCAAGAGCCACCCCCAGTGATTACTCATCATGGGGAAGGGTGATCCAAAACAGAGCAAGCTAAACTTCGATCCCCGAAAGACAGCGTGAAAGACATCTGCACTGTCGGGCACTGAGGAGGGTGCATAGAGCACCACACCAAGCGAAACACAACTTGGACAGATGCCATACTCCTGGAGTTCAAGTCCGGTCTCGAATCCATAGATGCTAAAATAGATTCCATGTCTACCAGACTAGATCGACTCATGGAGCGACTGAACAGACATAACACCAGGTTGGAGGGTGCGGAACGATGTATCTCAGACCTCAAGGATGATGTGATTACCAACACAAATGGAAAAGCAGCTTGCTGCGACCATGGCAAAAAATTAAGAATTATAGTTGAGGTCGCGCTGCAACAACATTCTTGTCTGGCGGATATCCGAGAACACAAACATGGGGTGACTAGACGCCTTCATTAGGACCTTGCTCTCTGATCTCTTTGGGAGGTCTAGCTTCTCTGACATGTCCCTAGATGAAAGAGCTCACAGGTCCCTTAGGCCCCATCCTCTCCTGGGGGCTCCACTGAGGCCTCTAATAACCCACCTGTTGAATTTCCGAGACTGTGATCTCACCCTAAGCTTGGCAGGGAACTGAGGGCCCTACATTATTAGGGATCGACTTTGTCTATGTTCCCTGACTGTACCTAAGCTGCTCAGAAGGCCCGCAAAAAGTTTGCTCTGCAATAAAAGGATGTGATATTGTATGTTATATCCTGCGCGCCTGAAAATTTACATTGAGTGGAAGTCCCATGTGTTCACTAACCCTGTTGATGCATAATCATTCTGTAAGGAACACCTTAAACCTGGAACGTTCCCTCATCGGTCTGACAGTTCTCTGCCTCTGGATGATGTAGACTGAACTAGGCATTCAATGGCATGTACTATCTTGGGGCCCTGGCAGTACACTGTATTGTTGACTCCTCCGTATTCTCAGAAAGATGTTAGTATCTGATGTAAACTGCTGCCACCAACTACCTCAGCTCAACTCGCCTATCCAGTGTATCATCTAGTTAATTGATGTCTCGCTGCTCTTCATATGTTTCATGTTAGCAAATTTGTATCATTAGTGGGAGAATGTTTGGGGAGTGCTGCCACCATCCATGGTGAGTATAGCTATTGCTTCTAGTTGGGAAGTGTTGAGTTGGGAACCACAGAATGTTGGAGTGTTCAGTGTGGGAGGGAGGTGGCGGGGTGGATAGCTATTCTTATTTGTTATTTTACAGATTGTGTGTCTGATATTACACTTCACTCTACAGCATCATAGACTATCCACAAATGTTAGGACTTAGTCTCTCTGGCTTTCATGTCACCTAATTGCTCTAGAAGTTTGACTTTCTTAACCTGGAATGTACATGGCATCAGAATTCTGCGGAAGGCTAAACAAATTCTTACTTACCTCGAACGCCATGGCTTGGATTTAGCCTGTTTGCAAGAGACTTATTTCCTGCCCACCGGGCCTACTACCTATGCTACTAAGTGGGCCAGTCACAGGTGTTTCACTTTAAATAGCTCTTATATCAGAGGGGTCTGCATTTTAGTTCACAAACGGGTACATTTTAAACAACTGCACCAGAATGAAGGCGCAAAGGGGAGCTATATAGTTCTTAATGGCTCAACAGAGGACCACCGTAGAAAAAGCGAAAGATGGCCACCGAACTGGAGCGCCTTAAGGAAGCTCTCGGGTTGGGGACTACCTATCGGTAAATATCCGTTTTACCCTGCCATCTACCACCCTCCTACATATCACAGCATAATTGAAAATAAGTGGTTCTACTCGGGTGCAAATTTGAAGATTTTCTTCTCGGATTGAGAACACCAAACCTCACTACACCAAAGACGGATGGCCAGTCGCCACTCTACATGACCTCCTCTCCTACCGTGGGGATCTGTGAGCTGTTACACCGCTGCGGCCGACGTGGGATTTGGAGGCCCGGAGGATCGTTGAAGTGTGCCTGAGCCTGGTGAGTGCTCCTCCATCGTGCCCTGCCCTGGCCGATGACCCGCCCAGCATCCTGCGTACTGCCCAAGGTGGAGAATCTTATTGGTACTGCTGACTTGTCGGCAGAGACGAGCTGGGCACTTCTACAAAGACTGACTTGACCTCATTACCTGACCAGCAGACTGGCACAGACCTGTAGCTCTTTCCGGTGAGTGAGGGCCGCTGCCCCCCTCTGGGGCCACCCAATCTTGAGGGCTGCCTGGGCCTAATCATCACCAGTAGTAGAGAGGGAGTGGAGCACCACTATGACTGCCGAATGCTGTAACTGCCGACTCTGGACTCTGCTAGCTGGACTGTTAGGCTCTCCGACTAGAACCGCTGCCCCCTTCTGGAGCTGACTGGGGATGAGGGTGGGCTCAAAGAGTGTACTGCGTCTGTGAGTGATGCTGAGGCCTCCCTCTACCCCTCCAACCCTTACGTTTACAGACATGGTGGCACACGCCGTTGCAGGGATACAAAACAAACACAAGGAGATGATGGACAGAGCTCAGGGATACAAGCATAGGGGAATCAGAGCACTGCTGCCTGAAGCCATAGGAATTATCTGATGTATCAATGGGGCCGACTTCTTGATTTGTTTTATTGCCCTTTTCCATTTTCTCCTATGCCGACCAGCCCAAAATCAAAATGGTTGATGCCTAAGCAAGCCCCCAGGCAGTTGAAATGGAAAGAGGACCATCACCTCTTCAACCTGGAAATAAATATAGGACTGCCACGTTAAGATGTTTACAACGTGCAAAGAAGCAGCCACAGTGGAACATTGCCAATACAGAGATTTTAGCCAATATATCGGAAAACTATTGTATTATGTTTAGCAATTTGTTAGAAATTCCAATTTTTCTATGTAGTGAATTCACCATCAATTGCAGATTGAGTTACTAGGGATTTCAGATTGTAAAGGGTGGGGGAAGAAGAGATAGACGGTCTATATAATATCAACAGCGCATTTTCTAATATGGCCGGAGTTAGTTTGAAATCAGCAGGAAGAAACTCCTACACTATAGTATACCCCCCTAACCTCTCCAGGAATGCAACCAAAACCTTTAAACACAATCTACTGAGAAACTACACACAGACACTGATTTCAGATCGTACTTTAATATAAAAAAGGCATCATTGTAAATGACCTAATATTCTTCACAAGAGAAATAGCAAAAATATTGAACACACAAGAAATAAGAAACATTCTGTATGGCACTAGGAAATTGATCACTTCTTCACAAAGACTAAGAGCTGATCTAAATATAACAATCTATAAAAATGGCACTGTACTTATTCAAGCAGCCAACAAGGATCTAAAAACATTTGATGACTACTTTACCACACTAAAAGATCAAGTTTATAACAATACTCTCACAAGACACCATCAACACCCTAGCACACAAACAAACGCACAACTAAGCAGACTTGCATCTAGGACAGACCTTATGATATCACAAGAACCCCAGCAGACTAAACCTTCCTCACCGAACTTAGAATCTCAGCACAACCGCTTTCCGCACTCTGATGAAAATTCATCACTTATCACCAAAAGCTTCTTAACACCAACCAACATTAAAAGTTCTGTCCCTGTACTCCCAAACACGATTTCCTTCATCCACAGAACACATGGTAGCAATCGCCGAGAAGCTAGTCGAGAAATGGTTAGCCCACCTGCTAAACCTCAAGCAAATCATTGTATACAACATAATCAACCATACAAATTACATATACTACATCCTCAGCATCTAGTTCTCATGACAGCCGGAGTTCCTTGCATAATTCCATTAAAGGTCCCTTGGTCACCCAACTAAATAGAAAAACAACTACAGGTGGAAAGGTGGAACAAAATGTAGCCCCAACTACACAGATGTCAAGTTATCAAGCAAACCTAGGCCAGGGCTCATGGGCGCCTCTCATCTATCTCCTTCACCACAAATGGAACTAGAAACACTTAAACTTCAAACCAACAGCGTATCTCAGAACATTCCAAACGCTATTCTCGAAATGAAGAACATTTTACACCTCACAGAAAGCTCTCTCTGAAAAATCAAGCGTATTTAAGAATCAGTACACACTCTCCAAAGCAAGCTAAAACCTACGCCCATGTTTCTACCAAATAATCAATATCGCCCTCGCAAACACCTTAAGTATTTATCGGCGGATGAAACACAAACCCCACTGCTATCCTACGAGTCGACACCCAATTTATCCAGTCTCCCCATCAAGGGAGAGATAATTAAATTAGATCAGTCCCAATCAATGCAAATAGAACATCTATACCCAAGAATAGAAATTTAAACATGAATAATTTGAAGAGAGTATCTTTAACCACCATTAATCATGACACAAACCCTGGTCAGTCTTTGAAACCGCCCCTAGGCCTACTACTCAACTGCCGTTCAGCAGTGAAGCATGCCTCAGACATCGCTGACCTCATCTTGAGCCAAGAAATAGAAATTGGAGATCCTAACTGAATCATGACTTACCGAATCATCTTCGCCATGCATGAATCTATTGGTTCCTCCAAACTACAACATTGTGAGACTAGACAGCCAAAAAAAGGGGGGAAGTATAGCTTGCATTTATCACTCTGATCTCTCTGTTACTCAACTACACTCTGATCCACTTGACTCCTGTGAATATCTTGCGCTTTCCAAATACAGATATTCAACTGTGCAAATTTCAGGCATTTTACCATCCCCCAGGTAAGAGCAACCCTTTTATAGACCACCTAATGGAAATCATTACAGCAAACTCTTCCCCTCACTCCAATGATATATTCCTAGGAGACTTCAACCTTTATTGGGATGATCTTAATGATTATCAGGTTAATGTCTATAAAGATTTCCTAGCAGACAAAACCCTTGCTATGTTCGGGGTGCAGTTTAGCACGGTGATCATCTTGGTCCATTCCTTTATATCAGACAAACTTTTGGGGGGGATAAAAGTGACAGAGACGCCCTCAACACCACCCAGCCCTGGAACAGGCAGTGCAGAATTTCTGTGCCTGGATCACCAACATCGCACTGTGCTATATGCTCAACTCTGTTAACTCACTGTAATTTCTGCACTTCACACAGCCAGTTTTGCATTTCTTGTACATCCTGTATATATAATATATGACCATGTTGGTTTGCTAGATAAAGATTTCTATTGAAATGCTTCTCCTTCGTTGTTGTGAATTTTCACAAGCTGTAACTAATTTAGGATTATTGAATCAATTATAGTCCTGAAAATCTGAATACATTTCTCTTCATGGGATTGATGTATGGATTTTAGAGCCATTTATGTTAAGTTAATGGAGATAGCTTCTTCAGTGAAGAATTGGGAGTCATTGTTCTTTGTTAGTTTCAGGAACACAGGTCAGCTGTTGGAACAGAGATCTGCTGTTGGTACAGCACATGATGTAGAGACAGACATTAATCAGACATTTAGCAGAGATGTAGAAAATAATTAATGATTTACAAAAAATACAATATGACTATTTTCAAATATATGTAAAAAAAAGAGCATGTTAGAAAGCACTTAGAAGAATGACGTGTTATTCATGTCCATTAACCTTTTTTTGTCATGTGTGGTAATAATGTAAGCATGTATACATTTTTCAATCTCAGCGCTCACGATATATGAGTACGAAAGCCCTTAGCCCAGGCACCATAACCAATTGCTAATCCTGCAACTGTGGATCTCCTTACCTTCGATTTTCCTTTGCTATAGCAGGCCCTTCTGGTGGTTTCATCACATTTCCACTCAACTGCCTGAAATAAAATAAAAGCACATCAGGATAAGAAAGTAATGTGCTAACATAGAAGACAGACTAACAATACATTTCAATTCTAGAATTCAGAGCATGAATTCGAATGGCATGGCCATCAATATATTTCAGCTGAATGCCATTGATTATTCAGTGGTGTCGGGGGTATTAAGGTGAACAGGGAGGCATAGCAGATAGGAGGATAGGTTGAATAGTCTAATTTCAATGAGCTATAAAGTCTCTGAAGACCAACGAATTGAGTTATCTTAAGGAGGGCACACTTCTAACTATAAATGACCACGGTTAGGGTCAGAAGGATGAGTGAAGCTAAGTGTCATTCTGTTCCATCTGTCAATAAATTAGTTGGGAACGCTTCTAGCCTTGGACAACATTGTTTTTTTTAAATCATCCCTCGAAATTGGTGCAAATCATATTATGTTCTTCTTTGTGCCCTTTAGTTGGAAAGTTATATGAAGCATACGTTTGTTGCATTGTCTTTGGTGTACTCCCTGCCACTTTTCTGACTGTCTCCCTGTTGAGATGTTGAGCTGAGAGCTCTGGGATGTGCCTGTGCTTTGGGAGTGGTACAGAAACCTGAGAAGACTGTGAGCAGTATTGTCAGCACCCCCAAATTTAAGTTGCTGCTCTCTACTGAAGAAGGAGAAATATCCTGAAATTAATATATACCTTAACAATGCAGATTTTACTCCGCAATACAATCACAACGCAGTCATTACAACGACCGCGTTGTTACAATGCAATGCCATTACTACGCAAGTCATTACATCGACTTGCAGTAGATGACGCCGTAACATTAGAAATGTATAATTTACTATTCCAACTCCAGCCCACGTAACAGTAGGGAAGGTGTTGGAATAGTAAACTATACTATTCCTTATGTTAGAGCGCCATCTACTGCAAGTCGTTGTAATGACTTGCGTAGTAATGGAACTGCGTGGTAACAACGTGGTCGTTGTAACGACCGAGTTGTGATTGTATTGCGGAGTAAAATCCGCAATGTAAAGGTTGTTTCCCTCCTGAAACACGTGTACAGAGTTACGCAGCACTGGCTGCACCAACAATGGTGAATACTAAAGGCTTCCAACTAAAGTGAGTGTTATCATGCACTGCATTTACCACAAAGCATCTGTGCGAACTGTGTGTTGTGATGACAAGCAGTGTGCTCCCTCCCCCTTTTCTGATCGGAAACATATTTCACGTAGCGCATAGGACGTTTTTATTGAAATTCTGGGACAGTGTTAATGGTGAGACTATAAAGAATACACTTTTACAAAAGACTTTTTCAGGTACAGAGATCTGTAGATAAAATCTATTTAACTTTGAAAGATCTTCATATATCAAGCTCCACCTCTACAGCCTTTACTTCAAAATGTCCTGTAGTTAATTCAAATTCAAATGATTGTACAATAAGACAGAAGAAAATGACCATTGTTTATTGTTATGCCATTTATACACATTTTCTACACAGCGAAATGCAGAGTTGGTGTGACCCAATTTGTTCAACTACGTTAATTTACAATGTGATGAAAATATGTAAGAAACTCATGTTTACTTAGATTAGCAATGTTTTAAATCGCACAAACACCTTTATATAGCAATACTTTACAAATGTTTGATTTATTTTGTGGTTCAATTAGACTGAAGCCAAATTACAGACACAAATTTAAAACAGACATTGGCAAATCCAATATCTCTGACCTTGGCAAGTGTACTATGTTTTATATTTATGTTTTTTGCAAACATATGCAATATTAAAAAGAACATTGGCAAAAATATAAAGGGGTGGCCCAGCAGTCAAAGGACCCTAGTCTTGGTACTGAAGTGTACTCTTTTCATGCTTTTAGACAGCCGTTCTCATGAAATCAGGCAAAATCCTGTGACTCACAGTGGAAGAGAACAAATGGCTGAAGTGGGATGACCCCGCGATGTATGATGTGGTGAGTGGAAGCCGAATATGACTGACACTTGAACAGACGGATAGATGAAGAAGGGTGACTAAAAGACCCCCCTATATATCGGTATATGTGTGTTTTTATTAGGATCTTTTGAACAACATGAAGCTGGCAAGAAAGCTAAAGCAGTGTATAGGCTCGACCTAAAATAACAAATCTATAAAGCATAAGTTTAATTTTCTGTTGTGGTAGCAATGCCTAAGCAGACAAATTAAAACAAGTACTGGGACAAAATAGTAATGGTAGGCTACTCACAACATACTAATCAAGGTAACACTGCCAAAATCCATGCATTTGTTTTAGTTCAGAGGGGGAGCACAATTCTCAGCTTCAGCTTTGGGAACTGTATGTTTCCCAGAATGCGATACTGAGTACATGTGCAACATAGCAGATCTTCTAAAACAGTATGCACTGGTCATGGAAACAGATATATAAGTATTTAGTCATCTCTGCCCTTCCAGTCAATGGAGGTAGGACAAGGCCAGAGAGAGAACTGTAGACTAAGTTCATCAGACGTCTGTTCTCACTCTCTGAACATAATCAGGAGAATGGGGACTACTCATGTGCCCATGACTGGATGCTCCAAAAATTGGAACACAAAACATGACTGATCCTGCCTGAATTGTGCATTAACAAATGCTACCTTTTTGCTGTAAATAGAACTCCCATCTGTATTGCATTGTACTGGCATTTATAAAGTGTTTACTACCCAGGACAAGTGCTGAAGACCTTTCTGGTGAATAGCACGCTTTGGCGGGAGCACAAATGATGATGTTTAGTTCATTGGCTATTTTTAGTATTATATTTTCAGGCAGTTCCATGCATTTAGACACATTTCTTCACAGTGAAGCTAAAAGCAATTACAGGTTTTAAACACAGGTAATCCTCCACAAATCCTTTTTTCTGACGGTCACTAAGATCCATGGGGATCCACAGGGGCGATATATGGGAGTCAAGGGTTGCCTGGCAGCCAAACACTACAACTTAATTTCATGCTATGTTCCCCTGCCGTTATTGCAACCCACTCTCCAGATGTTGCCATCCTTTATCTTCACCCTCCCCTCTGGGACCACCGCGGTCAGCGGGGACTTCAATTTGGTTCCTGGCCTGGAACTTGATGCCTCTTTGGCCTTCTACCCAGGCTGATGCACCTGCTCAGCATGTTTGCCCTCCTGGGCCAACTCAATAGGTCTGTGTGATGCATGGCACTCCTGGTTTCCTGCAGTGCAAGCATATACGCATCAGTCCACGGCTCACGATATGGAATCGTGCATAGACCTGTTGTGGCTGCCAGCTGCAGATCTCCTTTCTGTCCAATCGGTACGAATTCTTACATGCAGCATCTCTGACCATGCACCCCTCGTGATGGAATGGGGCACTGGGCCCTCCGCCCTGCGTAGAGATTCAGTGCCTGCCACTTGAAGGCCCATGAATGTGTCACATTTGTGGAGGAGGAGTTACAGGCTTTCTTCCGGATTAAAGTGGATTATGTGTCGTCGCTGATCACACTGTGGGGGTCGAGCAAACCCTCCTTAAGGGGTCACCTGAAGGGCTATATGCGTCATTGTGAGGAACACCAGCTGGCGCAGATAACTGATCTTGAGGACCAGATACTTCGACTGGAGCCGACTTACGCCGCTGCGATACGGAGGAGACTCATCGGTTTCTGGCCTTGGCGCACACTGACCTGCGACAGCTCTCCCTTGAGGAGGCGAAACAATGCTGCAGGGCTTCCACCCAGAGAGTATATGAATCTGGTGATAAGTCTGGCAATCTGTTGTACTGGTTGGCGACCCGTGGCATCTCTGACAGGGTGGTGCCTGCGGTCTGGGACTCCTCCGGCCACCTCCAGGAGGGGCTATCCGATATTGCTCGTACCTTTGCAGACTTTTATCAAGCCTTAGACCCGACATCCTTTGCCTTGAATGGAGATAGTGAATCCTATCTTAGGTGATATCATCCTACTACCGTCCATCCCTGGCTCCTTGTCCCGAGAATTTGATCAGGCCCTTACTGTAGATGAAATAGATTGTGCTATAACTGTGCTGCAGTCCAGGAAAACAGTGGGCCCAGACAGCTAGCCCATTGAGTATTATAAGCAATTTCGAGACATTTTGAGCCCTCACTTTTTTCATAGCTGTGATGCAACGGGCTGCTTCCAACCAGAATTGGACCGTGCCACTACTGCGGTCCTTCCAAAGAATCAATGTTCATCTTATCATCCCATCTACCTTATTAATGCTGACATTAAGATCTATGTGAAGGCCCTGGCAACCTGCCTGACCCGTGCTCTTCCCAACCTTATTCATCCAGATCAATGCGGATTTGTGCTTGGACGGAGCACCAGCCATTGCATTCGTAGAGTACAGACGTCCCTTTCTCAGATGCAGGACTTGAACGGTACACTGGCCCTCCTACTTGTATATTTCTCTAAGGCCTTCGACACGGTCTCCTGGCACTTCTGAAGTATGGTCCTTTTGCGGGCGGGTTTGGGAGTTGCATTTCGTCAAATGGTCAGTCTTCTTTACTGTAATCCGACTGCCCAGGTCCAGGTGAACGGTGTTATATCCACCCCCTTTCCCCATCCGGCGGAGTACGTGCCAAGGCTGCCCGCTTTCTCCCCAGTTGTTCGTCCTTGCGATAGAGCCCCTGACGAGTCTTATACGATGCAACGTCTGGGTGTGGGGATTGCATTGGGGAAATGGCTTTGAGGACCGCATAGCGCTATATGCAGATGACCTCCTCCTGTTCCTTGGGGACCCGCAGAAATCCGAACCCCGATACCTGGAGATTATTCATCTGTATGGTGCGGAGTCAGGCCTTCAGATCAATGAGGGCAAGTCTGGCCTGGTGGAGGTAAGGAGAGATGCGGTGGGTGATTCTGGTGTCCGGATATCCCCACCAGGCGCAATTCATTTAAGTACCTGGGGCTTCGTGTGCCCCAACTCCCCGACCTGGCTTGGGCTCTTAACTTTCAGGGGCTTGCTCAGGCTCTTGATCGGAACTTGCACCTCTGGGCCACCTTACCCCTTAATCCCTTGGGGCGCATCGCACTGTTCAAGATGGTGTGTTTCCCCCGCTATCTGTAGGTCCTGGGAAACTATCCCTATCCCATTCCTCGCAAATGGTTACACTCCCTGACTTTTAAATTTACAAGCTTTGGAATACCATATTTGCAACTGATATCCCCGGGTTCCCTAGTTACGTCCTGTTGGGTCTCCCCAATCCACTCTCTTACCTGCTACGATCTAGTAGAGGCAAGGCAAATACACTGGCACTGGGAGCAGCCAAACAGATCATCCTTGCTAGAAGGGGGATTTGAGGCTACACCTATACATGTAGACTGGTTACACAAATTATGGGAAATACTAGGGATTGAAAAGTTGACGGCAGCAGCTACGCATCGCCTCTCCGTTTGATAAGATGTGACAACCTTGTCTTAAGCACTTATATGCGGAGCACCGAGAACTGTCCTGCCCACACTATCTGCAGATATTGCGCTTAATAGCAGCAGAAGATCCGACCCATTTGAGACTACATTTGCATGCATTGTTGCCAGTGTAGGCCCGGAGCACCACCACTTCCTCGTTCTGCACCTATCCCCCTCCCCCATTTCTACGCCTTTCCATCTCTTCCCTCCTTTTTCTGCGATACATACATAGTCCGCCTTTTGTTATTTCACCACCAGCCAGTGGATGTAGGTGGGACGATCTGTATCACTTGCCTTTTTCTAAAAATCAATAAAATAGATCTAAAACCTAAATTTACAAGCTTTGTTTGGGTGGGAGGCATAGGATGGCTTTTCAATCAGTGCACAGATCCCCCTTTGATGGTGGCTTTGGAATGTCTCATATATACTTTTATTACTGGGCAGCACACCTGGATCCAATTAATGACTGGTTCACTGAGGGTTGCGACGATCCTGCCTATCGCCTAGAACTCCATCTGGTGGGTTTTGATTGTCTTATTGAACTCCTCGATGGAGTTTGTTTACCCCTGACATTACCTTCCTGCATGTGAGTATCTCTTGTCTGCTGGAGGGCAGCCTTACGTCTTATCCATTGGGACCGCCATCTGACTGGGATGACTCCTCTGTGGCAGGGTACATGGCTCGGTCATCTTTCTACTTTGAAGGGTTTTGCTCCGTAGGACTGAATTGGCATTTCTTATTTAGGGGATGCATACAAAGGGGAAAACCTAATGTCCTTTCAAGATTGAAGGACCGATACGCAGTTTTTTTGCTTCCTTCAGTTGTGACACACCCTACGATCACATATCCTTCCAGACCCCCTGCTTCCTGAATATAGCCCGCCTGAAGCCAAGATCTTTTTGGGACGTCTGTGGAAGGGAGCCATTTCTCTGAACTACTGGTCGCCCATAACCCTGACTGATATGAGCGGCTCAGACAGAAGTGGATATTATGGGTAGCAGACCTCGCTAAAGGCGAATGGAGGAAGGCTTGCATGGCGCCCCAGGAACTGACGATCTCTTCGCGCATGCATATGATTCAAATATATTACCTCCATGCGATTTATCTCTCCCCACACCGCTTGCACCGAATGTCACCCAATGCCCAGGTTGCCTGCATGCATTGTGCACTTCCGGCGTCGGACTTCTTCCATGTAGCATGAGATTGCCCGGCGCTGCGTCCCTTCTGGGGCGAGGTGGGGCAGGAGCGCTCTGTGGTTCTTGGACGCCCTCTGGACTTGGCCCCATGTAACATGCTGCTGGGGCTGGTGGAGGAACTGGGGGCCCATAGGCTGAACGAATTTTCCTCGGAGTGGCCTGCTGGTGGCCAAGAGAGATGTAGCTCGCACATGGAAGCAACGGATGCCCCCTTGGATCCTGTGTTGGCACCGGGGGTTAGACTGGTGCGCGCAACAGGAAAAGCCTATTTACGTTGCATGTGGGTGTCCCCATAAGCATGAATGGGTGTGGGGAAAATGGTGCTCTTTCTATGGACTGTCGATGTAATGCAGTTGTTCTTCGCTGCCGCGATGTTACCATGTCTTGATGTACCGGTCTATTCACAGTTCCATCTGTAAGTGATAAAGAATTTCTTTGCTGCAAAACTTGTAATAAAGTTGGTTATTAAAAAAATACACAGGTAGATCATGGACTATGTATTGGGAGTAAGCATTTAGCCACAGATATATGCAAGTTAAGCATCACACATTTTAAGCCGGAGCAGTTAAGTAGGCAGTAGAGAGGGGAAACTATTGAATGCTATAAGTCCAGTTTGTTGTTTTATTTCATTCAGGGATTTAGGGCGATATTGTGGAGGAAGCTTGTAGAGATAGCATAGAGGTCCATGCACGGAGGGAGAAACAATGGCTAGAATGGCAATATTTATTTTTTACCATTTAATAGTACAGTAACGCAGGAAATCATCCATCAAGTAACGGTTCCTTGAGGTCTGCCATAAATTTCTTTGCAAGATGGCCATGTCTTCCCTTTCTGTTAAAACTGTGGGAATTCTCTTGTGTATCCAGTTTTGGGCAAAATTGAATATGTGAACAGTGTTTGACGGATGTTCAAGACCCATCTGAGTATAACAAGCTGCAAGGCTGTGGCTGTACGCTGGCTATGCTGCCAATGACTGAGCGTTACTTGGAAACTTTCCCTACTTTTGCGTACGTTGGTGTGCAAATAGTAATTCTGACTCCTCCCACTCAAAGTCCAACAGTTTCCCTCATGTGTTTCAGGTTGAAGTGGAAGCCCTGAATTGGGCCTCTTCAAGTCTAAATTTTTTTGGGATGTCCTTAGTTGTTTTAATATATATATATTTGTATAATTTGATAAATTAGTTCAAAGTAATTCCTTTATTATTTTTTATAAATTGTTTTGTTAATGTATTTTTTATGTTATTATATACATTTTCATTTTTTTTAATATCTAGCGTACTCCCACTTAATTAATTGTATCCGTATTTTTATTATTTATGTTTAAATAATCATTTTTTTTAAATATGATGTTTTTGACCAATTTTTTAAAGTATGTATTTTTAATTTATTTGTCCATTATACTTATTTAAATCTTTTTATTATGTCTATTGGTTTAAAATGTAACATTTTTAAAGTTAAAATATGTGTTAAGGCTAACATAATGTATAACAGTTAAAATTTGATATACTTATCCATTTTTGATGATATTGTGGTCGTCTATATTTTTTGTCAATATTAATAACTGTACATACAAATCATATAAAGTCAATATTTGGGTTCTCGATATTTTCTTGGCGATCATATTGTTGCTGGTGTTTTTGCTGGTGATATTTCATCTGACAACAGTTGGTGGCATTTGCTGTACATTCGCAGTACCTGAAGGCTGTCAGCATTCTGCCTATTTTGGCTAATCGCAGTTCCTTGGTTTTCAACTAATTTGCCATTATGTGAGGTGCAATGCCTGGCGTTATACTGTATTCTGGTGTGACATAGTTGGCACATTGCTCCATGTCATCTGACTACACCTGCCAGTCCTGTTTCTGCATTCTTCGTTTTGCAGCTTATCCATTGTAAGTGTGGGCTGGCAAATTTAATATGTTGAATGCTAATGGCTAAACCAGCATTGGATGATGTTGTACAATTCAGTCATTCCATGGTTGTCTCTTTCTCTCTTCTGTTTTAGATTAAAGATTAATGCTTTGTGTTTAATTCTTTGAGGTGCCAAATCAGTGCGCTGGGTTAAATAGATCAGGTCTATGACTGTTTCACAGGGTTTGGTGGTGGTAGTGTTTGGGGAGGCTGATGTTATAATGCAGACATTAAAATGAAGAGAGCGCCCACCCCTGCTCAATGCATTGAAACCATTTGCTCCACATAGCTAAAAGTCTTTATTCATTGTCAGCAATTCTGGAATTAATTCTTCCACCACTTCTCACCATTCAATTATTCATTTATTGAGCCATGCAGCCTTGTAACCACTTTCCATTCAATGATTGGGCAGAATTATCTAATGAAAATGTTGCAAAACGCACCCTATTTGCAATTTATTTCCCAAACTTTTCTTGGGAATAGGAGCCCTCAAACCACTGTTGCAGCGGCCAGGCTCGCTTGCTGTGCTCGCTCGATACATCCAGTATAGGGGCTGATCTGACGACACTCTCCGGGCTGCATTCGGTTCCTGCACAGCACTGAACAGTACATGTTACTTTTGGAAAGTAGTTGCCATCAATGAATAGGATTAACTCAAACTCTTATTCCATTTGGAAATAGAGTTTTATTGATAAGCTGCCTGTGAACCGTTCTGTCAATTCTTCGGTGTCAGGAGGATAAATTAAAGTTGTTTTTTCAATGTTTTTAATCACTGCTCATTTCATATAAACTATTTTGCACAGCCAGCTCACGAGATGCTAAATCTGCAGCTCGGTAAACCTGACCCATCAGGCCGACTATGCTAATTACAAGTTTACTGTGCAATTACACTAATAAGTAGGTTCAATGCTCATCTACAAAACGACAAGAAATTAGTCGTCGTAGTTCATGCCACGTGCGCTATTAATAGGCATCGGCCACAATGCACCCTATAATTTGTCTTTCCAAGCCGTCCACAGAGCTGGCTTCCTTTTCAACAGGAAGAAAACCCTCCTCACCCCTGGCTCCTTTGATTTTTTTCGTACAGGTTTTTTCAGTCCTCGCTTTGTAACGGGTGGGATTGTGTGCACGTGTTTTAGGCTCTCTGCAAGATGACGTTGGCGCTTGACCCCCCACAGATTCCAACAAAACCCGCGGTAGCGGCGGAGGAAAGAGCCCTCGCCGGCGCCGCGCCGCGCCACACCAAAGTGCATAAAATGGATTAAATCGTTTGACTCTGCCGAACAGAAGCTTCTGTGTCCTTGGAAGAATTGCTCAAAGGGGCTGTTATCGGCATCTCTGAATGTGCCTTGTGTGCAACAAAAGTGCCCAAAAACAAGACATTCTCATGGAAATTTATCAACGTGTGCCCCCTGATCATGTTATGCCTTTAAAGGGCCGATGTGCACGTAATGAGGGCTTACATACAGGAACGTGCCACGAAGAGAATGAAACCCATCCATAGAGAATTTTTTAAAACAACATTTATTGTTGCGAGCAGAATGATTAATTCATGTCTTCTCTCATTTGCGATCGTATCAGAAACATAAAAGCCTCTCTCTCTAAAGACTCCGTAATGTGTCCGGACAGCGTCCATGCTTGTTATTTTTGACAACAAAGATAAAGTCAGCTCTGCTTAAATCACGCTTCTTATCATCCGCAGCTGATGCCTCAGCATCATGGCGCCTGCGCGCGTGTGACAAATGCTAATGTAATGATATTGCAGAAGAGAAATCGCATCTTGCTTTTTATCCTTGACTACTTAAAAGCGTGGGAAAACGCCTAAGCGTAGCATCGAACGAAACGAGGTAGCCTACAAAGAAATAAGTCTGTTTCCAATGTAGTGTACAAGCTATTTCAATTTTGATCCTGCCTACAAATGCAGAACACTAGAGTTTTAGGGCAGAAAATCAATATTCCGAAATTATTATTTAGTGTTGGGATAGTCAAACTAGTTTTGTTCATGTTTTCCAGTACGAATAAGTTAATCAGAAAGATCTTAAGAGTCGTTTACATGACTCTTTTACAGGGGAGCTGGATCGCGCCAGGTAGAGCTCCTGTCATGCTCCATGGCTGAGAAGGCTTCCGGCATTCATGGGTGTCCAAGATGGTGGGTGCGGTGCAGCGCTCTGTGCTTAGCCGCTCCCTGAGGAAAGTTTGATCCCGGTGTCTAGCTGGCCAAAAGGACGCTGTATTACGCAGGCTTTCTTCTAGAACCAAGCACTTACGAGACCCCCTGAAACCCCTGGGCTCGCAACGGTTTGAGACTAGTTCACCGCGGACCCAGCGGCAATGCCAATCTGTCTTCCCTCCTCTTTCGTTTCCCTCGACCTCTCCCAGCCTTGCTGCTTTGTTGGAGACCTGCAGACTCACCGACTAGTCAAAAGTAAACTTTCTCTTTAGAACGGGAAGTCACTCCTTGTCTATCGCATAATGACTGCACCCCATACAGGCAACCTTCAGTGCTAAAACTGTCAGTCAATCTCTAAGTTCAGGGGACATGCTGATTGAAAAAGCGCTCTGAGAGAGGGGGAGAGGGTAAATTCGGTCACCACCACATCCAGAAATGGCACTCAGCAATCACAGCATGGGAGTCCCTTGCGCTATTAGCAACTAACGATGAAGTGGATTTTCAGAGATCCTCGACTAAGACTCGTATCTCCACTAAGAGAGTATGCAATTTGAAACATCGCAACCATAATTCCTACACCAGGGAACTGGGATTTGGATCTATAGGGACAGAGTCCCAAACAGCTTCCCCAGATGATTTGTTGGACTGATTAGACAATCAGGAAGGGATGGGCCCGTAAGTGAATCCATTGAATCCATTGAGAGTGAGACTGGTCAGGGAAAAGTGTTCACAAATCCCATGGAGGTCAAAGAAAATGTACCTCCAGACCCCAAAGCATTTCATCTTAATCTCCTTCACGTGCCTAAATCCACCGTACCTGAAGTGACAGATGAAGTGGGGCAGGGATTTCAAACAAGTAGCTCCCCTGGGGCTATGAAACCCCAAACATATCCCTTGTTCATTTTGGCTGGACTTAAGGAGCAACAGAAATATGGAACACATTAAACACCAGGGGATAGTTTGCCAAAAATGCATCAAGATAAGCACAGATCAACCTCCAATGCACAGAGTAGCATGGCATATCCGCAGCAGAGATCAGCCTCCTTGCTTCTACCTTTAACAGGCGGTTTCCCACCACCGCTTATGGTTTGGGAAAGTTTGCAGGGAACTCATGCGAAGGCTCTACAAAAAGCGTCACTAACAACCAATCCTTTGGGAGCACAAGGTTCCACAAAAGCCAGCGAGACAGGCGAAACTCAGGCCTCATCTATGGAGGCTCGTCTCCACCAAATACAAGGTGAATTAAAAACAATGAAAATATCTCAAGATGAGGCGCACAAAAAAACAGACCAGCAAGTAAGCCTATATCATAACAATATGCAACAGCATCTCTGAGGTAGAACAACACAGCTCAGATCTGGAAGATGCCAGGATCGACCAGGATTCAACAGCCAACAAGCTTTAAGTCGAGTTGATTGACCTTTAGATTAAAATTGACGATGCTGAGAATAGATCACACAGTTCAAATTTAAGATTCACTGGAATATCTGAAGGACGTGAAAACTGACGGACAACTGCTAGTCTCATTTCAGATCTTATATATAAACAGGTCTCCCCTGAAGCTGCGGCCTAAAATTTGGACCTTAACCATCACGCGGGCACATCATGTCCCTACTGTCCAATCCCCTAGCATCTAATATCCACGGATGATACTTGTGAATTTGGGAGGTTTCAGGTTCAAGGATCGCATTATCTCCAATGCCATACGAGACAAACTCTATCAGATTCCCTGTGACGTTTCTTGTAAGATTCTTTCTGATATGTCCGCATTCTCCATATGGCACTGGAAGGAGTTTAAAAACGTGATTAGTAATTTCCAGAACCTCGGTGCCCCAGCAGGCATTGTACAACAATCTAGACTAAAAGTTCTTCATAAGGGGCGATACCACATTTTCCATTTGGTGGAACAAGCACAATTTTTGCATTCTATTCAGCAGTCTGGTGGGAAGGACGGTAGAGGTAGGAGTGAGGAAATAACCATTAGCTCTGGATAAGGAGAAAAATGCTCTGTTAATTTCTCTGTTTAATCGTAACTCCCACTTTCTAGACCTATCAGGTTAGGTTTGGTAGGTCTTTGTTTGCCTATATTTTTGCTTGAACTGCTATTATCATTCTCTAGCATCACTGGTTTAAGCTTTGGTCAAAAATTGCTCTTCTTTTCTGGAAAGGATGCCCTCGGTTGATTTAGGTTATCTCCAGATGCCATGCCAAGGCACCATTTCAAGGGGGGAGGGAAGGTTTGAGGTGGATAAAGGTGGAGGAAAGATTCACAAGGAGGGTTGGCTTTGGGGTGATTGGGGAGCTACTGCCTTGGAGGGAGCCTAGGAAGTGTTGGGCTTCAGGGTTGGCAGGAGCAGGGTGGGTGGCGTGGGAGATGTTGAGCAGTTTGGGGATAAGCATGGGGAGTTTGTTACTGAAAAATTATGCAGCAGGTTGACCGGATTAAGGCATTTCTTAGCTATGTCTTGCAGTACGCTGAAAAACGTCTCTTGCAATGTGAACAGCTGTAATAATAGGTTAAAGTGCCAGGGTATATTAGCTTGGTTGAGATCTTTAGATGCAAATGTGATATTTATGCAGGAGACGCACCTGAAAGATAAGGTCCACCAGCCTTGTATGCCAGCATATTCAACATTCATTCTTTGCCTCATGTGAAGCTTCTCATCGTAGTGTAGCAATCCTGATTACGTGAACAGTTAGTTGAATGTGAAATTCTTGGAGTAGTAAGAGATCCAGGTGCTAAATGGATTTGGATAAAAGCCAGAATTAATAATCAAATTCTTAATCTACTAAGTTATTACGGGCCTATTGAGGACTCGCCCTCGTACCTACAAGATCTCTACTCCTAAGTACAGCAAGCCATAGGCTATCTGATAATAGGGGGGATTTCAATTAAATTAAAAATGTATCTCTCGATACTTCTCGCTCAAATAAACATCAAAATAAGCCTAAATCCATCAAGGCCCTTGCAAGCCTTAACTCACGATTTTGCTCTCATAGATCCTTGGTGGACACGCCATTCTTTGGCGCAACAATACATCTGTCACTCTAAACGATATGGCACTGCTTCATGGATAGACTTTTTCTTAGTATCTCACGCAGTTCCATGGGTAAATGCACCCATAATAACTAATCCATTTTCCGATCATTCGGTAATTTGCTTAGAGATCGCACCATCATCTCAGAGGCCAAGGTGGATCTTTAATAAAGCTTTACTTGCAGACGACTCCTGGATTAAACAGATGAGTCAAAGTTTAGAGGAAATTTTAAGTCTTAATTTAGGCTCAGCCCCTGTTTTTAGACTATGGGAAGCTTTGAAAGCTTATTTCAGTTTATATCTTTTCAGGCTGCTCAAAAACAGACAAAAAGGATACAGCGCACCAAACTTCCATCTCTATTGGATGAAGCTGCAAGAGCGCATGTGCAGGATGCCAATATGAGTGCGCAGACAGCCCTAACTCAAGCTAGACATAATTTCTAGACAATTTTTACTGCCAAATAGTTAATCATAATTTGGATCTTCAGAAAAAATATGAGAAAAATGAGCTTACAGGTAAATATTTACCCTGATCCACTAAACGGAGGGCCAATGCCAATATTATTAAAATGATTCGCGAACCTCAGACCAATATTAATCGATCACAATCCTCTGACGGGGCTCAGGTGTTTAGAGAACATGATTCTAGATTATACGCTAAATCTCATAGCCACTCATCTGAGGACATTAAAAATTGGCTAGCGATATTAATATTCCAAAGCTTTCGGCGAAACAAATCGAAATTATGACTACTCTAATAACTCTGGGTGACAAATGCAAAAAGAACAATTGATGGACAGAATGCAGAACAATGTCATACATTCACCCAAGTACAGAGATCTGGGCCTAAATCCATCGTTTTTTTGCAAACCATGCCATTCCAGTTTGAACCCAGCCATATGCAAATCAGTCTTGACCCTGTGCCTCATGGGAACAGTCCAGCCCAAACTGCCAGGCCAGGTCCTGACTGGAATCAAGCATCCTAGGACCGGTTTCGGGGTTTCACCCCTCTTCAGCCAGGATAGCTTGACTCCAGTGGCATGGAGAGCACGGGACCCACGTCTGGGCATACCCGTCCCACTCGGGGTGACAAATGCAAAAAGAACAATTGATGGACAGAATGCAGAACAATGTCGTACATTCACCCCAGTACAGAGATCTGGGCCTAAATCCATTGTTTTTTTGCTCACCATGCCATTCCAGTTTGGACCCAGCCATATGCAAATCAGTCTTGACCCTGCGCCCAGTGGGAACAGTCCAGCCCGAACTGCCAGGCCAGGTCCTCCCTGGACTGGAATCAAGCATCCTAGGACCGGTTTCAGGGTTGCACTCCTCTTCAGCCAGGATAGCTTGACTCCAGTGGCATGGAGAGCACGGGACCCACGTCTGGACATACCCGTCCCACTCGGGGTGACAAATGCAAAAAGAACAATGTCATACATTCACCCCAGTACAGAGATCTGGGCCTAAATCCATCGTTTTTTTGCTCACCATGCCATTCCAGTTTGGACCCAGCCATATGCAAATCAGTCTTGACCCTGCGCCCAATGGGAACAGTCCAGCCCGAACTGCCAGGCCAGGTCCTCCCTGGACTGGAATCAAGCATCCTAGGACTGGTTTCAGGGTTTCACCCCTCTTCAGCCAGGATAGCTTGACTCCAGTGGCATGGAGAGCACGGGACCCACGTCTGGGCATACCCGTCCCACTCGGGGTGACAAATGCAAAATGAACTATTGATGGACAGAATGCAGAACAATGTCGTACATTCACCCCAGTACAGAGATCTCGGCCTAAATCCATTGTTTTTTTTGCTCACCATGCCATTCCAGTTTGGACCCAGCCATATGCAAATCAGTCTTGACCCTGCGCCCAATGGGAACTGGGGTGGCATGGTGAGCAAAAGAATGATGGATTTAACCCAGATCTCTTGACTGGGGGTGAATGTTTTGATTTGTTCTGCATTCCATCCATCAATTGTGTGTCTTTTACTCTAATAACTCTGGCAGAAGTTCAACAAGTGGCAAAGACATCGCCTAACGCCAAAGCGAGCGGTAAGGATGATATACCAGTAGAGGTCCACAAGACGTTTTTGTCGCAATTAGTTAATTTTTTGGTTCAGCCTTTTCAATCAGATTCTACAGGTGTGTCCTATACCTGGCACCTTTACTAAATCAGTAGTGGTCAGCTTTTTAAAGAAAGATAAATCAGAGAAAGTCCTTAATTCATACCGTCCCATAACTCTTCTCAATAGTGATTATAAACTGTCCACTAAGATTATTGCCAACAGGCTATCATCTGCAGTCCAGTCAGATATACATATGGACCAAAATGGATTCCTCCCCAGGTGGAATATTTCCTCAAACACAAACTTTTGACTCAGGTGATAGATTTTTTTATTCAAATCAGAGTATTGGGCTGCTGTGATAATGCTGGACGCCGAAAAATCTTTTTATTTAATAGAATGAGAAGTTTTATATACAATTCTTCATAAGTTTGCTTTCCCGCCTAGCTTTATGCGACTATTGAAAACATTATATTCTGATGCTAACGCCATTATAATCATCAATCGGGGAGATTGTTATCAGACAGGGCACTTGTCAAGGGTGCTCAATGTCTACTATTTTGTTTTCTCTATTTATCGAGCCGTTAGCCTGTATCATCCGTCAAGATCAAAGCATTAGCCCCCCGTTTTGGGTGCACCAAAGCTCAAACTATATGCTGATGACATGGTGCTATATCTAGCCGCAGATAAAACAAATATTCATCGGGCTTTTAGCAAAATGTCAGAATTCACAGCAATCAGCGGATATAAGATGAATCAGTCACAGTTGGAAGCCCTATTATTCAACTGTTCCTCCGATACTGTTCCTGCTACTATGCGTGAGACATTTCATGCAGAGCAGCCCATTCGCTTCTTGGGGGTTAAGGTTACCCCAAAATTCGATAAATTATTTACTCTTAATTATGTTTCAATTTTAGCCAAAGTTTGTGGGTTATTTAAACAATGGGAAAAGCTTTCCCTCATGGTCATAGGGCAGATTTCGCTGATCAAAATGAAAGTGTTATCACTGTTTTTTGTTTGCTTGTTCTAACGTAATGATTAAAATACCAAAATCTTTTTTTGAAGCTATCAATACAGAAATTTGTGTTTTCATTTGGCAAAGGAAAAAACCATGGATAAAATTGCTGATTGTTCAATTAACAGTTGAGGAGGATGGCTTGGCGCTCCCTCATTTAAAATTTTTAATTGGCTGACGTCTGCATTCAAAAGGTTGACCAGCGATGATAATTACTATTTGAATATTATGCTAAAAGCTGCCGGAATTGATCTCTTTTATTTTCTACAAATCCCCAGATTACCAAAAAGAACGAGCTATAAGACCCCGTTCAAATTCTTGCAGATCGCTTTCATTTGATCTGGCATGAACATAAACTTCCTCGCCTACATCCTCAAATAAAACTTGACTCTTGCTCAGGATTGGGTCTATGACGTGGCCGGTCCATACACAGCTGCTGGGCTACCTTGGGCTTTTGGAAGCTTAATGATTTTTTTTACAACAATCAATTTACAGCATGGACGACATTGAGGAGAAATAACCCCCTGATTATCCCTACACTTTTTTAGCTATATCCAAAGAAAGCATTTTTGCTCTGGTTATCCGTCGGATTCAAATGAACTAGTGGACAAAGTCTGTCGGACCTTTTTTCATTGCCCATTTAATAAGACTTGGAAATTGGTATTGAGTTCTAGTCCAGAACCTAGGTCCGAAATTATCTGATCATACACGCAAGATTGATTCTACTACCTAGTGCAATGGTACTACTGTAATCGGTGCAGTATTAGAGCTATTTGTGCAACTAACTTCAATAGAAGGTTTTTTTTTTGCAAATGGATATTATATTATGTGCCAGATAGAATCAACAAGAACTGCAGCAGGCAAAAGCAATAAAAGGCTTCGTCAGTAAACAAGCAAAACTTGTGTCAAGGGAAAGACGCAACGCCTTAAACTCGCCAAGATTTGATTTAAAAAAAACGTTCTGACATGCGGAGAGGATGAAGCTCTTCAGAACACACGAACGCTAAACAGCAGCATAGGTTTAATTTCTGCTTAAAAAGACGAGCAAGGGTGTGGAGAAGGGAGAGGGATAGCGAAGATAATTTCTGCTTATTGGTCCACTTACAAATCAAGATTAAAAACAGTGCGAGGAAAGAGTAAACAAGGCTCCGGGAAGCGCGAGAGCTCAGCCCAGAGAAAGCCAAAGCAGGAAGTAACCAGCCTGTATTTAGAAAAGTAAATCCCCCGGAATGCCGTGCACCAAAAAAATACAAGTGTGCGCACGTTAATTAAACCCAGATGGCCCCTGCGCGCGCTGTAAGAATGCAGCCGCGAAAGTGAAAGCAACTAAAACAAAGCTTTGAAGAGAGGAGCGAGCGCGGCAGCCTGCTGAGCTGACCACATGCTCGTGCGTCATGGCCTTTTGCTTGCGATTACCCGCACGGCCGCCATGTGTTTCCAATTATCGCGCCCGCATCTGGGCACGATTATTGGAAACAGATGCCGGCCGTGCGGGTAACCGCACAGAAAAGGCCATGACGCACGAGCGTCTGGTCAGCTTTTTGAAACCCTTACATAAAGTCTTCGCCAGAGCAGCGCTTGCGCGCTACTCTAGGCTCGACCTAAAAAGATGTACGGAATGGTTTCATCACTCACTTCCGCTTTCCCACTCGGACCTGAAGTTGGCAGGCTAGCTTGGGGAGGCTTTACCACTATTTATTACGCATGCCTGAACGGACGCGCGCAGCGGGCACGCCAAAGGCAAGCCCATCTGCGCCCGTCCGGGGCCGCCCGGGGCTAGGGGCCAAAACCCCTGCCCGTTTCGCAAGAATTCAAAGCTATACTGCGGAAGAATTACGCAATTTATGCCCACCGATTCAAAAGCAATGTAAACATAATCTATCTATGCTATCTTCTCCCCTGGAATGCATGCATTGCCTATACAAAATGACCACTCACTCAATAGGGTATGGGGCAAGACATAAGCTCAGTTTAATACTTATTAACTGTAGATCACTTAATAAACATAAACAAGAAATTCATGATTACATTGTTGATAATAAGCCAGATGCTCTATTCCTGACCGAAACATGGCTAAATGAGGACTCGGGCCCCGGAGATACTCGAAGCCCTCCAGCAGAACTATGGTATCCTCAGACTGGACCGCCAAAACAAAAGGGGGGGGGGGGGGGAATAGCTATCAGCCATAAATTATCCTTACAATGCACATTGGAGATGGCTAACATCGCTGAAAGCGAAGCTGCCTTCTTCTCGCTCACGGCCAGCGTGAACTGCATTATAAAAGGCTTCCTGATTTATCGACCTCCAGGTCCTGCCACTCAGTTTGCGTTCAGCCTAGTGGAGCAGCTGACTCAACCTGCACTGCGATATAACAAATTGCTAGTCTTAGGGAATCTGAACTTACACTGCGATGATCTAACAAATAGTGAAGCTCAAGTGCTCTGTCAGGAACTAGCTGCTCTCCAGTTAGTAGTGAAATCAACTCTCCTGACTCATCAACATGGCCACATATTAGACCCGATTTTCACCAACTGGTCTGTTCTGGAAACTGACCCTCCTATCGCAGTCCCCTGGTCAGACCACCATCTTATTTCCTTCCATGTCCTCCTAGTTACCATTCCACCTACAGGAACTAAGTGATTAAGCAGGTCACATAGGAAATGGGCTAAATTTACACCTACTAGCTTCAGTCATGCCCTCCAGCAGAGCTGCCCTCTTATGAGTAATGATATCGAGGTGGCTTGTAGCACATTGGACAAATGGATTACGGGAGCACTGGATAAAGTAGCCCGTGGACCTCCAATACTCCGTGCAGACAGCTAAAATCTGCACCCTGGTTTAATGTAGAACTAAGAACAGCAAAAAAATCCTGTAAGCGTCTGGAACGCTTAAGGAGGAAAGATTTTTCAGAGCACAGGAAGGTCGAATCCAAGATAGTCCTAAAACACTACCACGCCCTGATAAGGAGGACTCGTGCTGCCTACAATAGGGACAGAATTGAGCACGCTAGGAGCTCCTCCAAAGAATTATTTACCATCTTTAAAGACATATCCTCACTTGCACGAACGGTGCCTTCTACTGTCAGCTCAGTGGAATCATGTAACCAAATGGCAGATTTCTTTGCAGAGAAAGTAGCAAAAATCTATACGACCTTTCCGGATGAGGCACGCAATGGGATCTCCTGTCAACCGGAGGGAACAATCATGGAGGAGGCAAACCGCCTCTCCAGATTTGATCCTCCCTCATGTGAAGACCTCCGAGGCATAGCCTTGAGTATTAAATCCAGTTCTCCCAGAGACCCCACAACACCTAAAATTATGGGAGATGGCACGGAGATCCTAATACCTTACATCAGGCAGCTCCTTGAACTCTCCTTCACTGCTGCGTGGTCCCAAAGCAGTGGAAGCAAGCAGTTGTCCTCCCCATAAAAAAGAAACCGGGTGCCAACTCGAATCAGCTGGAGAACTTCCGCCCTGTTTCACTCTTGCCCTATTTTGCCAAAATAGCCGAAAAAGTGGTTAATAATCAACTAACCGCCCATATTAACCAATGCTGCCTACTTCACCCCTCACAATCGGGCTTTAGGGCAACTTACTCCACAGAGTCTGTGCTGCTCCTGACAACAGAGACAATACGCAGACTGGCAGATGACGGCCAGACGGTAGCACTGATCCTTTTGGACCTCAGTGCTGCCTTTGACACTGTGTCTCATAAGCTGCTTTTACAGCGTCTCAGGGAAGGCGGGTTGGATAAAATGGCACTTAACTGGATGGCGGCCTTCCTGCAGGATCGGAGCTTTCAGGTGGCCCAACGACCACATTACTACAAAAGGCGCTATCCCAAGGGGTCCCTCAGGGCTCCATATTGAGCCCCATTCTTTTTAATCTTTACATTGCCCCATTAGCAGAGATTATAGAAAGGCACAGTATCACCGTTGTGTCAAATGCAGACGACACGCAATTGGTGGTCTCACTGTCACAATCCTCTGATGCAGCAGCCTCAAATTTTTCCACGTGCCTACAGGACCTATCCTCTTGGATGACAAACAACTGCCTAAAATTAAATGGCAACAAAACAGAGATTCTAGTGGTGGAAAAATCTCCCGCAATCTGGTCATCGGCTTGGTGGCCACAAATATTGGGCCCCACCCCTGCCCCAAGTAATCAAGTTAAAAACTTAGGGGTTTGGCTAGACTCCAACCTCTCCTTTGAGGCTCATTCCAAAAAGGTGGCGGGGAAGTGTTTCGGAGTGTTGAGAGTACTACGGAAAACTCTGGATGTGCTCCCAATCGCAGCGAGGAAAACCCTAGTCCAAGCGTTAGTCACATCCCACCTGGATTACGGAAATGCTCTATACCTAGGAGCAACTAACAAATGCCTGCACAGGCTTCAATGCATTCAGAACGCAGCTGCTCGCCTTCTTCTGATGCTTCCCAGGAGTGCCTCCACTAGGAAAGCTCTCTCTTCCCTTCATTGGGTACAACTTAAGGAGAGAATACTTTTCAAAACCTTGTGTATCAGCCACCGCATCCTGCAGGGGAAAGGCCCTAGCTACTTACACAATCTACTCACCCCCTATACCCCTACTCGTCATCTGAGATCAACTGGGACCTACTTGGTCAAGATCCCTAAAGTTAAAAATGCGAGAATGGGAGCCCGTTCCTTCAGATATCTGGCCGCTAAGCACTGGAACACACTCCCTCTCTTCCTACGTGCTGAACCATCGGAGTCACTCTTCCGAAGGCAACTGAAAACCTGGCTCTTCCGTGTATAAGGCCCACTTACCTGGGTTCTGCCACTTGACGAGTCTGTTCTGCAGCGCGGGACACACCAGTAGGTGTAACCAGGCGCTTTACAAGCTTGCTTATTATTATTATTTTATTATAGTATTTGTAATGTAAGTGTGGAGGCCCCACACACCAGCATCCTTTAAACAAATGTAAGCGATGTCCTCAACTAAAAAAGGACATTCCGGTCCACGACTAGGCTTCTCTGTGCCTTTTCAGCATCTTGCTTCAGGTATTTATGTGGCCCTGTTCCCTGTTCACTTACCTCTGCATGGTGTTGCCCTTTGATTAGAACAATTTTTCGTTAAAATTCTTGAACATGAGGATATTCCTCTTATTGTTTTCAATGCAATTGAAATAAATTTGCCATTTATACTGATTTTGCTGCTCTCAAACCCAGTGATCCAGAGACAGACCTTCTATGAGACTGAGATTGCATAGTCATTTCAGAAAGTCTCTGGGTACCACCGGAAGTGTGTCTGAGGAAGAGTAGAACAGTGACTTAGTTTGACAGGATGTATCCAAAGAGGTTTGCTCCAGGTGAATTATTGCTATATCTCTCTAATGGGGAACTCTGTTCCTATGTTCACTGCAAGTGCTTTTTCATATGTTTGCACACATGTCACCTGAAGCCCCGCCCCCTCCCTTCAACACTGTGCAAACGCGCCCCGTGCGCGTTTTAAGTTGGGGGATTAAGTCCCCTTGAATCCTGAGGGTCCCTGGAGTCCAACTAGCCCACCATGTACCTCCAAAAAGCGCCACAGAGCTGCGTTGCAGAGAGGTGTAAAAAGGGGCGTGGCCTCTGTACACCTCTCTGCAACGCAGCCCCCTGGCGCATACTGGAGGTTCATGGTGGGCTAGTTGGCCCCCAGGGACCCCCAGTATTCAAGGTGATTTCGTTCCCGATCTGCAAACGTGCCAGGGGGCGCGTTTGCAGAGTGCTGCAAGGAGGGGGCGTGGCCTCCGGCGCGATGCCGGTCTTTTTTTTCTTCTTTTTTTTAAGAAGGGGGGCTGTCTGGCCCCCCTTCTTTTTCTAAATTATTGGCCCTGGGGACCCCATCCCCCAAAGCCTGCCCCCGAATTTTTTTTTATTTATTTTTTTATTTGGAAGGGGGTTGCGTGGCCCCCCTCCCGAGGCCTTAATCGGCCCTGGGGACCCCATCCCCCGGGGCATGGCCTTCTTTTTTTTTTTTTAAATAACTTATGGCCACTTATGGCCCCGGGGACCCCATATCAAATTGCTAAATCTATTCTTAAACTCCCGGAAAAGTCACCAAATATGAACAACGCACAAACCCGCTGTAATAACCTAGCAGAGTTTTTTCCCCAGAAAATATTAACAATATACACTTCCTTCCCGCCCCCAACAGACATAACACTCGACCAGCCCTTAAATATGGCCCCTCCTTCCTCAGTTACCCTGGGCACTTTTCCCCCACTTGACCACCTTAGATTGGATCTTATCATGCATCAGGTGAAATCTGGCTCTCCTCTAGACCCGGCGCCCCCGCATGCCTTGCTGCCAGCGATCAGCAACATTCTCCCCACTATACTTGACATGCTTAATGCCTCTTTGTCCTCGGGCACAGTTCCGCCCCCCTGGAAATGCGCCATGGTCAAGGCCCTCCTGAAAAAACCCAATCTGGATCAGGAGGACCCCAGTAATTATCGGCCGATCTCTTTACTACCATGGCTGTGCAAGGTCCTGGAGAAACATGTCAATATTATACTGACAGATTTTCTGGAGAGCAACCATTTGCTCGATCTCTCTCAGATGGGTTTCCGGCCCATGCACGGTACCGAAACCGCACTCCTTGCAGTAACCGAAGAAGCCAGAATGATCTTGGACCAAGGGGGCTCGGCAGCAATCATTCTCCTTGATCTAAGCGCTGCATTTGGCATAGTAAACCATGAAATATTAATACAACGACTCTCCAAATTGGGAGTAACGGGAAATGCCATCAAGTGGTTCAAGTCATTTCTGGCAGACCGCAGTTTTCAGGTTTTCGAGGGCGAAATCACCTCCCACAGCAAACCTCTTGGCTGTGGGGTGCCTCAGGGCTCCTCCCTGAGCCCCACGCTGTTTAACATATATATGAGCCCCCTAGCTGAAATTGTCCGTCCGTTCGGCATAAAAATCATCACCTATGCCGATGACACTCAGCTAGTGGTGGCTCTCAATCGGCCTAACCTAGCCCATAACAACTTGAGTGAATGATTGGAGGAGGTGGTTAAATGGATGACAGCATCCTGCCTAAAGCTGAACGGAGACAAGACGGAGCTCATGCTCCTAGGCAATGTCCCCAAGTACATTATGAATTCACTATGGCCATCTTGTCTTGGTTCTGCCCCAGTGCCCAAGGACATGATCAAGAGCCTGGGTATATGGCTGGATAACACCCTCAGCTTCAATCACCAAGCAACCAAACTCGCGGACACTTGCTATGGTCTACTGAGGCTGCTTCGGAAGGTTCTCCCCTTACTTCCATTCCAGGTGAGACAGATCATGGTCCAGGGCCTTATTCTGTCACGCCTGGACTTCGGAAATGCCCTTTTTCTGGGAGCCCCGCAATCCACTCTGAATAAGCTTCAGGTCATTCAAAACTGTGCCGCTCGAACGCTTCTTCAGACTCCCCGTCGATCTCCTATCAGTCCTGGCCTTAGAAGCCTACATTGGCTCCCAGTCCGGGAGAGAATTAAATTCAAGGCCCTCTGTATCACCCACAGGGCCTTCTGGAAGACAGGCCCCGCCATAAATAAATCGCTGATCACTCCCTACCGGCCGATTAGACAGCTTAGGTCATCCTCCTCTCTTCTTGCCAAAGTACCCAGGATAAAAAGAACTAGATGTGGTGGCCGCTCGTTCTCGTACAACGCGGCCAAGCTATGGAATTCTCTCCCCCCGCATCTGCGATCAGAGTCTAATATACTCTCATTCCGTAAGCTCCTTAAGACTTCTCTGTTTCAATAAACCCGGACAGCCCCAAGTGTCTTTTATGCCCGTATTGTCCACAGCGCTAGGACGCCTAAGGGTAGCTATCGCGCTCAACAAATTGTCATTCATTCATTCCCCGGGGCCGGCCTTTGTTTTATTTATTTATTTATTTGTAATTAAATTTTGGGGAGGGGGGCCGCGTGGCCCCCCTCCCGGGCCACTTGTAGCCCCGGGGACCCCATCCTCCGGGGCTGGCCCGCTCCGTTGTGGACCGTGGGGGGGTCCCCAATGCCCCCACGGTCCCTCCTGCTCCCCGCGTCCCTCGGGAGCCGGCATTGCTTTTCCACATGGGGAGCTGCTAAGATGCAGCTCCCCGTGTGGAAAAGCAATTGTCTTTGGTTTTTGGAAGAGAGAGCAGGTTTCCTGCTCTCTCTTCCAAAAACCAAAGCAGTTTGCTATGGCAGGGCTGCCATACCAAACTACAGTGTCCAGGGGGTAGGCACCCCGGGACACTGCAGGAGCCGGCCCTGGGGGGTGGCGGTCCCCAGGGCCATCAAGGGCTCCAGGAGAGGGGCCGCGCGTGGCCCCCCTCCCAACCAATGCACAGCCCCGCAACCCCCACATTAAAAATCTTAGTGCCCCGGGGAGGTGGCGGTCCCCCGGGCGTGTGGGGGGGCTCGAGCCCCCCACACAGGTTAGTTTATTTTAAAAAAAGAAGCCCGGGGGGGGTGGCGGTCCCCGGGGCTTGGGGGGGCCTTAGAGGCCCCCCCACATAATCTTTTAATAAACCCCCGCATGCCCCCGGGACTTGGCCCACCCGGAGGCCAATTAACAACGAAGCGCGGGAGACCGCGCTTCGTTTTTTTTTTTCACGGCGGGATCCGCGCACCCTAAGCGCATCCCGCCGATTTTTAAAAAAATATATTTTTTTGGGGGCCCTGGGGGTCCTTGTGGGACCCCCTGAGCAGGCCTAGGGGGTCAGGGTGTTTCTACCCTGCCCCCTTTTTGCGTTTTGCGCAGTTGTTTTCCTGATTTCTTGTGCCTCGGTTCTACCGAGGCATAAGATGGCTGCCAACACTTCCTGGTTTGGAGTGTTGACAGCCAATTAGCATACAGCTCGTGATCGGGAGGGTACGCGGACCCTACGCGGCCATAGATATATATGTGATTTTACTTTTGATTTTCTCAGGAACTACTGAACGGATTTACACCATTTAATTTGGTGTAATTCCGTTCAGCAGTTCGGGCTGTAGCTGCGACTAAAGGTTCCTATGGAAAATTGCATGGGGAAAACACGTTTTGGGACCCCCCTTTTTTCTCGGCCCCCACTTAACGAATCACCCCGAGACTTTCATGATAGGAGCGGACTGGAGCGGGCCATCAGTTTTGAAAATTTCGCGAAGATTCGTCAACCGGCGCCAAAGTTATTGGGAATAGAATGTTGCGGATTTCCTATGGAAAATAGGTCCTAACTATAACTATCTACTGGCGACCGCCAGTAGATAATATATATATATATATATATATATATATATATATATATATATATATAATTACAGTAACAATATTAACAATAGCCTAAAAATTAACAAACACACTAGTGAGCAAGGCCTTGGAGTCACAACGTGTTGCTGAGCTGATATATACATACACACAAAAAAGAAGCAGAGAACTCGGGGTAGTTCCCAAGTTTAAGTGGAAAGCAGCTCCTGTATAGAGCACCACACCACACAACACCAGCATCACACTAAATTTGCTCACCTCAAATGTCTGCTTTTCTATCAAAGTTTTTAATGATAGGATTAGAACAGTGCCATCTAAGCCCAGATAGAAAGGGACAAAGGGCCTGATAATGAGTTTGGCGGTCTGATGGACCGCCAAACGCATGGTGGTGGTGCGGCAGCCGCCGCACCGGCAGTCCAACTGCCGTATTATGACTTTGACGGTTGGACCGCCATAGAACTGCTGCTACCGCCAGGGATCCGTGATCCCAGGTTGCCTTGCATCGGTCTGAGGCCACAATATGCTGGCGGTTCAGCTGCTGCACTGCTAAGAAGATTATGACTTTCCTCACTGCCCTCCTTTCCATGGCGGTGAGCCTACCATGAAAAGGGTAGCAGTGAGGCAACTAAGGGGACCCTACAGGGCCCCCTGGTGTCTGGGTGCACAGGGGTGAATGCAGGGGGGCACATAGTGTGCCCCCCTGTCTTTGTGCACACCAAACTCCTGCACAGCATGGACTTTACAGTCCATGCCACGCTGGAAAGCGCTGTGGCTGTCCCACGGTGCCGCCTTTGTAAGGCTCTGCAATGAGCCTTTGAAAGGCAGCACCGTGGGCCAGCTGCCGCAGGACTGCCCGCCCGAATTACAACTTGCCGGCAGTGGAGCTTGGCGGTGTGGGAGCGGGGCGGTGGGCAGACCAAAAGTATTTTGCCATTTATGATCCAGAGTCTTTAAGCATAGGATTAGCACAGTGCCATCCACGCCGAGCTTTAAAATGACAAAAGCCTTTTACCACTCCAGGCACAGTATTACCGAGTTGGATTGGTAAAATACCATTCAAGCCAACCTGGAGAATATATATCTAAAATCTATCTATCTATCTATCTATATATTTATATTTTAGAAAAGTAAAAAAATATAAAATAAGAAATTCAAACAACACTAGCAAAAGTATAGGACTTTGGAGGGGTTAGATTTACTATCCTCACTCCAACATAAGGAAAAGCATTGCAAATATTGCACTTTGGAGTGGTTAGATTTACTATTCCTACTCCAATCTAAGCAACAGTAGGTACATTGTTGGACTTTGGAGGTGTTAGATTTACTTTTTCTATTTCAACTTAAGCAGAAGCAGGAAAAGCATTGAACTGTGGAGGGGTTAGATTTATTATTTCCACCCATATAAGCAAAAGCAGCAATAATGTTTGACTGTGGAAAGGGTTTATTTATTATTCCCTCTCCAAGCGAAACCAAAAATAGTTTGAGTGTTGGACTTTGGTGAGTTAGACTTAGGGGCCAATTCCGATTCGGGCCGGAAATCTCTCCGACCGAGCGGGACCCGGAGAGATATCTGACTGAATCGGACCCGTGCAGCCCGACCGAACGAGTACGATGCGCACGTATGCCATCGGACTCGAGTCGGTCGGACTCCCATTGAAGTCAATGGGAGCCTGTCGTACCACGCGTACGCGGGCTCCCATTGACTCAATGGGTGCGAGGCGGACAAGGCCGCCCCCTACAGCGTGTACGTGGCGAAGCGATTCGCGCAGCACATGCACAGGTAGGGGGGACCCATGGGTCCCCCCTGTGTGCGACTCGCGCGGGTACGCGTACATGGGGGTCCGACACGGACCCCCAAAGTACGGCTCCGACTGCTCTTTCGAGCCGGAGTGCACGGCTCGGTCGGACTGCTCGCGGCGCGCATCGTACTTACCCGGCCGGGGAACGTCTCCATTGCGCGGTGCGAGTCGTGTCGGTCGGTGCGGTTGGAGCCGGGATCGAGTCGGTCGGAGCGGTCGGGACGCCCGGACGAGTCGGTCGGCGATTTAGCATCGTACTCGCTCGTCCGGATGCGCGTACGGATCGGTCGGGAAATAGGGCTCCGAATCGGATCCGGTTAAGCCGAATCCGATTCGGAGCCCTACCGGCCGAGATCGGAATCGGCCCCTTACTATTTCCACTCCAATTGATGGAACATTGGAGAAAGTATTGGACTTTGAAGGGGTTAGATTTACTACTCCTACTTCAATCTACGCAACAGTAGAGCAAGCGTTGTCCTGTGGAGGGGTTCTATTTAGGGCCTGATTATGAGTCTGGTGGTCCACGGACCGCCAGATTCACGGTGGAGCAGCGGCGACAGTCTTCTGACCGCCCTATTACAACTATGGCAGTCGGACCATTATTGCACAGCCGCAACTGCCAGGGATCAGAAATCCCTGGCAGTGGTGTGAGGACCGCAATATGCTTGATGGTGACCTGAGGTACCACCAAGCATATCATGAATTTTCCTCATCCCAGCGGTCTCATTGAGGTTCTTCCTCCATGAAACTGCTGGCGGAGAGGAAAGAAAGGGGGCCCTACAGGGACCCCTCTTGCCCCTGTGCATGGGGTTGTTTGCAGGGGGCACATGTTGTGCCCTGCTGTAGTTTTGCACCCCCAGTTCCTGCATGGGAAGGAATGCACGACATGGTGCATTTCTTCGAGTGCAGGAATCTGCACTGGCGGCGCAGTTTAAGGAATGCTATGAGACTTTAAACTGCACCGCCATGGGGCCGCCACACCGCCCACCTGCCAGGCCACAAAAATACTTGTAATCTGGCGGACGCACGGCGGTGTGTTTTGGCAGTGCTGGAGCTTGACAGTGGTATGCAGCCCGCTTCTGCACCACCAAAACTCATAATGAGGCCCTTATTATTCCCACTCCAATGTAAGCAAAAGCAGGGTAAGTGTTGGACTTTGGAGTGGTCAGATTTACTATTCTCACTCAAAAATAAGCAAAAGCAGGGAAAGTGGTGTTCTTTGGAGGGGTTAGATTCACTATTTCCACTCCAATCTAAGCAACAGTAGAAAAATATTGGACTTGATTAGATATACCATTCCGATTACTATATATTTTTTTTAAACGGTCAAATAAATAACAAAATAAAAAAGTTTAAACATGTTTAAATTGCAAAATTTATTTATTATGGACATATAAAATCCAATCCAATAAAAAAACAACTTTTACAATACAAGAATAAATAACAAAATATACAATTTTCAAATATTTAAAATAAGTGCCTGTTACTACCTACTCCTCACCAAAAAGTCATCAACAAACTACAAAAAAATGATAAATAGACATCATTAATATCAAATTAGTTATTAAAACAAAACAAATACTGTTGTACGGTTCCTACTAATTAAGTAGGACTATGCCTGTGGACAACATAAACATCAAAATATGGGGACTGAGTCCACTCGTATAATTAGAGTATGCCGGCCCAATTCCTGACTAGATCACAGTTCGCCATCTGGACCCCTAACCTGACATGGTATCGGAAGGTGTCCGCAGCCTCAGGACATGACCACTCTAATTCCCTCATGAAAATCTTACAAACAGATCTGCCCTTTCGTTATTACTCAGGCATGCCCAAAGGGGGACACAAGAAATACACAAATTGACATTTCAAATATTTATTGAAGCAATTGTATTCTTGTGTAAAAAATATGAGCTGCAATTATTAGTAGAAGGAAACAAAGCATTGTTACTAGCGGAAAAAAAAGAATGGTAAAAAAGAAGAATGATTGAGCCATTATAATTTTGCTGTGATTATATAACTATATAAAATATTGATAGCCAACCTAACACTACCTATACTAGAGAAAGCATAGTGAGAATGCATTCCGGTAGATCGCTTGGAGCACCTAGCTCCCCATTATCTGTGTGTGATGCTTCAAGAAGCCAGTCTGGTGTATAACAGGCCGTTGCCCTTTGCAGGATAGGAACTGGAGTCAGCAGGGCTGAATCTCAGTATCAGTCATTCTAGGATAATCCATCGAAGTGCTCCTCTGAGGAACTTGGCTTGGAGACAGTTTATACAATAATAGCCTGGTTCCATTCGCACTGTGTCATAGGTGCAATGCTAATGTATGTGTTTGTCTTTCCGATTCAGAGCGGTCTCCAAATGGACAACAAAATGCAAGGGCAGCGTCCTCAGTGTTCTTGTAGCCTTGAACAGAGTGTATAAGTGTCATGATAAAATGCTTACCAAGAACTGTGCTTGCAAGCAGAACACTTTCTGAGTATGTTATCATGAACGTGCAAAGGATGTAAAAAGTCACCATCTAAAAAGATGTAAATTTAAATGTGTATTTATTAAATGGAATCTTTTGCCCCACAACAATGCAATTGAAAAATATATATTAAATATAAACTAATTTTTCAAAAACTTCAAACTGGATACAGTGATCAACAAATGAACATGTAATTAAAAAACAACACATATTTAACATGTCAATCAAATAAATAACATAATTATTAAATAACTGTTTAACTAAACTCAAAAATTCACAATAAATAAAAAACAATAATTAATAACTCCCCACCCTAATCCCCCACAAAACCCAAAACCAAATTAAAATTTACTAATTAAAGTTTTGACAATTTAAATAATAAATTAAAAGTAAATAACTGTGCAAAAAATATAATGAAAATTATTAAATTAAATGATTAAATTGATGATCAATTATTTTAACATAAAAATTTATTTAAAGTGAAAAACAATCATTTATGTTAAAATCCTAATCCACCACAAACAACCCACTACTCACTTACAAATTACTAATTATTTAAAAAAATTAATTATACTTTAAAAATTACAAACTATACTAAAATATTTAAAACAACAAGTAATCAATTAAATATTTTACATAATTAACTACCAATTGATTATTTAACATAAAAAGATTTGAAATAAAAAATATATTTTATATTCAAAATAACTTCTCACCCTAATCCCTACAAACCCCAAAAACCCACTTCTAAATTGACAATTGCTAATTAAATGAAAACATTTTCTATGCACATCAAAAATTACAAAGTGTAATAAAAAGTATTATTATTACAATATTATTACCCCAAAATATTATAATAACTATTATATATTACATTCATTGTAAAACAATATTTAATACAATGATACTAAATTGAACAATATTATATACACTAATATTTAAAAGAGCAATATTATATATCTAAGAAACGATATTCTTCGATATTGTTCCCACCATATTTTTGACTTGATATTCTGGGGATAATATTCCTGTAGCACAACATTATTTCCCCGATATTTTCATCATTCACCCCCTACACATGAGTGAAGCAACCACAGTCTAAGCATAGGTATGCAAGAATATGTGTCTACTTCAACATTCTACTGGTGGTCAGTGAAAAAATATTCTTTATCTTCTTGAGAGCTTAGAGATAAAATTTAGCAAATTTGGTTATGTCATGGATATGGAAAATGAGTGCTGGATCCCCCTACCAATGACTCAATGTAATATGAAAGTGAGGGGAAGAAGCGATCTCTGTTTAGTTTGTCTAATGGTAGAGGGTCAAATCTTTTCCTCTAGACGGCCAGTTGAGGGTCAGATGTCCTCCTGTTTAGAAACTGAGGTCTTATTTAGAGTTTGGTGGACAAGGTACAAATTGTGGCAGACTCCAGTGTTTGCAAAACTCCTGGTTCTCTCCTCTGTTTAGAGTCAGGGGAACCACCAAGTTTACAATGACAGAGGCTATGCTGGCTCTACCAGAGGAAACCTTTGGCTGATGCCCCATCGGTCCATAGACATCAGACCATTCCTTTTATTGAGGAAGGGCATTAAAACATCCTGTTTTCCTATTCAGGACAACCGTGGAAAGTCTGGCCGTCCCGAACAGGAAATACAGCTATTTACCTCCTTGTGCTGGGGAAATAAACATCCATTTAACCAGGGCCATACATTATTTTGCTTTTCAACCACAAACTCCTTCTTTCAGTTTCTTCACTAAATTCATTGTGGCAGTGACTCTGCTGAAAGCACAGATATATCGGCCTGTTGAAGATCTCTAAAGGTGACAGGATGTACTTCGCCAGCACAGATAAGTATGTACCTTCACTTATCTAGTGGAATCAGGTACAACCCCCAATCAGGCCGCCGTTTAATATGTCAAGACGGGACACCTTGTGTCCGTAATTGCAGGACTCATTTGTCCCTTGCACGGGCCCAGATATTTAAGAACTGACTCAGTGCCATGGGACCTTTGATGCCCTCAAGCTGTAATTCACAATAACTTTCTCTGTCAGCCCTCAACTCTGTCACATTGCGTATCACTTGGAAACTTATCCAGGAAAGGTGTCACCCTCATCCCTTGGCTTTTGACACTGAATCCATACTTGGCCTTCGCCGAAGTATTTTGCGCTTTTCATCTATGACTGCCTCCCTGTTTAGGGGAATGTTTTCAATGTATATGCCATCCATCCATGCCTACAACCCTATTTAAATTGGACTCGGCTCCTTGAATATATCGGTCTTTGTACTGGATGGCTTCTGCCACCATCAAATTATATCCAGCGCCCTGACAAAGGTGTCTCTTTCAATCTGAGCTTTTTCTCACCGAAACGTGCGCTGGCGCATTACGTTGATCTTTTTTTATGATTGTCAGAAATGTAATGCTGATGAAATTGATATATGTACAGGATACGCATTGAATAACATCAATACAGATCATTTTGTGATACATGCCAATAGATGAATAGGTATTTTTAATGATGTTAGTTTGGAGTATGAATAATGTTTTTAACGTGTGGACTGGATGCGTTTTGTTTGAATGATTTTGCATGAGTGGTATTGTGTCGGAGTCTGGAGTTTGATTTGGACTTTTAAGATAGGGAGCCCGAAATTGTATTATAGATATAGATATTTATTTATAAAATATATATATATATATGTTTTGAAGAGGGCTGTCTCATGAGAGTGACTATTGTTTAAGTTATACCTAACATAAGAATTGAAGAAGGCTGTTTCTCTTTTTGATATACAGTTTTTCTCCTGCTGTTGTCTTCTCCTTATTTCAGTTTTCAGGGGCCTCTTATGTGTAAAACAGCCCCCGAACTCTACAGAATCCCCGAGTCTCTTGCAGATTTAACATAAGAGGATATCTAAAACTGTAGTTTGCACAGGCAAGTACAGAGAATTATGTAGGAAGGATATTTTTAAGAAGAATTAAATGTCATTAGCATTTTAATTGATTTTTAACTCCAGAGCCCCCTTTTATTAGCTCTAAATGCAAGTTGAACAATGTAGGGGCCAATATGGATTCGAAATGGACATTGCAGTTCATTGTGATCTTTTGTGAGACACAATCCCCTATTTTGACTGGTTTTTGACCAACTGTTGCTCTGGAGGAGGGGAATCAGCAACAAAGAAAAAATGCAACTTGACCAATGAATTATTTAACAGCTCAAATGTAGATTATCATTGTTTATTACAAAGATGCTTAGATGCATAGTATAGCTAGAAATATAGAGACCCTCCCACGCACATATGCCATACATTTGACATATTCATTTTATAACAAAGACATAATAAAAATAATACGCAAACAGCGATAGACCCTAAGGCCCATTTCAGTCCTGTTTAATGGATCATCAGGCCCCTCATCAGGACAAAGTGAAAGTCGCAAATATCTTCTGTTACTTCTGCTGCTGGAAATGAAGAAGACACAGTTTATGGCACCATCTAACGTATTATAAGACAGCCAAGTGGTATCATGACAATTGACTGTCTTATAATATGTTTGACACTCACAGATGCCCCATTTGTGGTACATGGCATAGTCTTGTGGTTCCCTATGTGGTTCCTAAAAGTAGGTAATTTGTAATAGCTTGAAATTCGGCCTTAGCGGAGTGTTGCACATTTTGAATCATCAGTATGCTGCTTATTCATTTTTTTGCAGGTGCATTATAAAATCCCTCGTTAACTAGAGTTCAGAGAGAAGCAAAAGAGTGTTTACCATGTAGCTTTACACTCAAGGAGATCAAATGCAATATTTTTTAGCTAAATTTGAGTTTTGCTGCAGATTCTGGGTAAAAAAAAAACATTGAGGGATTAACAAAGGCCACACCTCCTTGGACTCCCTCGGGTGTCTAGTTTTCAGAACTATCTGAGTTTGGTAGGTTTACCTAGATGGTCGCCGAGCCCAGGACCAAAAAGGCAGGGGACTCCCTTACAAAACAAGATCTTTTTGCGATATATAATTTTGATCTCTCCACAATAGGTTTTGGGCCCTTCCCTGTCACAGGCACTTGACCCACCAAAACAAGTGAGGTACTATTTTTTCGGGACACCGGGGGGAACGCTGTGTGGTAGGAAATTTGTGTCAGCCCGGTGATCCCACAACTTTCCCACACGAAATGTGAGGAAAATGTGATTTTGCTTTGCTAAATTTGAGGTGTGCAGGGGATTCTGGGTAAGAAACCCTTGGGGGATCCATGCAAGGCACAACTCCCTGTACTCCCCAGGGTGTCTAGTTTTCAGAAATGTCTGGGCTTGGTAGGTTTCAGTAGATGGCCATCGACCCTTGCAAAACCAGGTCATTTTGTGATAAATAATTTTGATGTCTCCACAATAAGTTTTGGGCCATTTCCTGTTGCAGGCACTAGACCTACCCACACAAATGAGGTATCATTTTTATCGAGAGACTTAGGGAAATGCTGGGTGCGTGAAAATTTGTGGCCCCCGCAGATTCCAGAACTTTCCATCACAGAAATTTGAGGAAAATGCGTTTTTTTTGGACAAAGTTTGGGGTGTGCAAGGGATTCTGGGTAACAGAACCTGGATTCCCCTGTGTGTGTCTAGTTTTAAAAAATGTACAGGTTTGCTAGGTTTCCCTAGGTATTTCTAAAGACAATGGTCCCTAGACAGTCAAAATGAGGTGCGAATTAATATAGACCAATTCAGTACTATATTCTTTGTCCAGCCGGACAGATTTTTAATATTACACAGTGAAAATATAACACAAAATAAGGGAAAGAAATTCCAAGTGGGACACAGCCTGCGTCCTACTAACATAGACAAACAACATTAGGTGAAAGAGTGAGGCAAGGGAAGGCTTGTCTGCATTTAAGTTGGATAAAATTTCAGCAGACAGAATACTGTGAAGACACCATTACAATTTCATCATTACATTATAGTCAATGTATATGGTGTACATTATGTCGACGACGTTTCGATCCCTTAATTAATTAGTGGGATCATCTTCAGGACATTTATGATGACATGCCTGTATTTATATAACATTGAATTGAAAGGGGAGGAAAATGGGGGGAAAAAAACAATAAAGACACAGAATTACAAAAAGAGCACTTACAAATCAAAACAGTTTTATAAAAAGGTTCTAATCCGTAAATGAATTCAGGCGTGCGTAATATAAAAAGAAATTGGCCGTGTATCAAACGGTTACAGAGGTACAGAAGAAAACCAGAAAACATGTCGCATGTTTTGGTAGAAAAAGAACCAAGTGACTAGAAGGATGGCCGTGGAACAGAACCGAAAATTAAGTGCCTAATTAGTGACATATGCGCGCGCCACAGAACATCACGTAAGCATGGTGATTAGAGGAATAAAGGTCCAACCAAAGGGTTGGATAGTACAGCTCTACCATCCACAGATGCTAAATGTACTTTGAATGACCTTTGGGGTTTACCCCAACTCACTGGTCACGCTAAATGTGGAGATTGCATTGTTTTGGGCCATTTCCTGTTGCTGGCACTAGGCCTACCCACACAAGTGAGGTACCATTGTAATCGGGAAACTTAGGGGAACACAGAATAGTAGAACAAGTGTTATTACCATTTGTCTTTCTATGCATTTCTGCCTTCCAAATGTAAGACAGTGTGTTTGAAGGCCTGGCAGCGAAAGGGTTAAAAAATGATTAAGGAGTTGAAATACTGCATTTGTATCATTCTAAGTGAAAAAGACAAGAAAAAAGTAGATATCATTTTGCAAATGGCCATTCTTTTTCAAACCCTACATTTCAAAATCTGATTTTTGAGAATGAAAAATAATTTCCATTTCTTCAGTATGCTGTTATACTACGCCCACTTCGCCCAAATGTGGCTCTAGCCATTTGTTTTCATTATAGTTTACAACCCTGCAGGCTGCTTGAAAACTGGGAAATGTGCTGAAGGAACTAAAACACTTAGCTCCTCTCAGCCAATGCGATTCTAATTTCCGATTCAGTTTCAATCACAGAACTGCTTGACAAAACCAACAATTGTAATACATAAATTTTTATTCTGGAACAAACTGAGAAACAATGGGAAATATTTCCACAAAACCAAACCTGTATTGTGTTGGACCACGCAGGTCTGGTGTTGATCTACCCCGAGTATTGTGCTGTGGGCAAAAATTCCTATGGAACTTTGAATGGGAATTTAAAGTTTAGACACCATTTTGGCCAATCTGCACAAAACATTCCAGGAAAAGGAATATACTTATAAGAGATAAACACACTTTTCTTATACACTAACCAACTTAATAATAACTAGTAGTCACTGTGCGGCTATCCTTAACTATGAATTTTCTCTCTCTATCTCACTTCCTCTCACTTTCTCTCTCACCGCCTCTTTATGTTATTACTTCAATGTATATTTTGTACATATGTTAAGATTCTGTTTTGAGATAAAACATCTGTGTTTTTGTCAACCAGAATTTCCAAATGTATTGCTTGGCATTTTTAAACATATGCTGTATCTGAAGTACACATTTCTAAGACAAAAGTCATATTTTTTAAATATAACAAAACATAACATAACTACAAACGTCTTGTTCATGCCTCCGTAGGTTATCATATATACAGTTTCATCCTGGTGTATGTTGATTAAGGCTGTAAGAATCATATTTAATTAATACCCTGATTATCTCTCAAGAAAATGGCCTGTCAAAAACTGTCATACCCCAATTGGCTTACAACGTCTAATAGACACATTTAACAACTATATTATAGCGAATAGCCTACAAATGAATACAAAAAAAACTAAAATCATGATAATAGGTTACTCCAAACATGGTATTAGAGAATGGAAAGCAAATGGCGCAGCGACCGAATCTGTTAAAATGTATAAGTATTTAGGAATTACATTTGATGATAGATTAACTTTTAAAAACCATTTTAATATTTTAAGAGCAAAGGCTACTTCTCTTACATTTGCTTTTAGAACAACGCGCAATAAACTATTATGTCCCAGCAACGGGTTCCTACTTAAAACCGTGAAGTTAAGGTTCATTACTACAGTGGCCTATGGGTCTTTAATTTTCAGAGGCAAAGGCTCAAAATTCCTGGAAAGCTTGCAAATTACAGTCTTTAAGTCTATTTTCAATATACCGAACAACATTGGTCATGCTACTGTACGTCTAGGATTTGGCTTGACAAGCCAATCCCTAGTGGGAAAGTCAGCATTTTTAAAAAGTATATTTCTCTTGTTCTTCTCCTAACCGTGCACCTTAGACAATAAGTGGTGACCATTGGTGGTGCGTCCATTTGGGTGCTGGGGCGTTCCCCCACCTGCCACTAATGCCACATGCCCCCAGGGCCCATCGTTCTCGCTCTACACAGTACAGTACTAATGTCTGATGATTGTTGTGTTCAGTTAGTAAATCGAGTGAGTCGCACTCGCGCCGCGCGGCTGTTCCGGCGGGCCGGCACCTGACCGGGCCACGCCCACTTACCAGTGGTGGTGACTGACAGGAGACAACAAGCAGTGAGCGCAGCAATAGTGCGAATGTTCGGTTTTGGGCATGGTCATTTTTACGACCAGCCCGAACATGCGTTGTGAGAAGTTGGCCTGGTATATGCTGTTCACTAATTAAAGTGGACACCTTGCACCAGGGCAAATCGACTCTTATGGTAGATAGGTTTAAGACAACCTTTTAAAGAAAGCTATCCTAGTGGTAGCTGTGGAGAGCAGCCTTCAGGCTAAGTCTCGGAGGAATGTAAAGCAGCTTGTTTTACCATATAATCTCTTGAATCACCAAATGAAAAGATACCACACAGGTATATATATCAAATATATATGTATTTATTTCTAAATAACTCTCTACTAATCTCTTTATGAGATTAGAAGACAAACATATGCACAAATCAACGTTTCACAATAAGTTAAGCACAAAATATGGCTGGGGCCCTAGGGGCGTACCAGACCATATACTAAGTAAGAGACTTAGAAACAACGACTTGCAGGGAGACAAGGCCTAGGGCCTTCAGAAGTGCTGGGGCCTCACAAAACCACCCAAGGCAGGTAAGTAAAGGACCCACGGGGACGCGTGCAGTGTGGATACACAGGCGCGAATCGCCGTTAACTTCAATGGGGCAAGTCGCGGTTGGAAATAAAGAGTTTTAGGATACTTCGGGAGAACCTACAAGCAAGTCACTTACAGGGTAAGTAGTTCTAGGGCCCACACCCACAGGAGCACCGTAGTGCTGGAGTTACCTCACCCAGGGAAGCCGGGTGCACAGGTGTCCTTTGGTGTCGGGTCGCAGCGTCGTTTTCAATGGCGAACAAAGAAGACTTGCTGCTTGCGGGAGCTGAAGAAGTGTCCGGTGGAATCCAAGCCTGGATTCTGAAGAAGGATGACCTGAAAGCAGAGGGGACAGTGTTCAAAGTCACTTGGCAGTGACTCGGGGCAAGGAAGATGGATGCCCACCGTCGTCGAGTGATTCAGGTCGGTTGCGGGTGCCTTGACTCTTCAGCCACGTGGTCCAGGAGGCGTCGACGACGACCAGGAGCTGGATTCAGTGTGTCCCTCGACGTCTGCAGCTGACTGCGGTGTCGGCAACTCGATCGGAGCCAACAAGCCTTGGCAGCCGCAAGTCTCGGGGAGATGAAGAAAAGTCGATGGCGCAGACCAGCAAGGTCTGTGGAACTCACCCAGCGAGGGTAAGTCAGGGCAGGCCTGGAGCAACCAGGGGAGCCCTTTGGTTTCTTTCAGAAGTCTTCTGGAGACCCACAAGCCAGCGGGCAAGGGATCGCGAAGACACCTCGGGCGGAATCACTCAACAGGGGCCCACGGTCACACGGGATGGTGTAGGCCTCTGATCTTCGGAGGGATTCCTGCTGGAGGTCGGGACCACACGTGGTCCAAAGCACAAGTTCGTAGAACGTTGTGAAGGGGTTGCACTCGACAATAGTGCACGGTACCCAGGGGTCGCGGTTCCTCGTCACTCGTGGGGTCCACTTGCCTCAGCTTCGCTGGGGACTCACGATGGCCTTAGAGAAGTCAGGAAATCTACTTCTTGGGCTGCAGGGACTTCGGACTCCGGCGGGAGCGGCGTAGTTTGCGACCGTCGTTGTCGTTTTTGGTGCCTGCCAAGCAGGGAGTCACTCCTTGACTCCAAGGGAGATTCTTCTGTCTTCCAAAGGTAGTGGAACGTCGAAGGGCCAGGATTCTTCTGTAGAGCGTCGTCCAGGGGTTATCTGCTTTGCAATGGCAAGGTTCCCCTCTTATACTAAAAGAGGGGATGGACTAGCTCTATGACCCCACCTATGGGAGGGTCAAGGGAGGGGTGGCTACACCCACTTCCCTTTGTCCAGTTTCGCGCCAGAGCAGGGGCAGGTAGCCCCTGAGCTGGTTTGAACTGGCATATGCACAGAGGAGCCTTCTGCTCCCCCAGTGCAGGACTTCAAAGCACTCTAAGAGTGCACCCACCCAGCCCCAATACACTAAACCCTGTCTGGGAGGTGGTTACACCTCCCTGTGACAGGATGCCTATTGTTGGGCTTCCTCCACTGCGAGTTTCGGTCAACAGCAGGAGGGCAGCCCAGTGTCTGTGACTGGTGGCATCCATTTTGTGATGCCAGGGCTCTTTAGGATTCTACCGCGTTTCCACAGCAGGTACATGTCTTCTCCCTCTAGAAGGGTGGAATGCTACCCCCGCCGCCAAGATTGGCGGGGGGTAGTATTCCAAGATGTTTGACACCAAACACGACATGTTTTGATGCAGCCATTCCAAAGTTAGCATTTACCGCGAGGATATAATGCACTTAAGAGTATATGGTTTAACCGCATCCACAAACAGCACCAGAGAATGGACTCTGAGAACTGCAGAGGGGCCCTGCTCATGCAGAGGCACCCCCTCACATAGAAGCCAAGCACCCTGCCCTCAGGATTGATAGGGCCTGCCTTAGGGGTGACTGATAGGTTTATATGTGTGTGCAGGAGAGATATAGGAAACCTATATCTCAGTGAGGGGTGCTAGCACCACCTCACCCAGGCTGCAGTAGCAGGCCTGTGGTGTCAGATTTAGACTGCTTCCCAGGGGTGGCATAACACATGCTGCAGCCCCTGGGAGGCCTGTGAAGTACCTATGCCCTTGGCACCTAAGGTACCATATACTAGGGACTCATAAGGCACCACTGTATCCAATCACTAGTGCACCTAGAGTGCACTCCATGTCGTTTAGAGAGAACAGAGAGGCTGGGGCCCTGATTGGCAGGGACCCAGCCAGACTATAGCCAGAAACCAGTGCTAACATCAGAAAAAAAGTGGGGGCAACATAAGAGGCAGATCCTACTCTCCTACACAACCCCCCAAACGTAGGGACACTAAACTAACCTTGACCAGTTGAGTCTTCGTGTTCAAAGTGGAAATACCTTGAGAGTCCATCTGCATTGGCATGTTGGGTCCCAGGCCTATGTTCCACTGTATAGTCCATCCCCTGTAGGGAAATGGACCACCTCAAAAGTTTTGGGTTTTCACCTTTCATCTGCTTTAGCCATAGGAGGGGCTTGTGGTCAGTCTGAACTATGAAGTGAGTACCAAACAAGTATGGCCTCAGCTTCTTCAGGGCCCATACCACAGCAAAGGCCTCCCTCTCTATAGCTGACCAACGTTTCTCTCTAGGGGTCAGCCTTCTGCTAATAAAAGCTACTGGCTGGTCTTGACCTTCATCATTCAGTTGAGACAGTACAGCTCCCACACCCAGCTCAGAAGCATCTGTTTGGACAATGAACTTTTGGTGTAGTCTGGACTCTGTAAGATGGGGGCAGTGCACATGGCCTGCTTTAGGTCTTCAAATGCCTTTTGACAGCTAGCTGTCCACTGAACCTTTTTGGCATTTTCTTAGAGGTAAGATCATTCAAGGGGGTCACTATAGATCCATATCCCTTGACAAACCTCCTATAGTACCCAGTCAGGCCCAAGAAGGCTCTCACCTGTGTCTGGGTGGTTGGAGCAACCCATTCCATTATGGTTTGGATTTTGCTCTGTAAAGGCTGAACCTGGCCTCCACCTACAAGGTGGCCCAGGTACACAACCTGACTCTGCCCTATCTGGCACTTGGTGGCCTTGATAGTGAGGCCTGCTTTCTGCAGGGCCTCCAAAACATTTCTGAGGTGGACCAGGTGATCCTGCCAGGAGGAACTAAAGACAGCAATATCATCTAGATAAGCTGAGCAATAAGTTTCCATCCCTGCCAGAACTTTATTCACCAACCTCTGGATTGAAAAATGCACCTGCCACTTTTCAAAGGGCATCACCACAAAGTGGTAGTGCCCACCAGGGGTCGAAAATGCTGTTTTGGCTTTTGCATCATCAGCTAATCTGATTTGCCAGTAGCCAGCTGTTAGGTCAAATGTGCTTAGATATTTGGCTGAGGCCAAAGTATCAATCAGCTCATCTGCCCTTGGTATGGGATAGGCATCAGTCCTAGTGACTGCATTGAGGCCTCTGTAGTCTACACAAAACCTCATTTCTTTCTTACCACCCTGGGTATGAGGCTTGGGTACCAGGACTACTGGGCTAGCCCAAGGGCTATCTGAAGGCTCAATCACGCCTAACTCCAACATTTTCTGGACTTCAGTCCTGATACAGTCCCTGACATGGTCAGGTTGCCTGTAGATTTTATTCTTGACAGGCAGACTGTCTCCAGTGTCCACCTCATGGGTGCACCAGGTAGTCTGACTAGGGGTCAGGCTAAACATATGTCTAAACTGTTGCAGAACTTGTCTGCACTCAGTTTGCTGATGGTCAGTGAGGCTGCTTGCCAAAGCAACACCATCTACTGACCCATCATCAGGGTTCTGAGAGAGCAGGTCAGGGAGAGGGTCACTCTCCTCCTCCTGGTCCTCATCAGTTGCCATGAGCAAGCCCATGTCAGCCCTGTCAACATATGGCTTTAATCTGTTGACATGAAGCACCCTTAGGGGGCTCCTGGGAGTTCCAAGATTCACCAGATAGGTGACTTCTCCCTTCTGTTCAACTATTGTATGGGGGCCACTCCACTTGTCCTGGAGGGCTGCTGGGGCCACAGGCTCCAACACCCACACTTTCTGTCCTGGCTGGTATACAGTCAGCACAGCCTTTGGTCATGCCAAGCTTTTTGCAATTCTTGGCTGGCCTCCAGGTTTTTGGTTGCCTTTTTCATGTACTCTGCCATCCGGGAGCGGAGACCAAGTACATAGTCCATCACATCTTGTTTGGGGGCTTGAGAGGTAACTCCCAGCCCTCTTTTACCAAACATAGTGGACCTCTCACAGGATGCCCAAACAGAAGCTCAAATGGGCTGTAACCAACCCCCTTCTGTGGAACCTCTCTGTAGGCAAACAACAGGCAAGGAAGAAGAAGGTCCCATTTCCGCCTAAGCTTCTCTGGGAGTCCTTTAATCATTCCTTTCAAGGTTTTGTTGAAGCGTTCAACTAAACCATTGCATTGTGGGTGATAGGGGTGGTGAACTTATAAGTTACACCACACTCCTTCCACATTGCTTTCAGATATCCTGACATGAAGTTGGTACCTCTGTCAGAAATGACCTCCTTTGGAAAACCCACTCTGGAGAAAACTCCAATGAGGGCTCTTGCCACCACAGGTGCTGTGGTGGTCCTCAGAGGAATTGCCTCTGGGTACCTGGTGGCATGATCCACTACCACCAGGATACATCTGTGCCCAGATGCAGTCTGAGGGTCAAGGGGACCAACAATGTCAATCCCTACCCTTTCAAAGGGTACCCCCACCACAGGTAGTGGTATCAGGGGGCCTTTGTTGTGCCACCTGCCTTACCACTGGCTTGGCAAGTGACACAGGAGCGACAAAACTCCTTTGTGTCCTCTGACATATGTGGCCAATGAAAATGTGGAACAAGCCTGTCCCAGGTCTTGTTTTGGCCCAAGTGACCTGCTAAAGGGATATCATGTGCTAAGGTCAAGAGGAACCCCTAAACTTCTGAGGTATTACCAACCTCCTGGTGGCTCCAGGGGCTGGGTCTCTACCCTCAGAATATAGGAGTCCCTCATCCCAATAAACGTTATGGGACCCACTAGCACTCCCAGCAGCCTCAGCAGCAGCCTGCTGTCTGAGGGGTTCAAGAGAGGGGCAGCACTGTTGCTCCTTACTCAGATCTTCCCTGGAAGGGCCCCTGCCCCCAAGAACTCAACCTGGTCAGGTTCAAGTCCCTCTGGGGCAGTTCCTTCTTCAGGTTCTGCTTCACCTCCCTCTGGAAGTGAATCCTTGATCTGAGACAGAGGGGAAGGCACTGCCTTAACCCTACTGCTCCTCCTCTTGGGAAGCATCTGGTCCATTGTTCCAGGATCCAGAGCTGGTTCAGTGTCATGCATTCTTGCTTGTGACCTGGTCACAGCAAATACCTCTGCAGGGATGCCCAACATCTCAGCATGAGTCCATAACTCTACTTCAGACCAGGCTGAAGTCTCTAGATCATTGCCCAATAGACATTCTACAGGGAGGTCTGCACTGACTACAACCTTCTTGAGGCCAGTTACCCCTCCCCAGGAGAAATTCACAACTGCCAGACTATGGTTGGTCTGGACATTGCTTGCATTGGTCACCTGGTACATTTCACCCAGGATGATCTGTCCAGGGTCCACTAGGTCCTCTGCCACCATGGTGACACTAGCACCTGTGTCCCTAAATGCCAAAGCCTGTTTGCCATTTATCAAAGGCTGCTGTTTGTACTTGCCCAGATTACTGGGGCTTACTAGGAAGGACATATCAATGTTTCCCTCACAAATCAGCATTGCCTGAGTGGTCACTCTGACTAGGTCAGAATCCACTTCAGAACCCAGGGTCAACCCTACTACACCCTTATTCTGTGTACCACCTCCACCAGTAGCTGAGCTAGGGGGCACAGTTGCCTTAGGGGCAGGAGTGGTGGTGGTTTGGTCTTTGGACTTGGTACAATCAGAAGTCCAGTGCCCTTTCTGTTTACAGAATTTGCACCAGGGCTTCTTTTGGCCTTTTCCCTTGTTGGACTGTGACTCCCCACCAGATGCAGATTTTTGGGGCCCTTGTGAAGACTTCTGGTCTTTTGACTTATCCCCACCTTTCTCAGAGCCTTTAGGATCTTGCTTCTTAGTGTCACCCCCTTGGTTCTGGGTTTTCTGCCTCACCCTGGTTCTGACCCATTTGTCTGCCTTCTTTCCCAATTCTTGGGGAGAGGTCAGATCAGAGTCCACCAGGTACTGATGCAACAACTGGTTCTGGCAATTATTTAGGATCTGTTCTCTCATCATCAGATTATACAATCCCTTGAAATCAGTAACCCTACTGCCAACCAGCCAACCCTCTAGAGCCTTGGTTGCACAATCAACAAAGTCAGTCCAGTCCTGAGTCTGTGCCTTCTGGGTATCTCTGAACTTTAACCTGTACTGCTCAGTGGTTAAGCCAAACCCATCTATCAGTGCACTCTTCAGGACCTCATAATCATCAGCATCCTCCTCTCTAACAGTGAGGAGCTTGTCTCTTCCTTTATCTGAAAAGGAGAGCCACAAGATTGCTGCCCACTGCTTTGGGGGACCTGCTGTACTCTACAGGCCCTCTCCATAGCAGTTATCCACTTGTGGATATCATCCCCACTCTGGTAGGGAGGAACAACCTTGCTCAGGTTCCTATGGTCAGGAATATATTCTCTGCCTCTAGGGACACTGTTGCTGCCACCAGGGGGTTCTAACCCCTCTTTTCTAGAAGCTCTCTGGATCTCCAGGGCTTCCCTATCCAGTGCCAACTGCTTGGTTCTGAGGGCCACTCTGGCTTCCTCATACTGGAGCAGTTTGCACCTTCTCTCAGAGGAGGTCTCTCTTAAGGAAAAGTATGAGCTCCTCTGCTTGACAAATTCTCTGCCAGAGTGATAAGAGTGGTCAGATTCCCTGGAAGGGGATCTGTGCCTCTCCTCCTCTCTGTCAGTTCTCTTAGGGAGAATTCCTCTGTCCTTTTCAGGCCCCTTGGAGCCTGGCCCTTCAATCACAGAGTCTTGGTCATTCTGATTTTCATCATCTGACCCAGATACTATGACTGACCCACCCACTGATTCAAACCCTTTAGCTCCTAGAGCCAATCTCAGGTCATCTGCTGTCAGCAGATCTATCAGGTGCAGGGTTGAGGGACTCTGTCCTATCCTCAGGTGTCTGTCAACACACATGGCTCTCAAGTCAGAGAAAGCCATGTCCTTATACTGAGGCTGAGTGGATCCACTGGGTCCACCCTTTAAGGACATTCTAGTGTTGTGCAGTGTTGTACTACCTACACTAGTTTGTGGCCTACTGATCCTAGCTTGAGCTGTGGAAAGGGTGTGCTATCCCTTGGCACACAGCTCTAAGTTCAGTAGAACTTATTGATACTAAGCTTGACTTTATATGTACCTTGAGTACCTATAATGGTTTTCAGTTAGTAATTCAAATAGAGATTTTCTGGTAAAACAATGGCAAGCTGGAATCCCACACGCTGCCCACCAATGTGAGAAGTTGGCCTGGTATATGCTGTTCACTAATTAAAGTGGACACCTTGCACCAGGGCAAATCGACTCTTATGGTAGATAGGTTTAAGACAACCTTTTAAAGAAAGCTATCCTAGTGGTAGCTGTGGAGAGCAGCCTTCAGGCTAAGTCTCGGAGGAATGTAAAGCAGCTTGTTTTACCATATAATCTCTTGAATCACCAAATGAAAAGACACCACACAGGTATATATATCAAATATATATGTATTTATTTCTAAATAACTCTCTACTAATCTCTTTATGAGATTAGAAGACAAACATATGCACAAATCAACGTTTCACAATAAGTTAAGCACAAAATATGGCTGGGGCCCTAGGGGCGTACCAGACCATATACTAAGTAAGAGACTTAGAAACAACGACTTGCAGGGAGACAAGGCCTAGGGCCTTCAGAAGTGCTGGGGCCTCACAAAACCACCCAAGGCAGGTAAGTAAAGGACCCACGGGGGACGCGTGCAGTGTGGATACACAGGCGCGAATCGCCGTTAACTTCAATGGGGCAAGTCGCGGTTGGAAATAAAGAGTTTTAGGATACTTCGGGAGAACCTACAAGCAAGTCACTTACAGGGTAAGTAGTTCTAGGGCCCACACCCACAGGAGCACCGTAGTGCTGGAGTTACCTCACCCAGGGAAGCCGGGTGCACAGGTGTCCTTTGGTGTCGGGTCGCGGCGTCGTTTTCAATGGCGAACAAAGAAGACTTGCTGCTTGCGGGAGCTGAAGAAGTGTCCGGTGGAATCCAAGCCTGGATTCTGAAGAAGGATGACCTGAAAGCAGAGGGGACAGTGTTCAAAGTCACTTGGCAGTGACTCGGGGCAAGGAAGATGGATGCCCACCGTCGTCGAGTGATTCAGGTCGGTTGCGGGTGCCTTGACTCTTCAGCCACGTGGTCCAGGAGGCGTCGACGACGACCAGGAGCTGGATTCGGTGTGTCCCTCGACGTCTGCAGCTGACTGCGGTGTCGGCAACTCGATCGGAGCCAACAAGCCTTGGCAGCCACAAGTCTCGGGGAGATGAAGAAAAGTCGATGGCGCAGACCAGCAAGGTCTGTGGAACTCACCCAGCGAGGGTAAGTCAGGGCAGGCCTGGAGCAACCAGGGGAGCCCTTTGGTTTCTTTCAGAAGTCTTCTGGGGACCCACAAGCCAGCGGGCAAGGGATCGCGAAGACACCTCGGGCGGAATCACTCAACAGGGGCCCACGGTCACACGGGACGGTGTAGGCCTCTGATCTTCGGAGGGATTCCTGCTGGAGGTCGGGACCACACGTGGTCCAAAGCACAAGTTCGTAGAACGTTGTGAAGGGGTTGCACTCGACAATAGTGCACGGTACCCAGGGGTCGCGGTTCCTCGTCACTCGTGGGGTCCACTTGCCTCAGCTTCGCTGGGGACTCACGATGGCCTTGGAGAAGTCAGGAAATCTACTTCTTGGGCTGCAGGGACTTCGGACTCCGGCGGGAGCGGCGTAGTTTGCGACCGTCGTTGTCGTTTTTGGTGCCTGCCAAGCAGGGGAGTCACTCCTTGACTCCAAGGGAGATTCTTCTGTCTTCCAAAGGTAGTGGAACGTCGAAGGGCCAGGATTCTTCTGTAGAGCGTCGTCCAGGGGTTATCTGCTTTGCAATGGCAAGGTTCCCCCTCTTATACTAAAAAGAGGGGATGGACTAGCTCTATGACCCCACCTATGGGAGGGTCAAGGGAGGGGTGGCTACACCCACTTCCCTTTGTCCAGTTTCGCGCCAGAGCAGGGGCAGGTAGCCCCTGAGCTGGTTTGAACTGGCATATGCACAGAGGAGCCTTCTGCTCCCCCAGTGCAGGACTTCAAAGCACTCTAAGAGTGCACCCACCCAGCCCCAATACACTAAACCCTGTCTGGGAGGTGGTTACACCTCCCTGTGACAGGATGCCTATTGTTGGGCTTCCTCCACTGCGAGTTTCGGTCATCAGCAGGAGGGCAGCCCAGTGTCTGTGACTGGTGGCATCCATTTTGTGATGCCAGGGCTCTTTAGGATTCTACCGCGTTTCCACAGCAGGTACATGTCTTCTCCCTCTAGAAGGGTGGAATGCTACCCCCGCCGCCAAGATTGGCGGGGGTAGTATTCCAAGATGTTTGACACCAAACACGACATGTTTTGATGCAGCCATTCCAAAGTTAGCATTTACCGCGAGGATATAATGCACTTAAGAGTATATGGTTTAACCGCATCCACAAACAGCACCAGAGAATGGACTCTGAGAACTGCAGAGGGGCCCTGCTCATGCAGAGGCACCCCCTCACATAGAAGCCAAGCACCCTGCCCTCAGGATTGATAGGGCCTGCCTTAGGGGTGACTGATAGGTTTATATGTGTGTGCAGGAGAGATATAGGAAACCTATATCTCAGTGAGGGGTGCTAGCACCACCTCACCCAGGCTGCAGTAGCAGGCCTGTGGTGTCAGATTTAGACTGCTTCCCAGGGGTGGCATAACACATGCTGCAGCCCCTGGTAGGCCTGTGAAGTACCTATGCCCTTGGCACCTAAGGTACCATATACTAGGGACTCATAAGGCACCACAGTATCCAATCACTAGTGCACCTAGAGTGCACTCCATGTCGTTTAGAGAGAACAGAGAGGCTGGGGCCCTGATTGGCAGGGACCCAGCCAGACTATAGCCAGAAACCAGTGCTAACATCAGAAAAAAAGTGGGGGCAACATAAGAGGCAGATCCTACTCTCCTACATGCGTACTACTGCCTTCCCCTTAGGAGAGCGAGGGCCTAGGGACCGAGGGTTGCTTGCTTCATGCAGCAGCCCCCGGCCCCCCGGTCTCCTAATGGGCAGGGGGCATCTCTGCTCTAGCCAATCCTAGCGCCAATCACTGTGTGGCTTATGTGAAGCCATGCACAGTGATTGGCCATTTCTGCAGCCTACTGCTCGTCGTGGCTCGGACCACAGTCCACCTCGCCGCGCCTGCAAGGCCGCAACTGCATCCGTCTTTGGCCAGAGACTGCAGTATCGAAGAGAGAGAATCACCGCTGCTCGTCACTAATGTAAGTTCACTATTTTTGTCTATATTTCTTCATGCATACCGTCCATACGCGAGCCTGATTCGGTCTGTTTTTTTTATCACATGTGGCAGGCCAGTCGTCTTGACGGTACCAGTCTGTAGAGCTTGGTGACAGACAGGCTGTGTCGTGTCGGTCAAAGGGTCATCATAGTTCTGTTATACTTAACATCCACACTGACTGCGCCCACGTGTGTTTTGTCTACGCTGGTAAAAGTGCTGCCTCGGGAGGCGTAAAAGATACACAGCCCTTCAAGTACTGAACTTTTCAGTTTTCACGCACTCAAGCCATGCTTCTTCGTCGCTTGATTTGCCACATGGTACTTACTCACTCCTGCCATCTATCCCTGTTCTCACCCCTGCATTTACTATGCACTCCTGTACACACCGTGCACCCCTCCACCACTCCCTCCCCTCACCCCCTGCATTCTCCCCTACTTATGCTCACACTGTGCATTCCACCGTCACCACTGTACTGACCCTCGTGCACGCCCTCCTGTACTCCTAGACATACTGTGCATGCAAACTTCCGCCCTGCACTCTCCCTTCTGCACTGTCCTGTCCTTCTGTACAGATGATGCATGACTCCATCATTACTGTCAACAACAAGATCCCTTTGGGCTCCTTTACAAAGCATACAGGTACATCCAGTTAACACACACACACTGTCCAAATCACCAGCATACATAAGAAACCAAAACAATAATATAAAAATATATTATATTTTATTCTATATGATCCTAGTGGGATTCAAAGTATACAAAAATAAAAATGCGAATTCATTTTAAAACATATGTATCATCAAACTGCATCAAATAATCAAGAGAGATTAAAAACAATTCCTCGAAAAACTGATGGACCCCGGAAGTGCTTGGGTGCTCAATCGACACAAAGCGACGCGTTTCGGTGGTATGTTCTAATTCACCACCTTCTTCAGGCTTAATATATATGTCCTCCCTTAATTTTCCTCCTTTTGTTTCCTTTCCTTCTTTCAATCATTGAGAGAATTCGGAAGGCACTGGAGCACGCCAGGAGACTTTTTATGTCCCGGCGATTTGTTGCGGAACGGTACGCGTCTGTCTTGGAAAAAGCAGTGCCTAAGCCCGTTGTGAGGAGAACGAATCGACTAAGAAATATATGGCCATAGCTCCAGTGGCGGTTTTGAGAAGTGAACGAGCGAAGATTGATTTATACTCTTGCTATCGCCGTTTTTATTCGTGAACAAAACATAAAAAAAAGAAGGAAAGGAAACAAAAGGAGGAAAATTAAGGGAGGACATATAGATCCATACCGCCATTCTATACATAGTGTGGTTTGAAGGAGATAAGCAACTACATTGGAGGAAGAAATAGATCTCCCCTTGTTTTTCACGCATTATCCTACGGATTATATGGAGATATACTGATTTGTTATATTAAGCCTGAAGAAGGTGGTGAATTAGAACATACCACCGAAACGCGTCGCTTTGTGTCGATTGAGCACCCAAGCACTTCCGGGGTCCATCAGGAAAGAAAATAATATGACCAAGTGTTGACCTAGTATTGTTTTAATACTTGGTGTGCCAACATCGTTTTTTTTATGGTTCCTATGTCTCCAATAAGTGTTACAGTCTTTTAGATTGTGTTTTTCGAGGAATTGTTTTTAATCTCTCTTGATTATTTGATGCAGTTTGATGATACATATGTTTTAAAATGAATTCGCATTTTTATTTTTGTATACTTTGAATCCCACTAGGATCATATAGAATAAAATATAATATATTTTTATATTATTGTTTTGGTTTCTTATGTATGCTGGTGATTTGGACAGTGTGTGTGTGTTAACTGGATGTACCTGTATGCTTTGTAAAGGAGCCCAAAGGGATCTTGTTCTTGACAGAAGTGTCTAATTTTGGTGTCCTGTCCCGTTGGTGACTGGGACCCCTCTCTTCTATTTTTGACTCCGTCATTACTCCATCGGCCCCTGGACTGGCCCGCCTGTACTGTCCTCTCCTTTTGTACAGGCTATGCATTCATTCACTAGTCCCTGCACTCGCCCTCCTACACTATCCTTTACTTTTGTGCAGATTACGTACTCCCCCGTCATTCGCTGCACTCTCCTGTACCTTTGTAACGCTGCACATTCCGTTGTCAACCCCACCCCTGGTCCCGTGCACTCTTCCCTGCACTTCTATACAGACTGTCCATTTCGTAATCAGTCCATGGTCTCATTCCCTGCATTGCACCATCCCTCCCTTCACTCTGAGTGCACTCGCCCCTGTACTGAGTGTTCGTCGCGCCATCAGTGCTCACTCTCCTATATTCTCCTGTATTTTTAACCTCACTGTACATTCAGTGTTTTCCCACCCTGCACTCCTGCATACCTTGTATATTCCGCCATCTAGTCTTGCACTGCCCCCTGCATTCTCCTGTACTTCCACCACTGGCGGCTTTCTCCTCACCGTAAACAACTTTATTTTTAGTGCAGTGATACTGGTGAATTGGGGTGTTTGTACTGTTTGCCAGCTGAGATTTGCACATGTCTTTGTGTATTTTGCCAAGAGATGAGCTAGTCAGCTAAAGACGAACATAAACAATGGTAAATTAGGATTATTTTCAAGGGAGTGGGTGTTCGAGTCTCTCATTTCTTTTTAAACTGGTAAACAATATTTGTAGGTTGTAATGTTGGTGAATTGATTATTTAGGCATTATGAAAATATTATTATTAATAATACCTATCTTCCGAAATAGCAGCCACCTGCAATTTTATGTTGTGTATTCCCCGCCTCGTGCTCTTCAGACTCTTTCTGAAACCTGCAAACACTCGATGTTCCAACCTGATGCAAGAACAGTTTCATTTTATGATCATTTACGATCATTATCATAGAGTGTTTCATCTTCCAGCGCTCCGAGACCGGGCTTTCTCACACATTTCCACATGAAGGCCTCAAAGTGCTGATCTGTGCGTGCTGAATGAACACAGCAGTTTTTAAGTACAGGCAGTTTGAGTTTATCTGTCTCAAGATATCTTTTTTGCTTCAGAGTTAGAGAGTGCCACCACTAGATATGTTTGTATTTTTGTCAGCTAATCTGTAGCTGAAACAAAATTGTGCGAGCCTTAGCCGAATAGTTGTTGTGGAAATTCAACAGGTCTTTCTTATTTAAAAAAAAACATAGGGTTTTGCATTTTAAGAAGGCAGGTGTATTGGTCGGCTGTATAGTGTTCCAATCATGATATTACTTAGAGTGCCATAAGAGACAATATGGTATATTGGCAGAGGCCTATGGTGCACCCTTACTGCTATTGCAGGCACTTCTGCTGTTAAGAATTTAGGTCACTTGTAGTGTGTGTGTAACCCCGATCTATGTGTTAGGGAAGAATATGCTAAACCTGTTGTATGTTTATGTGTGTGTGTGTGTGTGAGAGAGAGAGAGAGAGAGAGAGAGAGAGAGAGAGAGAGAGAGAGAGAGAGAGAGAGCGCAAGCGAGCGCAGCTTGCACAATGGCGTCTGCTTGCACTGTTCCTTGCTGTTGGCCAAGCTTTGTCTGCTGCTGTGCTCCCTGTTACTTAATCTAGGTAAAGCCCATTCGAGTATACAGAAGCCAGACCTATTGACTTTGTTGCCATTCTTTACCATGCAGATGGGGTCATTTTTGTTTTGTTCTGGAATCTCAGCATCCCTGACTCTGTAATCTATGGTTGGCAAGTACTAGTACATTCAGAGGCACAGCGGGCGATGGTTGACCTGAGGCCCTCTAGGGGCTGCAGACAGAGAGGGGACAGGAGGGGAAGGGAGCCTATACTGCGCTGTGTCCCTCACAGCTGCCTCAAGCATGGTCTTCAGTCCTCACTCTCCCACCTACAAATCTCCGTGGCTGTGCCTCCTCACTCTCCCACCTACAAATCTCCCTCCATTTCCTACCGCTACACGCATGAGCCCTACTGGCTGTAACCGATGTCTTACATTTTAAGTCAAATAACCAAACTCTATCACAGTTGCACTTGTATTTCGTGTATTTAAGAACACCGTTCCGGTTTAAACATGGAAGTACCCTGTCTTCCGGTTCCTTGTCTTTGTGGATGTTCTGGGTGTCCGTACAGGCGTGTGTCGGTGTGGTTCTGCCTGCTCAGTTTACCTGTGCGTACATGCTTTTGCATCGTTCGTTGCTTCTACACCTGTGCATAGAAAACATTGAAGTGAATGCCTTGGTCCTCCTGTGTGCATTAGTTTTAGGTGTCCCCTGATCTGTGAAGCAGCGGGAGTTGCGTATTTCCATACTCGCTGTGTAAAACAGGGCGGAGTAGTGCCGAGTGCCTGCTCTGGCTCTGTGTGCATTAGTGTTGAAGGGTTGGTGCTTTGTGCAGTAGTAGGTAATGGGTGCTACCTGGTTAAGTATGCAAAAACGTGACAGTGCGACAGCCCTGCATGTGTGCAAGGGCCCTTTCTGATGTTAATGACTTCATCTCCCTTCTACGAAAAGGAACTGTTTTTGCGCCTAACCATCTGGGGTGCACTTATAGCCAAAGTGCCTTACACACAGCCTTTCTGTGTTATGGAATTGTACCTTCTGCAGTCACTGTTCTTGTTAGAACAGATTCACAATTGCTTTGTTAACCTTCCTGCTTTCTCAAATTTGCTTGAAAATGCACCATTTGCCCACTCTTTTTTCAAAATTTTCTTGGGGGGAGAACCCCTCCAAATCCCCCGTAAGTGGTTCAGGCTCACTCGCTACGCTCGCTCGCTACAATGCTGTACCACAATTGTTTTATGCCCCACTACTTTCAAATGTCACCAGCCGCCACTGGTGCTGACAAGAAATAATGACATATGATTATGCCAGTGCCTGGAGAAACTACTACACTGAAAGCCTTCAGACTATCTGTGGATTTGGGGGTCTCCTCAAAAGACCACCCAAAGGTGCAGGGTCACCCTTCGTCCACGGGTCCGGAATACAAACTGAGACCAACACTGGAGCACTGAGAGGAAGGATATTTATTTCAATCTCATGAGAGAGAGAGAGAGCATCAGCAACAGACACCTATAGCTGTCTGGGAGGCAATCTGCCAAGCACTTTGGTTCCACGTCTTATATACCCTTCATCCCCACCCTATGCGTGTATAGTAAAGAAAGAACACCATGATTATGAAAAGGGGGGATGTATACAGAAAACAATGAACACCATGATTATACAAAGGGAGACGTGTACAGTAAAACAATGAACACCATAATTATACAGGCAGAGGTCAATCTGATAAGTTAGCAGATGGTCACTGTTGGGCCCTCTGCAGGGCGTAGGTGAAACCCATAATTACACAACAAGCAGAGGTCAATCTGATAAGCTAGCAGATGGTCACTGTTGGGCCCCTGCAGGGTGTAGGTGAAACCCTTAATTACACAACAAGCAGACGACAATCTGATAAGTCTGAAGATGGTAGCTGTCAAGCCCTGTAGGGCGAAGGGCAGGGTGAGGACAGTAAGCGCAGGTGAACAGTCCTGTTAAACTGGGGTTTAGCAAGAGTTCAGTCAGATTGTGGCAAACAAGGGCATGGGCAGTCCTGCTCAACTGGTTTTAGCAAGAGTTCAGGCAGGTGGCGGCAGTGCAGGTCAGAAACAGGGCGTTGGTGGCAGTGCAGAGGTGAGGTGAATCAAGATGTGAAGCCACAGAGCGTTCGGGACCCCAGTAGAGAGGTCGTAATGGAGGATGAGGCGCAAAATGGCAGAGCTAATGGCAAGACAACAGATATACATTTCCACATATCAATCTGCAGACTTTTGGCCACTCGGATATAAGTAAAACCTCCCTTAAGGAGATATTAAATTGCGCAACCAATATACTATAATTTTTGATGGACAAGGAAACTCTTGGGGGGAAAGGTTTTCCTGGTCGGTTATCAATTAATTTAATAAATTAGAGCCTCAGCCATATCTATTGACAAAGCTAAAACCATCCTGTAGGGACCAATTGCTCAGGCTAAGATTTGGTAGATATCCAACAAAGGATGGAACTCCAGCATGGATACAACAAGCATTGGCATAGCCAATAGGTCTCGCCTTTGGGACCTTATAAGTGTTTAGTTATCCAGCACAATATCCTTGGTGCAACAACATCAACTGTTGCATGGCTAAACACTTATAAGGTCCCAAAGGCGAGACCTATTGGCTATGCCAATGCTTGTTTTATTATACAGCGGCTTGTTTATTACATGATAAAAAAAAGCCAAGATTTAAAAACATTGTTTTTTCATAACACATCCCAAGTCTTCTCTGCAGCAATAACGGTTCATTTATCCCAGGATTTTAATATTAGGGTGGGGGGTTCCAGTGCATCGCCAAACCATGTTTGAGTATTCTTTGGACTGGAAGAGGAGAGTGTGAGTGTCTTCAGGCCAGCGGTCTGAGCCGCATTTCTCAGCAGTAGGAAATGACCTTATGTTAATGTCTGCGCCAGATACAACGACTGGACGTCTTCAGGTAGCTAGAAATCACGAGAGCTGTCACGGATCTTTACCCCACACGCTACGTTTAGAGGGGTCAAACAACATTTTGTCGAGCAAATCCTTCCTGTTTGAAGTGATCGTTGCCAAGGTTTCAAAGATTACTCGGGAGGAGGGAGGATCCGCGCTGTGGATAACAGTGTAATGTTTCACCCCCTACCCCCCTTTCCCCTTTCTGCTCTTTTTACGGTGACTATGCGATGTCGTTTCCACAGCAAAATTAAAGTAGTGTTAAACAAATTTAATTTCATTGATTGCTAAAACCTACGTTTTCTAAATAAATGTGCACTAAAGGCACAGGTATTCTTTATGCTGGCAGGATAGATCACTGCGTTAAGAGTTTGCTGTTTAGAGTAACAATCACTTTTGTATAAAGCATCTTATACCACCTGCTGCCATCTCTAAGTGCTGTAAACAGTAGATGCTACTATTGCCCATTGCATTGGTACTCAGTTTACTGAGCTCAGACGGCTGGATGGCTGAGTGGGCCTTGCCGGCATTTGAACCTGCAGCCCAGCGCACGTTTCAGCTTAGTGAGCCATGCACCTGCTCATCTGCATCGGTGCTACCAGCAGTTTACTGGTTGGAAGCCCAGCAAACTTTTCATCAGTGTTAGGACCTTTCCATTTGGCGACGAGGCAATTCTGACGCGGGAGGAGCTTTAAAAATAAGTGTAACTACAAAACCAATCTACAGCAGCGATCCATTTACAATACGCCAAAGACCGTGGTTGCTCTAAGAATGGAGTCGAAGCTCTTTCCAGCACTTGGAACAATAGGAAATGAACTCAGCGAAAGGCAGAGGACAAACAGAGCATTGAAATGGCCGCCGGGGAGCGAGGTGGACGGACAGCCACACAAATCACCAGCAGGTCTTAATGAATATTGGGTGTGGGCATCGGGGTCAGCGCTGGGAAGGTGGAGGCCTCGTCGACTGTCCAACATCTGGGATTTTAGTTGTCATCCTGGCATGCCAAGCAAGCACAAACGAAAGAGTAAAAGGGGATTATCCTGACAATGAAATGAGTTACCGAATCTGGTGATAATGAAAAGCAGAAGCGCTCTAATTCTAGGCCGCAGTCCCCGAGTTGCAGGTACGTTTATAGCTGCAGGAGTAAAATGTTGGCGGGACGAACAGATGGCCTGCCGTCCATGAAACTCCATGCCGCCTAATCCCGCACGGCTTCCTTATCATCACTCCGTGCCCGCTCCAGAGTCGCTACTGATGCCATCTTGTTAAAACAAGCGCGGCCCCGCGGCCGCGAAAGTTAAAGAGTACTCGTGCATGCAGAGCGTTTGCCTTGCGGGAGCGAGAAGCGGCAGGCGCGATAATTACAAACAGATGGCGCCGCTGCTCACTCCCGCAAGGCAAACGCTCTGCATGCACGAGTACTCATTGCAAACAGTGCAAAACATGCACGAGTTTCCAAGAAAGTACAGAGCGATTCCAAGAGGTCCCTCCTAAGCAGCGCTTGCGCGCTGCGTAGGCGAGACCTAAAAATGGTTAACTAGCCGCTGCCGTCTATGTGGTGCCTCAGATGAAACTTTATTACACATGGGGGCCGATTACAAAGTCGTTCGGAAACTCTTCCGACCGAATCGGTTTTGGAATCGTTTCCGACCAAATCGGGTTCTGCGAGTCCGACCAACCGATTACGTGCTTCCGAACATCGTTCGGTTGGACTCGCGTTGACTTCAATGGGAGCCTGTGTTCCGAACGAGAACACAGGCTCCCATTGAAAAAAGGGGTGGGTGGGGAAAACCTTGCACCCTGTGACGGGCACCCCATGGTGCCTCTAAACTGTGCATGGTTGTAAAGAGGGGTCCCATGGGTACCCCCACGGGCCCCAACCAGAGGCCTACGGGTGAAGGGGGGCCTGCTACGGGCCCCCAAAGTCAGATTCCGACAGTTGTTTCGTGTCGAACAAACCGAATCGGAACGGCTGTCAGATTCGGAGATCGTAATCGCTCGTCAGTAACAGTGTCCATAGAGCTGTACGATTCGGCTCTGAACGACTCGTCTGTCCGAATGCCGATCGGAACCGATTCGAACAGCCCGAGCAGTTTCCTTGCATCGTAATCGGTCGGTCGGACATGTATCCGATTCGGTCGGAAACATAGGTTACGAATCGGATTCGCTGAATCTGAATCCCGTTCAGAGCCTTTCCGAACGCCATGGTGTGCATCTGTCCACGCTTATTTAAAGAGCGGCAAGTTTTGTTAAAACCTGCTTTTAATATCCATGGGGTGAGAACCTGCCAACAAGCAGCCTACTTCAGGTCCTCAGGTCAATCAGCCTACTTAACCACCCAATTTATTAAGTTCATTCATTTAACTGATCACATGCTGAATCACGCTGCAGAACCCCCAAAGTATGGTACACATGAAGGCTCCTTATCTAATATGCTGTAATCGTTTACAATATTTAGCACACATGCACTTTATTGCTTAGGACTCCCCACCACATCAGACTAATATGTATAAGCTTATATAAGATATAGCACACCAGACTTTGGTAGTGTGGATTATATTATCGCACGAACTGAAGCATTCTTAAGATTGACAATTTGTATTCCATAACATATTTTTATTGGTTTCGTTGGCTCTATTGAATGGTTTATAATGATGTGATCATTGAGAACTGCTTTTAATATATAATTTGAGATAATAACCCTATTCTACTAGATGTTAATATGCGTACACAGTATGTTTCCAGTACGGCATGTTACCCTCAAAACGTCATAACATCTGTAGAAATGTTGGTTTGAGTTTTATGGAATTCCCATGGTTATTGAAATAGTGTTTCCCCTGTAAATTATTTGCATGAAATAATGTGTTTTTGACCTCAATTTTCTAATTGTAATGATTTTAATTGATCAGACAATAAAGAGCTTGTTATAGTGGTTATCTGCATTTTAAATTGAAAGAGCATGATCACTTCTTCACTGAAGTGCAGAGCATGCCCAAATGTGCCAACACCTGAAGTATCCATGACATGAAGAGGCACATCAAGTATGACTAAAGCACCTTGGCATTGAGGCACACCAGCCCTGATATTATTGGCTACAATTGCCTAAGCCTCTACTGAGAACTGGGCATACGCAGGATTTGGAAGAACCTAGGAATTTGACACGAGTCTTGAGCTTTCAATTAAACTGATTCCAGAAAAAGCACAGCTTCAGAACTTGGTGAAGTATGGCACTCTTTTATAGCTCTGAGGTGCAAGAGCATTTTGTTCACAAACGAAATAAAACGAAGGCAAGGGCTCCTTGAGTGGACTGGGACCCAGTTATGCCCATCATGGGAATGGTGAAAATTTAGGTGTTGAGACTGGATCCTACTGGGTCCTTTTTTTGTTCTTGGTAGCCACCACTCAACATAATAATTTGGAAACTGTCTTAAAATATAAAAAACAAATTGAAAAGCTTAGAGACAGTACCTGGCTGATGTCAGCTCTCTCTTACAGTACCCTCACCAGTGGCGGCTCCTCCACTAAGAAGGAGGACCGTCGCCCCACTGCTGAAAAGGAAAACTAAAATGATAATAACGTATCGTTATTATCATTTTAGTTTTCCTATTGCACTCATTGGCTCTCGGGCGGGGCTGACCAGAGCGGGGGAAGGATTGGCTTGCACTCCCTAAGTGCGCACAACTGCTTGGCCGGCCCAAACAGTCATGCGCACTTTGCATCTACCCCACCACGTTGTAATGCACAGCCTGGTGATGAACATGCCCAGCCTCCTATTCCCCGTCTGAGTGCCGATCCACGGCGCTCAGACAATCACAATGCTGCATTGTAGAGTTGTGATTGGCTCAGGGGAGCCTGAGAGCCAAGGTGCTGTCTCCTGTTTCCTGCTGCCGGACCGGAGACAGGAAGAAGAGGATGGAGGAGAGGCGGCGGTCGTCAGTTTTTGAGTAAGTGTTTTTTTTTCTTTTTTCATCCACCCCACCACCCGGGTCAGACAGCAGCCGCTACTGACCCTCACTATCCTGTGTCAAAAGTGAGAGGAACACATAAAAATGAACAGCAAGTCTGAGTGAAGTGGGTGGGTGAGAGGGAGGGAGGAGAAGTAAGTAGTTGGGTGGCAGAGCAAAGATGTATTGAAGTCTAGATATAATTTTGTTTGATTACAGGAGCAAGAGCTATGCTTCCATTGTGGATGCTGTATTTTGGATTCTTCTGCTCGGTGATGGCAGATTAACTCACTGCATCCCAATATGGACTGGGAGGGTCTCAGAACTTAGCAGCAACAAGGGTACCTTGGTAGGACATACCAATCAGCATATTTAGGGTATATGGCAATCAATCAACATTACCAAAATCACTCAGGTCAACGGGATGGGGGATTTGAGCCCGCAAAAATCATCACTGTTTTCACACTTGTTGCTATGTTTCTACAGTTCAACAGATAGAGCTCTCTAGCTGCTTTGTCAATAACCGCCCCCCCCCCCCACACACACACACACACACACATCAACTAGACAGTACAGAGTGCAGCTAAAACATTTTCCTCTGAAAAAACACTTCTCATCTGATGGTTAATAATGACGACTGGCTTTTTGTAATCACCAACTCACTAAAGTCTCAAACCATGATAGTTGATGCAGTTGTTGATGCTATTATTATTCCACTTCTTAGCGACCTAAACCACATGATAACCTGAGACAATTCTGCCAGAATTGGAACCAGTAACCTGCAGGTTGCACACAGCTCTGTCTAGCAGATTATTTGACCCACTAGCCTATTTTACAGGCCTATAGGTGTGATCCCAGCTGAAACTCTTGAAAACTCTGCTCCGAGGAATATATTATCAGCTGTGGGTTACCGGTGACAAAGCATTACTGAGGAACTATAGAAAAGGGCAAGATCTAGAATACAATGTATGGACCAACAGAGCCAAGGAATACTCATTTCATTGTTTGATATTTTCAGTTGATGGTGTGGCATTAAGAAATAAGATCAGACACATCTCATGAAATATAAGGGATACATCATGCAGGGCCATAGCAGGCAGCAGTGTCAGAGAAATGTATTGACACCACAGAGCAATCACATTAGAAACCTGTCAGACCCAAAACCTCATCTTATGCAAAACACAATGGCACATTTCTACACATGTTATTACTGGGGTTAGATCTACACAATTTTGACTTATCTGCAAAGTCGGTCATAAAATAATTAATACACATGAAGGGACCATCGTATGAGAAAAGTATACTGCAGTCCCGGGTGTGAATGATCAGTCTTGTAATGCACCAAAGGCCAAACCCACTGCTTTCAGTCACTGAAATGTGAAAGAGCCCCCGGGGCCCAATTCTAAAAGGAATGGGAAAAACTACAGTTAAAGGTTTCAATCTTCATTTGTGTGTAGACTTTTACGTTTCTAGAATCCTCAAATGTTTCCAGGAAAACTTTTAGGGAACCGTTGAAGTTTCCCACTTAGGATAATGCAATTTCATTTCCATAGTAATAATAGTACAAAGTGTGTAATTGTGCATGTGAAAATACCTTGCATGAAGACAGTTGCACTTCAAAACGTTTTGTATCTACAAGGCATATTTATTCACTTCTACAGAAAGTCTCCTAGTCACCCCAGCACTTGTGTGGGTGTTTCTTTTCCCACCCACCTGCCAATGACATGAATAAGTCTCCAGCCACTTCCAGGACTACAGTGGTCTGGAAAAGGTCAGACTCCAAGCCTTGAAACATCCTCTGTCAGCTCATGGGAGAGTATTTGCTCCTATATAATATGACAACATACTGGAGTCCTGGTCCAGAAAGTCCTGGTGATCCTTGCATTCCTGGTCCTCCTGGTGGTCCTAGTTCGCGCCTACTTCTCCACTTCTTCTTTCTATTCCTCATTCTCCTCCTGGTTCTCCTCTTCATCCCCCTGGTACAATCCCTCTGGTCTTGGTCCTCCTGATCTTCTTTACGGTCGTGGTTCTCCTCATGGTCCTTGTGTTCCTGGTCCTCCTGGTGGTCCAAGTTCGCCTTCTCCTCCACTTCCTCTTTCTATTCCTCATTCTCCTCTTCATCCTCCTGGTACAATCCCTCTGGTCTTGGTCCTCCTGATCTTCTTCAAGGTCGTGGTTCTCCTCATGGTCCTTGTGCTCCTGATCCTCCTGGTGTTCCTGGGCCTCGTGGTGTTCAGTCCGGGTGGTCCTGGTCATCCTAGGAGTTGACCTCCAGCTCCTGTTCCACCTCCTGGTCTTCCTGAATTTCCCCTGCTCCTGGCCCTTTACAGCCAAGGTACACTGGTCCTGGACACTCTCCTCTTCCAGATCTTTCTGGGATAATGCCCCTTGGTTCATCTCCTCTGCCTGCGCATCCCCCTCCTAGTCCCAGGGATCCACGTCATCCTCCTTGTCTCCCTCCACTGTACCACCAGCCTAGCCAGCCAAGACCAGACTTGGAAGACTGCAGGGGTCCAACGGTGTATCTCACTCACTGCATTCTATACTGTAACATAAGTTGTCCAGAGAAGCCTGGGATGGGCAGAATATGTTTACATTGGTTCTGGAAGATAGAAGTTGCAGAACAGAGGGTCTTTTAATAATGCTAATAAGGAAGAGCATTGCCACTTAAAGTGCATAGGCACGGGTGGAGGCCCAAACAGGCATTAGTCAACAGGAATTCATTGCCAGCCGCTGCCTCAAACCCTCTCACTTTCATTTTTTTAACCAGTAATCTAATTTTTGTGCTGAGGGAAGGCAGTGAGAGCCTAGAAGGTGGGCCTGGAAAGGAACCCATCTCTGTCAGTGCAAAGCAGGTACCTGACACGGCCCAACTGAAGTGCTGCCCCAATTAGAGACCCCCACCTGTTTTATCACAATAAAAGCATTGAGTGGAAGTGTCCTTACTTGTATGGTCCCCTTACTAAATCGTGAATCTTTCCTACAGTAAAATGCTGCTCCCTTTTAAGTCGAGTCTACCAGATTGTGCAAAGGGCCCGGTAGCAAAAGACCTATAGTCAGGTTACAAACAACTTACAGTGGACCTATCCTTCTCAGATCGGTAAATTTTAAAAAATGGTGGCGCGTCACGCACATGACGAATGTGCGCTCCTAACAAATGACGCAACCATGTCTACAAAACAAATGATTCAGCTGCATCAGTGCTGTTTTTTAGATCTCGCAGACCAAGCGCAGGAGCACGCATGCGCTCCTTGCTCTGCGAGTGCTTTTTGTCATCAATGCGGTTTACGAAGGGGACTTGAAGCCCCGCCCCTTCTTCCCATTGGCTTGCGTCATAGCTTAGGCTAAACGCTTGCTTTCTATTGTGAAGGAGGCTTTTTAGTCCCTCCTTGATACCGCCCTGTCCACTTTTAGCCCCGCCCACCAGGACTGGATCCTTTACTTGCGGCGTGATACTGTCTCCTTTAATTAGAGGGTGAGCACTTTTTATTTGTCATTCCGGCTGGAGCGCGGCACACGCTGTTTATTTATTGTCATTCCGGCTGGAGCGCGGTGCACGCTGTTTATTTATTAATTTTTACTTTACATCGGAGCCCGGCGCCCGCTTTAGGGATACCGCGCTCCGTTTATTTATTTATTTTATCCTGGATGTAAAGCACGATGTTGACACCGCGCTCCGTTTATTTATTTATTTTTTTACTTTAATACTTTCCTTCTTGCCAAAGTTCCTCCGAGTTTCCCCAGGAACGAGTCATCTTTCTTTCTTGATGGAGGCGATTTAGGGGTAGGGAATTTGGTTGTGTAGGGGGATTTTTGCGGGGACGTTGCCATGCCGTGGCGGTAGTAGTTCTGTGGGTTCACGAGTGCAGTGAGAACTCCCGCCCGGTGGGATGATCGCAGAGTCAGATTTGCGAGCCCTGCTCCGTTAAAAGGGCTGTTCCCTTTCCAGCGGAAGCAGAATCATTTCAGACATTCCAGGCAGCTTCCCCCTCCCTCCGCCCATCCCGCGAGGCTGCAGTCCAGGGAATCCGGCTCTGCAGACGGTGCACTGCAGCAGCAACCTGGAAGCAGAATCCGTCCTGACGTTGGCCATGCCTCCTCGGGGGCTCGGCCACGCTGACGCTCTTGCTGCCCAGGGACTAGTAGTTCGACCACTCAACCCAGGTGGGAGAGGAAAGACCTGCTGTTCTGCCAAATGTACCTCTGTTTTTATGTTCCATGGCATAGGTGGGTTGGTGATCGCCTTGTCATGGGGTGTGGCGTTTGATGACAGGGACGTGGGCAGTTCTGAGGTAAAGCCCAGAAAGTGAATGGTAGATGTTTGGGATTGCTTACAGGAACAAGCATTTGCAATACAATAGGTCTCGCATTTAGGCCAGTTTGAGCTATTTACATTGTAAATAACAATGACATAGTCATTTACAATGCCATTTACAATGCCAATAGCTCTAACTTAAGCAAATGCGAGACCTATTGCATTTCCAATGCTTGTTATTTCCATGCTGTAAATCCTCCGCATTTTTGCAGATGCAGACAGTACAGCATGAACAAAAGGCATTGGCCGAGCCTATACCTCTCAAAGGTAAGCCAATTTGTTTAGCTGCCACAGAGCTGTTGATTAGCAAAAGAATGTCACGTCTGGATCATAACAGTGCGTCTTATCAATGGTTCTCTGCCTCTGCAGCGTTCAGGCAAATGGTGTAATGGCGACGGCAATCATATTCTTGGGATAAAAAATAAAAAGCCACTATCCAACTTACCTGACGGTCTGGTCAAGAACATGCATAACACTGCTACGCATGCATGCAAACCACAAACTCACAAGCACGACAAATATCCCTTTGCAGTGGGAGACAATAATTAGGCAAGATACAGAGGACGCTGGGCACCTCGCAATGCAGAAAAAAGACAACCGAGCACCACTGCCCACACAGATGGCCCAACAATCTTTGGGCAGATGGCACAACTAATTAGGTCCTGGCAAAAAGTTACACTAAAACGTACTTTAATTATACGGTGCCACAAATTAACAACTACATGCTTTTTTATTGTCTGTTTGCTTTCATATTTTTTATGCTGTGTATTTCAACAATGCCACTGGGATCTTTAAATAGGCATGAACATCAGCATTATTTATGCCAGGGAGCTTGTGTAATGTAGCCCTGCAGACACCGGCCGGATCACAGGCAGCCTGCTGCGTTGTACAATAAAATGCTGCATTGTGGACAAACACTAATTATCTACAAGGGAACACATCGCATATGCAGGTGTAAACCTCTGTTCAGAGCACGGTATTAAGTGTGTATATACTTTGTGAACAGAGAGACCTGTTACAAAAATAAGGAACATCGCTTCTTCAGACTCACACCCTTCTGCTCAGTACATGAAGAGCACAATTTGCATCGGGGCTCCCTGGAAAGTTGTACCTGCTTCCTTCTAAAAGTTGAGACTAATGTTCTATAGCAAAAGAGGCTTGATGTAGATCTTTTGAAAAGTTACATTTCAAATTAAATGTGCTGGTTTGGTATGAAAAAGGGACCCGGAGTGTAATGGTCGTATACCCGTTCTCAGCTCAGGCATACAAACACGTACACACACACATCTATGACATCAGAAATGAAATCAGTGATGACATTACAGGTGAAATTAAATATCAAACCACCTTTGGCATCAATGTTAAAATCACTGAAGCCATAAGCAATCGCTCAGATTCCCACCTGTTTGTTGACCGTAGAAATATGCCCGAGTCTGACAGTCTCTTACTTCCTGCATTAGAGTGTTGCCGGGGGCTCGCGCCACCTCACCAGGCCAGGTGTGACCCGTCAGGCAGGCGGGGCTCTCGCGGCCACCGGTGGAGTCACTGCGGTAGCTTTATTAAGAAAGCTGTGCCCAGTGTTCCAGATCCACCAGTCATGGGCGAGAGGTACCAGTGAAGAAACAATACAATGTCATCACCACATTATGTAACCTTCACAGAGGATGGGAAGTGCCATATATTACACCTTTGTGGACCTACTCTCACAAGGGAAGTTGCTGAGGGACCTCATACGGTAATTGCATTCTCACTATCACAGGAGAGCCTATATCCATCACCATGGACAGGGGCTTGGGAGCCCTTGTGCCAATGTAGGTAGCACAACCTGAGCCAGAGTGTCTACAACAGGCCCCTTGCCCCAGGAAAACACGTTGCCCATCCATAGTTGAACTGGCCTAACCAGAGGCAGCTTTACTGAGATAGATATATCTAAGTGTTTTCTTGCTTGAGTTCCCTCCTTTCAAGAATTAGACACTGTATGCAGTTCAGCTCTCCTTGTCCTATGTTATGTTATGTTATAAAGGACTTCTAAAACACACGTACACCGAAGGTTTCATGGCGCTGGGAGCACTAGCAGCAGGGCAGAGTAGCACTTTAGTCATAAGCATGTCTGAAAATCCTAGTTTTTTACAGAGTTTTAAAATGCTCATAGGAGGTTGCTGCTCTTATGTTATATGGAAGAGAATTCCAGGCACCAGGAGCCTGCACAGCAAACCTGGTTGCCCCCACAGCCTTTTCCTGTGGAATTTGGGGACCTTTAGGAGATTAAGATGTGCTGATCTGAGGTTACGGCTGGGAGTATAGTTCCTTATTCTGGTAGTAACGAAAAAGGGACTTTTACTCTGCTGGGTTTTAAAGATTGTGCAACCTGTTTGAATAAAATTGTTTGATTGGAAGTCAGTGCAGTTTTCTTAACAGGGGTGTAGTATGGCAGTATCTTGGTTGTTGGTAGATCAATCTAGCTGCCTGGTTCTGGACAAGCTGCAGTCTTTGGCTCAAACCCTTCAGAAGTCCCAGGTGAAGAGCGTTTGTGTAGTCAATGCAGGATATCACAAGTGCGAGTACAATCTGGGCAATAGTACAGTAGAAAAAAAAATTCTGATTTTTAAAAAATTTTACGTAACTGATGAAGCAGGAAGAGGTCACTGCTGCAAGCTGGGGTTTCATTGATGAGTATACCAAGGCTTTTGACTGCCTTTTTAGGAGTGGAATGGGGACCTAACTCCAAAGGCCAAAAAGAGGGATACCAGCAATGCAATTTATTTGTAACCATAATCCCCTCAGCTTTGTCTGAGTTCAACTTTAGTTGGTAACAGTTCATCCAGTCCCAAATGAAAACCATAGTGCTCTGAAAAACTGCTGTCGAATCTGAAATGTCCACAAGATTGAATACTAGCTGCAAATCATCAGCATAGTTGTATATTCTTACATTCTGCCTTTGAAGGGAAGTTACCAATGGGCGGATGTAAAGGTTGAAGAGGATAAGGTATAGAGAGGAGCCTTGTGGCACTCCACAGCTGAGCTTGACCTTAAAGGAGCAGAAACGGGAGAGGCGGACCAATTGTGAGCAGTCCAATAGGAAAGAGGTTATCCAAGCCATGGCGCAGTCCTGTAAACCAGCGGCCTCGACACAGTCAAACAGAATGTCATAGTCCACTGTGTCGAAGGCCGCCGATAAAACCAGGAGTACTAGAGCCTAGGCCGGACCTCTGTCTGCCTCCGCTCTCTTTTTATCTACAACAGAAAGAATTACGAATCCGTAGAGTGGAAAGGACGAAAACCCACCTGATCTGAGTCGAGAAATGATGAGCCTTCAATGAAGGAAGAACGATGATAAGCAGTGTGGGCTTCCAGACATTTGGCAAGGTAACGGAGGAGGGAAATTGGATGGTAATTCTTTAAAATAGAGGGGTCATCCCAGCTTTTTTTAAGAGAGGCAGAACCACAGCTTCCTTAAAGTTGATAGGGACCATACCCTGGTGGCTCATGGATAGATTGAGTAAAGCCCTCACCAGTTCAGGAAACTTAAGAAAAATGGCTTTTTCAGTCTTTGGTTGACAGACATCATTGAAAGAACCAGATTTGATCTTTGTTAGCAGCTTAGGCAGATCCTTTCTGGAGATTAGAGGAAAAGCATTAGGATGAAAGAAATTCTGATCTTCCAGAGGAATGAGGCTAATGGGGAGACTAGGAGGAATGCTGTCTTTGATCATTCTCATCTTTTCAATAAAGAGTTCGATTCATCACATAGAGCTTGTCTGGGGGCAACCGAGATGTTTAAGCGATCAGGATTAGATAATTCTGAAACAGTTTAAAAATTACTTTCATTTTGTTTTCATAATTTATGATTTTATTTGAGAAGTAGGAGGATTTGGCTTTCCAAATTAGTTTTTTATAGGCATTTAACTGCAAGAGGAATTTGATCTTATCTTCAGGGTCATAGGCCTTACACCATTTACGCTTTGATTTATGTAAAAGGAGTTCATCTTGTTTAAGATCCTCTGAGAACCATTTAGATGCCTCGTAGTGACGAATCTGGCTTGTCCTATGCAAAGGGGCATGTACGTCGCTTGCTTATCTAAGCCAGTTCATCAGTTCCCCCGCAAACTCCTCAAGGCCCTTACTCTGAGTAGGAAGAGACTGAGCCAGTGAGTTGCAGAATGCCGTGAGATTTAAGTGTTTCCAATTCCTTGACAATGTGCTAGGCCATTGGGGGGGTGGGGGGGATTCTTAAAGGAGGAAACACACATCCTGAATTTAATTAAGTGATGGTCCGACCAACAACAGGGGATGACCTGGAGATTGGAAATGGAAAGGTTCAGTGACCAAATTTGATCAAAAACATGGCCCTTGACATGGGTGGCTGTAGACACCTGCTGAGTGAAGTTTAGAATGGTCAACTGCTCGGACACATTGGCAGTTATAGGACCCTCATTAGGGTAATTCAATCACAGATTCAAATCACCAATAAGTAATATTTTTGCGTATTCCATGACCAAAGCTGACACCAAGTCAGTCAAAACACCCAGAATCTGCGGCATGTTACCTGGAGGTCTATATAGAATGATACATATCAGGGAAGACATAGGTGAATCTAGTTTGATGACCATGTTCTCTGCTGGTGACATGGGTAGTGAGGTGAGCTTAGTGAATTTTAGGTGTTTGTTAATGATTGCTGCAATCCCCCTCCTTTTATCCTATGAGGTCTATTCATATTCAAGAGGTAAAACTTCTCTGGGAGTGCTGCTAAAACACTGGGTGTAGAATCCTCGCTTAACCAAGTTTCTGTTAAAAACATTATATCAGGGTATTTTGACTCGAGGAGATCATATATCTCGAGATGGTGTCTGACCAGGGATCATGTATTAAGATAAATGATATCTAAATCTTTCTTGATAGATTTAGGCAAAGGGCATAAATTGGTTTCCATTCTGATTACCTGTCTCGCAGGTCTCTCCAAAGATAGAGGGGGCGACTGGTTGTAGTTTAGAATGCCTAAGCCATCCAGGTTTTGTAGCATAGGGAGCTCCAAACAAGGGTTATTTGTTCCCAGTGCTCCTAGAACCATGGAAGAGTAAGTCAAAATGTGGGCATGGTGAATGGCACCTGGCCATGGACGGGCGCTGACGGGCTTGCGTTTGGCGCACCTTTGGCGTGCCAGCGGCGCGGATGCACTACCACCATTGAGATAAGGCCCCAGAGCTTTTGTAGACTCCGTCTACAAAGGCCCTGATTGGCTCACCCCTTTAGCCAATCGGAATGACCCCCAGCGCGTCTACCAGCGCGTGAGAAAATACATTATTAAAATCAGCAGAATTAGATTTTTCAAAAGTTCTACAAGCAGGCTAAAAAACAATTTAGGCAGCGTAAAATAGCTTTTACTGAAAAACAAGTGGACAGAGGTGCGGTTGTTGCTATGTGCTACGCGGCCACACTGCCATCATCGAGATAAGGGCCTGGAGCTCTTACAAACTCTGTCTACAAGGGCCCTGATTGGCTCACCCCTTTAGCCAATAGGAATGCCCTCCAGCGTGTCTACTAGCGTGCAAGAAAATACAATATTAAAATCAACAGAATTAGATTTAAAAAAAATCTTATTGCTCCTTCCCTTTTCCTACCATAGCTACCAAAACAGGTGCTATTAATAGAGTAAAAAAAGGGCAGAAAAATCTAAATGGAAAGGAGCCGCAAAAATACAATGGAGTGCATTAAAACAGCAGACTTACAAAAATTTGGAAGAAAGTTGTGAAGGCCAATAGAAAAGGAATGATTTGGGAGAGTGTTACACAAAATACTGCCAATGATACGTTCCAGTTCGACCGAGATAACATCTTCACACTATGCTTATTTAAGCAGTTGTATATTACGACCAACAGGATGGAATTATCATCAGGGTAAATACCATTACAGGTAAACAACCCCAGGAGGTATGTTACATGTAGAACTAACCAATTGAGTCCCTTGTTTTTATAAACTAAGGGGCTTATTTATGACAGGCTTGCGCTGCCTGACCGTCACTTTTTCTGACACTCTGGCAGTGCAAGCCTCTCAGTCATATCTATGAGGTGATGCAAAGCCACTCTGCGTGGCTTTGCATGGCCTCATAGATATGGAGTAAGACAAAGCAGCTCAAGTCACTGCCTTGCCTTACTGCAGTGGCGTAACGAAAGTTGAGGGGGCCCCCCTGCCAGGTACACAGAGGGGCCCCGCTCCGGATTTAATCCGGAGCTCTCATGCCTGAGTTCTGTGATGAGGGGCCCCCTGCATCTCGGGGGCCCCCCCACACCGCGGGGGCTGCGGGGGCATGTGTTACGCCCCTGCCTTACTGTGCATCAAGGAGGCGTTTGATGGGTGTTGCAATGGGTTTTCCCATGCAGCACCCATGGATTTTGACACTGCTCCTGATTTACTTAATTACGTAAACCTGGGTAGTGCCAAAACCTTACGCCTCCCCTGGGCAGGCGTAACGAGGAGAAATATTTTTAGTTCTCCACGTTTTTCCTCTTTCCATGTGTGCTGCATTCTGCAGCAGACATAGAAAGAGGAAACCGCTCTCTGGATTGTTTTTGTGCTGGAAGGACCCCTTCCTGCAAAGAAACAATCCTGCCTGCAACGGAGGCATCCTGCTGCAAGGGTGCCTACGTTGGTGTTAGGCAGCAAATTGTGTGCCATCACAGGGGGAGAGGACAGGAACTCACAGTATTTCATAAATACAGCGCATGCCTGCCCTTTCACATTGGTGTAGGGCAGCCAGCAAGAAAACTTGCAGTGCTGCCCTACGCCAATTCCTCATAAATGAGGCCCTAAATATATAATACTGATACTACAATTTACTGCTGGAGAGTAAAATTTGTCACTTGTGGCCTTATCCTGAGTGTCATGGTTTTTCAGTTAATAAAAGTGCCCAGGGGGAAATCAGTCTTTTACACTAGAATTATTTTACTTCTCCATTCCGATTTTCACTTGTAATTTGGAATATTATTTTGCTGTCATTTTACTGCAAGTTATAACTCCACATTATTTCATTAATGACATGTAGATGTCCGACTGGAGGGAACATTCCTAGTAAATATCCTTCCAGGTAATACATGAAGGAAATTTCACACGGTAATATTGTAGGTCTTTGCTCAAACTGCCTAGGACTTCACTCACATCAAACACGGTTTGAATCAAATTTTTGAGATTCAGAATGAGGGCCTTGGTAGTAAAAATACCTCCCGCAAAGAACGAGCTCAAATAGGACACAATTATCTTGTATTATTAACTGATGGCACTATTAACAAAGCCCTGCTCAGAGAAGTCAAAATGTATATGTTTCCTACATTTGTCACCCTGGAATATTTCAACACAAAATATGAATTAGCCTAGTAAAGATAGTATTGTTTAAAAAAAGCTACACTGTAAAAAATGGAAAGTCTAGGTAGACACACAAATGATGCGGACCATGAAGAAATTCTGATACATTAAATATAGGTGTCCTTTATTAAATAGGGGCTAGAGATATCACATTTGTCAAGGCATTAATCATATTATAAGAGACACATCTACTTTGGTAAATGGAAGCTTCAAAATGTTTGATTATAACACAGGATTTAAGGACCAATCAAAGAATGAAATAAATGGTGCAAGGGTCTCTGCATTGTTGGCAGGCTGTTTTTGTGCAGGAAGGGGCGCCTTCCTGCAGAAAACCCATCCCGAGAGGAGTTTTCCTCGTTCTATAAGTGCTGCAGAATGCAGCACAAACGGAAAGAGGAAAAAAAGAGTACAAATTAAAACATTTCTCCTCGTTAAGTCTGCTCTGGGGAGGCGTAAGGTTTTGGTGCTGCCCCAGGTTTACGCGATTTTGTAAATCTGGGGCAGCGTCAAAATCCATGGGTGTTGCATGGGAACACCCGGAACGCCTCTTTGATGCAGAGGATGGTAACGCAGCGCTTTGCGTTGCCTTGCTTTACTCCATATCTATTTATACAGGATTTATACGGGCCTCAGACTAAGCCAATACATATCAGGAAAGAGACATTCCATGAACGCCACAGTCCACCCTTTCTATGTGAAGAAAATGCTTATTTTTAAATTAAATTGATGGCGTATGGCTCTGCTTTCAACAGCGCAACTTTCGGTCGTCAATATTCCCAGAAATCTTTTTGAGTAGAGAAGTTAATTCTATGCAAGGAGCACATTGAAGTGTTACCAGGGGCGTAGCTTCAATGGGGGTGTATAGGGTAGAACCGCCCCCCAATGAATTGCTATGTTGGTTACGAGGCACCATAATCGGTTCTGCTTCGGGTAATCATGTGTTTATTTCATTAATATTACTGGGTGAGAGCACAGGCAGGGCCCGAGCTCAAAGCACACATCCCAATGAAATGATCACATTCATGCCAGAGCAATGGGCCTCTTTCTGCCTCTTACTCACTCCACTGTGCTGCTGGGGTGACTCCTCGGTGGCCTAACTAATGCTCATCTCTGTGCGCCTTTGTCAGTGTGTGGCGCCGCATTCGGGACCCAGTGCTTGAGCAGCATCGTGACATACACTGTCAGTGCATGCCAGTGATTTTATCTAGAATTGGAATTCTTCTGCTCAAGTGTGTTCTGGGAGTGCTGGGCATTAAAGAAGGCAGGCGGACCAGGCAGGTGGGGGAGACGGATGCTCTTCAGGTGAGTATTTTGTACATTTTTGTCTACCACAGGCCGCATGTGCACCCGCCATGTATATGTACTCGACTTGATCGGAAACTCTGATGTATGAGTTTGTATGTATTGTCCTGCCAACAAGTGCTTTGAAGTGGCTGTCAGTTATCAGCAGCACTGTAAGAAAGTTAGACAATAAAAACTGAATTCGTACATGATTCTGGGAACGTGAATTGGTGCATATGAAGTTAAAGCATGAGAATGTTTTTTTGGGTGACTAACAGCTGGGCATTGGACAGGGAGCTGAGTTTGGGGGCGCTGAGTTGGGGTGGGCAATGTGTTAGGAAATAACTAGGTTTAAAAGTGCCTGCTGAAGTTTTCCTTGTGTGTTCCAGCAGGATTCAGGCAACAATAAAAATGTCAAGATAATGCTGGTGATTAAATGTTATTTTCCTGCTGGAGAGAGAGCTGATTTTTGTCTATTGGCAGATTTGACTGTAGGGCAGAATGTTAACGTGCCTTCTGCAAAGAGCGTGTACCATGCAGATCACAGAACTGTATTTATGTGGACAGCTCAGTAGGTTTCTGTTTTTGTCACAGAGAGCCTTTTGTTACTTGCTGTTAATAAAGTGCAAACCTAATATAGCACAGTGACCTATGAACTGTCGCCAAAGAGCTGTATGCAGACTGTGTGGTATAGGTTAGAACAATATGTTTTTTCCCCAGTCTTTCATTATCCTAATGTTGATAAAAAAGTGTTGGTTTGGATAGAAATACATTCTTATTAGTAAAGCCAACTGCAACCACTGTTGTTTGGTTTAAATCCTTGGTTTGTGTTTCTTCAGCTCAACCACTCTTAAAATATACTGCCTACTAGAATGGATGACATGTGATTCCTACACCTTGTAGTCCTCATTGCTTTATGTAACACTTCCTATAGACTGATGTACACACATATGATTCATTGTCTTAGCTTATGTGTGATGTAAAGTGTTCTGAAACCCTACACTGGTATGAATAGCGCTATAAAACAATTGAAACGCATTTGCGAGACGGGTTATGGGGAAATGAAGGGAATTGTTGAAAGGTGGTAGAGATGAAATCCATGGAGAAAGAGGTCATTGGGGCAAGGGGGTAGTGAAAAAGATTGTCGCACCGGGTGCCACCAGTGCTAAAACTGGCCCTGGCATTGGAATAAGTTGCATAAACAAGAGACAAAAGAAAGAAAAGAGAAACACCCCTTTCAAGCTGCAAAGGTTCTTTTTTTATTTTAACTTTTTGTCCTTTTGTGATGCAGTGACGTAGGTGTAGGATAAAACTTAAAATACTCAATGTTTATCTCCTAGTCATTAAAATCGAGCTTCACACACTGGCGTAGCAAGGGGGGGGGGCGGAGGGGGCGGTACGCCCCGGGCGGCACGAGAATTCGGGGCGGCAGGTAAATTTATCGCCAGCACCCCCCCCCCCCCCGCTCTTAGGCGCTCGGCGGCAAAAGGCAGGGACCTAGCTACGCCACTTCACAGAACTGTTTCGCATTTCAAGATCGAGCATATCTCTGTCTTGTCTACGCTCAAGCCATGCCACGTTAGTACACGACTGATCGGATCATTTTTAAATACATTTAGATTCATTATGTGACTGTCAGTTATTTTGCAAATGTGCAGCTTTGTTTGAAGTGCAGTGATGAAGATGTTTTAACTGCGCTGTGAAGTGGCCGCAGACGTTGTGTAACTATATTAAATGATTACCTACATTTTAGATTCAAATACCTCACACATTTTCAGATTTTGGAACTGATTGTATAAGTAGAAGAGAAGCGCTTATAAATTAACATATTGTTGCAACTATGGTTTGTCTAAGCTAAGACTATGTTTTAAAAATACTTAATAATATATAAAAAAGAAACATTTATAAATATATTTTTAACTAGCAAGATCAGTCCGCGAGTTACTGCACATTAAGTTTGTATGTAATTGTTGGTTACCGGTCGAACATCTGAATCTACATGTCACTGACTCAGTCTTCTAACGATGATAAAAAAATACATACTGCCGTTCCTTTCGTGATGGTGATATGTAGTTTCACTACTTTAAGACCTTGAATTAGCTCTGCAGTATTAAGTAATAATATTGTCTTTCAAGGCTTGTGCAATTGTGTACTGTCTTTCCAGATTGCTCTCAAGACGCAGCCTTTGTGTAGTGATCTCCTCATAACAGGGTAGTCTCCATACTGGATCACCCACAACACCGACACAAAGAGGTGTGAATGCTCTGCACTAAAGTGTGATCAAGGTAGACAAAAGGCCTGGCCCGACGTAAAGGGCCTCCTTCAACCTGCAGCTCCACCTGTCCTCACACGTAGCATCTACAAAAGACAGTGCTTCAGGAACTCTAATCAGCAGCCATTTGCTAAGAAAGTCTTCACTGAATTTGTAAAAGGAGCCCTTTCAGCATCCAAACACTCACACCAGTGTTTACATCTTCAGCCTCCAGCCACTGGAATGCAAGAAATATACTTACACTGTCTGGGAAGCTGTACTCACCTTCCATATGGTGCCAATACAAGCCAGAGGCATTCAGATGAATCCCACTCTGCCTTGTAATTAATACAGTTAGCCAAATCGGAGGATGAACATCAGAAGACATCCTCTCCAGCATCTGCAGAATCTCCTTTTGAATGAGCACATTATTTCCCATGTATTCTCATGAGTGCAGCCTAAAGCTCTTGATATTTCTTAACATATGGATTCAGTCATTACTTTTCACTTTCAACTCTTGAGATGATCTTCTGACCTGGCTGGATCGGTGGCCTAGCAGTAGCCTAGCAACGGACACAAGATTTACCTGATTCTAGTTCCCATCAAAAATTCCTAACATAGCACAATCTTCACAATTCAACAATGTTGTTTCATTCTACATTCTTGCAGTCTCTGCATGCTGGCTCAAAAATATGCCTTACTCTCTATTATTGTATTTCTGCAAAAAGCCCACAACTCATTTACAAGACCACAATCGCTCTCCTTTTTAGGTCTCGCCTACGCAGCGTGCATGCGTTGCATAGGAAAAAGACCTTTTGAAATCGATCCGGTTTTGCAGGCAAAAACGTGCACGCGTTGCATTGCTTTGAATGGCAACGCGTGCACGTTTGGCGATTCCCTTGCGGGAGCGAGCTTTAAAACCATCTGTTTGTAATTAACAGATGGTTTCAAAGCTCGCTCCCGCAAGGGAAACAGGCGCAGGCCCCCTCCTCTCTCCCCTCCCCCTGCTGCCTCCTCCTCTCCTCTTCAAACTTGCGAGGCGCGCGCGCTTGTTCTAATAGCTCGCATACGTGTGCTCCTTAGCACCATCTCCCGTTTTTTTATTTTATTTATTTATTTACAAATTTCCCATCCCTGCCCCTGCTTGGAGTGTCCCCCTTTCCCTGTTTTCTGGTATACGTGAGTCTGGGATCTCACAATTTTACTGGTGTGCCTCTTTTCTCACCATCTCAAGCTTTTCTGTAATATCGGACCCACTTGTGCCCCCTCCCTCTCCTGTTTCTTCCTCAGCTTCTGACCCATGCGCGTCTCCTCCCAGCCCCCAGCCCTCTCTCTTGTTTTTCCTAATATCTCATCTGTGTGTGCTTCCCTTTATCTGGCCAGGTCTCCCGCCCATTTTAAGAGGTCCGCCGAGCAGGCTCAGAGCTCTTTTGAAGGTTTGTTTTCTCTGGAGGGGAGGTGGGGCTCGGATGAGAGGAGGCCGCTTTTAATCCTCTTAACAGTTCAAACTTTTCCCTCCGCTTCATCCTGCCTCTCCTTGAATATTTATCCCTTTATCGTTTCAAAAGGCCCCCCTTCTGCCTCTTTGTTTGCGCCCTGGGGGGCTCTGCATATCACACAGTACTTTGTGTTTACAAAGCTTTCTCTGAGAGGGGATAGAGGTGGGGGCTCGCGGGACCGGGCACCCCCCCGGCCTCTCCTCTGCATATGTGTCTCCCCCTGCTGTGCCTTTGTCACTGACACCACCGAGGAAAGCGCGGCTGTGGGGTAGGTGTGACTGTTTACCTTTTCTCGGTGTCCCGGACTGCAATGCCATAAAGATTATAAGGCCAAATGCTGAGTGGAATGCACATGACGCCTACCATAGGATCTTAAATGGCAAGTACAGCGCTAGCCCCCAAAACTAGAGGCCCCAAAACCTAACAATCTGTACCACTGTTCTCAATCTTGAAAATCCGAACCTGTTTCGACATTTGGGGTTTAAGTTTAATTAAACAACACTGCCCTTTGTTGGCCCACCAAAAATGTTCACAACATATAGTTCATATCCCGGCGTCTCACCCCAAATTACAAGCTAAAGAATGTATGTGTACAATTTGTGACGAAATGTTAGTGGTGGGAACTAGTGAGGCCATCACTGGTGGTAAGAGCCTGGACAATGAACAGGAAGTGTATAGCGCTGGAAACGTCCCGGATTTGCCAGGAGAGCCCCGACTCAACGACTGCCCTGGAAAATATTTGGAATTTTTGGTGAAATTGAAACACACTGAAGGTGATAAATATCCTTATGTAGCGGTGCGGGATTAGCAGTTTAAGTAACACAAATGATAATGTGTGTCAAAGCTGCATTTAATTTCCTCCTAGTGACACATTGCCATGTGTTTTATATGTTGGTGAGTCCTGTCAAAAATTCACAGTGTCCCACCGTCGCTACAAAATTATAGTCCTACTTCTATGTTCTTGGCATGTCCCAGTCTGGTCGCCCTGTTCTGTAACCCAGACAGGCATTCCGTAGAATCCAGAACCCAAGGCGACCCCAAGGGTCTTGGGTAGAGCTTGCTTATCCGTAACCAGGACCCTCTTCGAGCTACTCATGAAGAGGACCCCAAATTCTCACACTCATGGCCCTGAACGGTTAATCCTTCCATTCTTAAAACAGAGGGCCAGGCGACAGGCAGAGACTGCGATTAAAGACTCGTAGATGAAAGTCAAAACCCATCCCCCTCTTTTTTAATCCCATAACTGTCTGGCAGGATGAGAAACTCCCCCCAAAGGCATAAGTTGACCTAGAAGGTAAACATAGAGCACAGCTGCACTTTATGGTACGATATTTTGAATGACTTTCACTCTGAATTTACAATATGGCCAGGCCTATAGACTCAGCGGTTAACAGAAAAGTTTTCATTTGGCGACTTTAATATCTGTTCTTTTAACTGGTAATTTGTGTGCAATCGGTTGAATACTAATAAACAAACAAACTCTAAAACTAAAAGTCAGAAGTACTTTGTGTACTGCGTTAGGATTGACGCCACGTTTTCCAAAGATCTGCAGACAGGTAGGACAAACAATAATGTGCAATCTGAATCTGTGAGCGGGTGATGTAGCTAAGATCCTCTCCAGGCCCCATATGTTAGACTAGTCAAAGTCTAGGGTGTTGTGAAAACATATTTTAGATCCTTACGTTTTATGAGGGTTCCTTCAGATTCACACTGCTTCTAATCCAGGTATCTGTGCATTGCACCAGACCAACAGAGCTGTCGTGGCTATATTTTTTTGTTTAAATCATTTTTATTAACGGTTTTTGCACATCATTAATAAAGCATACAGTGAGATCAGCGCTCATGTAGCAGGCGGAAAAAGAAAAGAAAGAAAAGAGATTGCCAGTAGCACGGTGCATAGTAACTAATAGCATCAGGAAAACAAGCATTGGCATAGCCAATAGGTCTCGCCTTTGGGACCTTATAAGTGTTTAGCCATGCAACAGTTGATGTTGTTGCACCAAGGATATTGTGCTGCATAACTAAATACTTATAAGGTCCCAAAAGCGAGACCTATTGGCTATGCCAATGCTTGTTCTGAAAGTCATACGTCTACAACCTAATACCTAATCTCTCTAACTCATCTATTAGTCCCACCAACCATGTGCTTAATCTCACCCCCCTCCACTAATGATCGCAAACTAATCAATATTAATTTAGTCCACCATAAACAAACTGGAATGACTTCATAGAATGGTTTGCTCTGAGCGCATAAGACTAATATCTCCATACTGGATCACCCACAACACGGGCACAAAGAGGTGTGAATGCTCTGCACTAAAGTGTGATCAAGGTAGACAAAAGGCCTGGCCCAACGTAAAGGGCCATAAGACTAATACCAACAACTAACAGTAACCAATTTCTAACTCTAACCTTGGGTTCTGGAGCAGTGTACGGCCCGGCGTAAAGTGCTTTGCCGCCTCCTCAAGGGTAGTAAGTGCTATATAAATGTAATTGCAATCACTTTATTATTTTACTTTGTTTATGTAAGTTTAGGTTGGTCAGCTGCAGCACTGCATCCTTCTCTCTTAAGGCTCTGCGCATATTATCACCAAACTGTTTCTGTAGTGTGGCAGTAGTCGACCTCGCGGACTATATTTGTGCTGTGCCAAATCTGAGACTCACAGCTAAACAGGAGCAATTTATTGTTATTAGGGGTGCTACATTTCTCTGAAAAAAAGTAGTACCAATTTGTTTATATTTGTTATATTGTACAGGGAAACTGCAGGTATGTGAATTATACGTTAGAGTGGTATTTACCTCATCCGGTAATTACTGAGTACGTTAAATTTCAGTAGGTCAAACCTGCCAACAGGGGAAAGTGTACGGTATTAGTGTACCATTCACATTTTGGTGCAACGTGTTATTCCCCAGGAACTCGGTATAGGTGCTATGTATCGCACCTGATAAATAATATACCACGGGGTATCATTAATTTCTAGTGCAATAAAAAGCACTTGGATTAAAAAAGCTCAGAATCAGGGTTTACATATTCTTTTGTACCATGGCAATTATACCTCTGTTAGTTTTTATAATCATTTTGACATTTCTGTTAGTTTTTATAATCATTTTGGCATTATTTACACAGCCTTCTCAATCACTTTTAAGTGATTTTCCTCAAGCTGTCTGTTACTGGTTTTTCAAATTTTTTTACTGGTAGGGACATAAAAGTATAGGCCAGTCAGGTGAAAGATATGGCCAGGTGGCAACTCTATTTATAAGTTAGCTTACAAAATATTACTACTTATAGGGCTTCCTATAACAAGAGGGGCATTTATTAGTTTATTTAAAAAACAAATGCAGTGGAAAAGAATTAAAATTCCTTTTCCAGGTAAAAGCTGTTTGTTTCCAATTATGTGTTCTATAGCGCCTTTTGAGAACATGCTATAGTATACTGCAGTTCGCAAATACATAGTAGATACTTTAAGTTCTACGCTATCGTGTTGTGGCTTATGACTAAACTATTGCTACCAAGAAAGTCCTTGCTTTATTAAAGAACTTAAAACTATTGCCCCTTAGCTTGTCCATTATTCCCATTCAGTGACCTCAACTCGGAGCTACTCTTTTCAGCTGAGTCCACCATGTTGCTAATTGGGAGATCTCAGACTCACCACCCTCCCCCCACCTACATTTTTTGACTGAGCTATGCCCCTGAGTGGACACACCAACAGCTTGGGGTATAACCCTCGCTGCAACCAGATTCTTACTATGCAGTGGCGGCTCGCCGAGGGAGAGCTGCGGGGTGGTGAGGCGGGGGAGGGGCAGGGTGGGGGGTAGTGGACTCGGACTTACGACGGACAGACCTCCCTCTGAGTTCTGTCCGTCGTATGTCCGAGTTCACTCCCCCCCCCCCACCCTGCCCCTCCCCCGCCCCGCAGCACTCCCTCGGCGAGCCGCCACTGTTACTATGTAGGGCTATTAGAGGGGAGTCGGGGTGGGGTGCATGACAACAGACATACCCGATTTGAACCTATTCGAGCAATGACTAAATTTACCATCTACGAGCTTAAACATGAATTGGCATCTCTGAGTTATGTTACGCCTAATGAATAAAGGTTGGGACTTCATGTTTCCAATTATTAACGCAGGCCCCAGCACTTTCACGATCAGTGCGATGGTATAAATTATTTCCTACATTCCACTGAGCCGGATCGATTTTGCCAGGTCACAAGATTTATTGAGAGCAGTTTTATTATATATGAACTGTATTCAAAGCGAAGGCCATAAATCTTTACATTCCACTGACAGGAATGCAGACTGGAATCAGCTGAGCAGTATAGGTTTACTGGGCACAGCCATAAATCCGGCCCTTTTTAATGTCAGCTGTAACATCCAGTGCATGGAAAAAACACGCCAGCCAGTTGCTGAACGCTGGACTTTCTTCACAGAAGGCGCAGTAAAAGCAATTAATTGGTGTCTGAAAAATCGATTGACAGCGGTAAACACCTATCAGGCCAAGATATAAGAATCTGTCAGCTGCATTTCCTTTCACGTCCTCACGCTGACAGCAAAGGAGCTCCAAAACAGAAGGCATTTCCAGCCTTCTCGCTCTGGGATATCAGACTGTCTCACGCCGTGCGTGTAGAATGCAGCAGTAAATGAATGAGACAGGAACGCCTTTCAGAGTGAGTGTCAGAAAAAAGACAGATCTCGACCATGACAAAAGCAGAATTATGGTTCAAAGCAGGAGAACCCAACGCTGCTGCTCGAAGCGAAGCTGGTAGTATTGGAAAATGCTATATATATATATTTATGTAGATCTCAAAGGCTAGACTTCAGTTATAGTTAGGGAAACTTTCTTCAGGTTTGGTATACAAATCCAAATTAAGCTCCACAAACATTATAAATTCTACAGTTATAGTTCTCTTAATTTTTTATTATTTATGCACCACTTATGCACTTTTTTGTAACGTATTTCTGCCACACACATCCTACACTGCACAACCATAAACAATTCATAACTTAGACTTATCTGTTGAGATTATCATTTACGCAACGCTTTCATATTACTGTAAACTATACTTATCACTCACATTTATACCACCCTTCAATTAATATCACTCGCGCACTTCCGTACACAGTCTTGTTAACTCACTCGCCACAATACATTAACTATATCTCTCCCCTTCTCTATGCACTACCTAAACCCTTGGATATTACCGAACTTATAAACTGTGAATTTATTGCAGTAAATAAAACACTTCTGACATAAGAAATTATATTATTAGTTAGAACATAGTGCATAGTAGAGTGGCGAGTTATAGTTAATGTAGAATGGCGAGTATGTATGGAAGTGCTCGAGTGATGAAATTTGAGATATCATCAGTGATACCATGAATTAGGTCATAGAATATGTCATGAGTGATGTCATATGTGAGGTCATAAGCAGTGCATGACCGGGCGCAAGTTCTATTTAGTTCTGCCAACTATAACTGGTGGGTTTTTGTTGTTCAAGAAGTTAATGCTGTCACTGACAAATTCACCTAACTATAACGTTACTTTTACCTTTGTTTTTTTTTAAACTGAATTTTTCACGTTTAAAAGAATAAATAAACAGATCTTTTTTATTACACCTAACTATAACTATACTTTAACCTTTGTTTTTTTCAGTGAATTTCTAGTTTTTTTTGTGTAAAGTAATATTTAATTACCATATATAACTGCAACACCCCGCGGCCTGCGGCCAGGCCCTACAGCCAACCCCCCACATGCAGCCAATCTCACGGTGCTGTGTGCAGTGAGGGGTTGGCCACAATGTCTGGCTCTGGCCAGGCGATGTATTCAACCCCCGTAAAGGCAGCCAATCCCACATGGCCTGTGTACATGCCTGGCAGGGGGTTGCCCATGGGGCTGGCCGCCCCCGCATGCAGCCAACCCCACACTGCCTGCGGCCAGACCCTGTGGTCAACCCCCCGAAAAGGCAGCCAACCCCACACTGCACATGGCCTCCGGCTGTGTGCAGCGGGAGTTGGCCATAGGGCTTAGCTCTGGGGACCCCATCACCCAGGCCTTTTTTTTTTTTACTAAAGGGGGGCATTTGGCCCCCCTCCCTGCGCCTCTTTAGGTCCTTGGGATCCCATTCCCCAGGGCCATACATATAAGTTAAAAGGGGAGGGGGTCCCTGAACCTCTTTAGCCCGGGTGATCTCTTCTCCCAACGCCGTACATACATGTTAAAAGGAGAGAGGGGATACGCGGCCCCCATCCCCATACCTTGTAAGGCCCTGGGGACCCCATCCCCCAGTGCAGATTGTTTTTTAATTAAAGGAGAGGGGCCACACAGCCCCCATACCTAAGCCTTGCTAGGCCCTGGGGACCCCATCCCCAGGGCCATTCCTCAAAATAAAGGGAAGTGGGCTGCACAGCCCCCCTCCCGAGCCATTATCGGCCTGTGGGACCCCATCCCCCAGGGCCACTTATTTAAATTAAGGGGGAAGAGGGATGTGCAGCCCCCCTCCCCAAGCCTCTTTAGGCCCTGCGGACCCCATTCTCCGTGGTTTGTATTTTTTTAAGGGGAGGGAGCTGTGGTGCCGCTGGCCAATTTGAGCCCATCCCCCGGGGCCCGGCATAGTTAAAGGTGGGTGCCCTGGGGCTCACCAAGAGCACTTAAGATACCCAAGGCCCCCACAGCCCCCGACATCTACCTGCATGCCGAGGGAGCTGACATTGCTCCCACCACCAGGGAGCAACTCCGGGAGCAATCTTTTGATCTGTTTTCCTGTCCGCTTCAGTGCGGAAAGGGAACCAGATCAAAAGTCTGCTCACAGCGGGTGAGAGCATTTCTGAAGCCCCCACCCGCTGGGAGCAGACTTGATGTTTGCTCCTGCTTGGCGGGAAATTAAAAATACCCCTGACAAGCAAAACAGCAAACACAGGTTTCCCTGCACACACTGCTGCGGGAAGGGAACAGCAACGTCCCGGGACACAGCTTGAGAGCCGGCCCGGGGTATGGGGCCCCCGGGGCCGGGGGGTAGCCTGCCCGTGGCCTCTGGAGGCTTGGGGAGGAGGGCCATGCAGTCCCCCTCTCCTTTATGAACACAACCCTGGGGTAGGGCAAGATGGCCCAAGGTAAATAAAGCTCCCTGGGCCAATCAGAACGCTCTTTTTCTTGGACCCAACCATCCAGATATATAATTATTTTTGTTCCTTAATTTCTCAAAAACTACTGAACGGATTTACACCAAATCACAAAAAGCACAACCTGCGGACTAAGATCTAGCTTCCTGACAAATTTAGTGTAATTCCGTTCAGCAGCTTTTACTGTAGCCTTGCCTAAAGAAGTCTATGGAAAATGCATGCGGATTTTGTGTTTTAGGACCACTTTTTCTCGCCCCTCACTTGACCGATCACCCCAAAACATTACAGGAAGGAGCTGAGGTGGATGAACTTTTGTTTTTGGAACGTTTTGTGAAGATTTGGCAAAAGGAGCCAAAGTTATTAGTAAACCAAAAGACACTCTTTCTGTGGAAAATCAGACCTAACTATAACTACCTACGGGTGACTGCTGGTCGGATTGTGTGATTGTTCTACATATATATATTTCAAACTAGTGATATCCCATTACTGAGGCAGCTGCACCAGAGTGTAGAAAAATCACACAAACCGACCAGGCACTGCGGGATGGTGATTATCTTCCTTTAATTGATGAGCATTCACCACACAATAACAGGACACCAACTTGTTTTAGCATGCACCTTAAACCATCTCTCCACCATTGTGACTTAAAACCAGTCCTTCCTTCATTGCACTACTCAGATCGAGAGGGTTGGACTGCTAACTTCACTACAATGCTGGATCACTTTTCGGCGCCATATTGATCTCTCAGGGCTCACCCCCAAATTATATATATTCTGGGAGCCCAACCATTATGAGTGCAGTGGCAAAAAAAGGAGTGGAGTCTGGAAGAGTGGGGTCATGAAGGGTGGAATAAGAGGCAATGTGCCAGGGTCTCTCTGTACCCATGAGTAGCTTTTACAAAATCTTCCCCAAAGTAAGTGACAGGAAGAAATGCAATACTAAAGCTGCTCTGACTTACTTGGTTGTACACAAATATGTCGAATTTAGAGATGAAATGGGGTGTTCAGGTGCAAGAAACTGAAGTTGCTATTCCAATAACCATGGGGGACCTCTCAGCTCACACCTGCTCTAAGGCCTGGACTTTAACATCTTGAAGCAAACCTTAGTCCTGTAGGCAAAATGGGTAGCATATTGCTTAAAATTAGAAACAGCTACACCTAACACCCTGAGGCAGTTGCTATGGAAGAAAATCCAGGAGCCGAACTCCGATTGGGGAGCATGCTTAAAGAAGGCCTTCCAGGTTCTGGAACTAGAGAACATCATTAACTCTGGTCTCCCGATAAAAATCATCGCTAGTCTTGCAATGAAGAATGCAAAGGCTCTATCCCAGTGGAAGAACTAACGGGGAAAAAAGCATGGCAGCTTCGCGACAGAATTATACTCTCCGGTTGCCTCCCTACAAATTTGTGCTTGTCTCTCTTCACGAGAACAATGATTTATCTCATAAGATGGTGTTTTGGCTTGCTGCCATTAAGAAGCTGCTGGTCCCGACGAAGAAAAGGAGAAATAAAAACAATGCAGATTGTGCTGACTACACTGTCAGTCAGTGTCAGTCAACACTGAGGGGAGCGCAAATTGTGGACTGCATGTACCATGATGCAAAAGAGCAAACATTTCTGGGATATGATGTAGTGTCTGGCCCCACCCTTTTCCCTGCCCAAACTGATTTTCATGACCTCCTCTACCATTTATCACACATTCCTAATGTTACTTTTTGTAAACTCTGCATTCCTGCCTATTGATTACACTTCGTACAGCCCGAGCCAGAAAGTACAGCCCGGGTATAGAGAGTACGGCCCAAGCTGGAGATTCCGGCCTGACTGCAGACGTAAAGATTCGACTCGTAATTGACCTCTGTGAATACAAAAAGTCGTAAAGTTAGACTTTTGTCTCAGATTGCCTTTGTGCATCGGTCCCTACGTATTTAGAGTTATTGTTTGGAAATTAGTTTACTATTGATATTGAGATCCTTAAAGTCTAACATGGATCCGGCTGTCACCAAGACTGGACACCCCTGGTTTAGAAATCCAACACTGACTAATCAGACATTCAAGACAGCAACTCAGCAGATGGTTGTAGGTTTGTATAAAGATGGCCTTTTTTTGAGGTACACAGCTCCTCCTCTTTGTCTCCTCCACCCACCACATGGCTCATCAACCAGTCTTACATTATGGACCACAAGATTGTTGATCATGTTCTCACTGACAGCATTGGGAGGAGTTATGAGGTAGGTAGCTTACCCTTCATTCTCACTCAGCAGAGATGAATCATATAACTAGAGGCACCTTGTAATGAGAACTGTAGTCCTTTGCACTGAGATGGATGGAAGCAATTAGACATTTTCAACATCTTAATTTCCTAAAACTCAAAGAAAGAGGTCAGATGCTGGAAGCAGAAACACAGGAATGCACGTTCTGGAAGAACTTTACTAATAAATGTCGATATTTAAGACTGAGATGTGTTTTATCAACACTTTGAGAAACCGTAGACACGGTACTGTGAGTAGTGTCAGCACGATTCTGTGCAAAATCGTATTTAACATGTGAAAATGACATTCCAAAAGACCTTGAACTCTACAGTATCGCAACAAGCAACACTGCACACCACAGGGAAAAGATATGGTTGGAGCTAACTGGATGTATTGCTGTGCTTGAAAGCTTTATGTTGTCATGTCAAAAGCTTTTTGTGCTTGCAGCCTGCCTACTGAGCGAACAGCTACACTCCGACCCAGATTGGACCAAATTCTGAATAGCTATACGGCTCAGAAGCCTATGCATTGGTAATCTAACCTGAATCTGAGAAGGGCTGATGTTTCCATAAGGCTTTCACAAAGTAAAGTAAGGCCTTAGGATGCCATATAGAGGTGGCATCATATTACCGTTCACCATTTCTCCATGTTTTCAAGGAGTCCTCACTCACAAAAATGCTGCCTTACCTGATGTACTGAACATCCTAGCACCATTTCTGAATCTGAGTGAACTCTGCCCTGCCATTTTGCCTTTTTAGAAGACTAGTATCAGAACGGCAGCCACTGTGTGCCAACGTTTTCCTATATGATGTGCCTTGTGGCATGATTATGACTATATTTGAAGTGAATTTATTTCAAGAACAAGGCTGTGCATGCAAGGATATTAATATTAACTGTGCTTTAGGAAGAGTGGAAAGTCCTTTGTATGGGTATGTCTCTTACCAATGCCATTTGACAAAAAAGTAGCCCTAAAACTTTGTTAGCCAATCCCTAACCAGGGGAGGACAGAAGGAGCCAATATGCCCTGGTATCCAAGCTATTTCAGTGCCTGGCGCTGCTACTGCACAATTATTAGATTTTAAAGGAGCCTTCTTGTTTATTATTGATGAGGCATCTAAACATGGCCATAACACTAATGTTGACCCAGGCTCTGCAAAATCTTCTGCCAGGAGTGTTTGTCTACCAAAATATTGAGCCCATATTCACAAAGATTTTGCTTCAGGTTTGCATTACTTTTTTAATGCAAACCCGATGCAAAATCCAGGTTGGTATTTACAAACCAACGCAAATAGTGATTTGTGTTGGTTTGTAACCAAAAGTAACTCAACACAGCGCAACGCACTGCCTTGCTTTACTTTGCATCAAGGAGGTGTGCCATTGGTTGTGTATGGGCATTCTCGAGCATCCACACATGGATTGTGACGCAAATCCATATCTACAAAGAATTGTAAACAATGCATTCTGACAAAATCCTACACCTCCCTGAGGCTGGCGTAACGAGGAGAAATATTTGTATTTCTCCTTGTTTTTTTCTCTTTGCATTTGTGCTGCTTTCTGAAGCACACATACAAAGATGAAATTGCATTTCAGCATAGTTTTCGGCAGGAAGGGACTCCTTCCTACACAAAAACTATGCTGACCACAACACAGACTTCTTTGCATTATGGTGCATGTCTGCAGTAAGTGCCACTTCTTTGTAGATATGAGGCAGTTCTGCTCGCTCCAGCTGCATCAAAGATGTGCAAATCATGGCCTCAGTTTGGTGCAGTCAACATGTACAGACTAGTGCACCCCACGGTTTGTTATGCTCTTATTCTTCAGTCTCAAACACAGCAGTGAATCCTCCTCGGTGACAGCAACATGTCCAGGCACCTGCCGAAGCATCACGCAGTCACAATCATTTAAAATAAAAAACAAATGGTAATAAAAGAAAACAGTTCAGCTAAGTCAAATGATCAGTAAAAGTAGTTGCAAGATAAAGTTTATGTTCGAGAAGGCAAAGAACAGCTGTTACTAGGACAATTTTTTAGTAGAATGCAGAAAATCTATATTTCACGCCTTCCTCGTCCCGTAAAATAGGATGACAGCTGGTAAGAGAAATGTGTATGGTATATTTTCAGCATGTGGTGCATGGCTTGCTTGTCCAATCATTTTAAATGTCATTATTCCGTAATCATTAGCACCATGTCGAAACATGTAGTTTACTGAGGTTTCCCCCTGGATGGAAAAGGAAGATGTCCCTGGGGTGAAACGAGCTATAGGAAGCGGAGAGGGAACTAGTACCACTCACTGATAAGATCCATTGTTCGGAAGTATTCTAGAAAAGGCCTATTTGAACAGACAAGGCGAACATGTCGAGCTTGACACATCCTGCAGCACATACTGTAGAATGGCCAGACTGGTGTTTGTAATTCTGTGGACGCTGCACAGCCAAGGGGTAGACAGTCAGGCACCAGACGACTTGAAATAATGCTTTACAGATCACATGATTCCTTGTGGATGCAGGAAGCATTACACTGACTATTAGAGAGGCCTGGGTCACCTGCAGTTGCTGTATTTGCATCCTTGCTGAATAGGATGGTGGCACTATTCATCACTTTGTTTTCAGGTACTATAGTTGGAGTGAAAGCTTTGGATCTACCTTGGTGCGAGGAGATTTCTTTAATTTTTTCTCCTACCACAAGTGTGCAAATCATGCTGTTAGTCCATTTTAGCTCCGGAGAATGTTTGTGTCTCCTCTTTAGCTATTGGGCCATCTTCCTTCTATATTCAGGTGACCAATTGTGTCCCATCAGCTAGTGTGTCATCTTTGACACTCAGTTTCAAACATGAAATGGTAAGGCTGCAGAGAATAGGACTGTTTGAGCATCATCAGTATTGAATTATAAGAGTCAGTCTACGAGATGGAATTATATTGGTGGGTATATTTTCAGGCCTGGTGTCCAAAAAATGGTCTTTCGAATTTCTACATGAGGTATTTAATAAATGCATAGCTATCATCTGCCTGAAGGCAAGCATCCTTGGCACAGTTTATGGACTGTGGAATGCCCTTTACTAAGGCTGCTTGAAAGATTGTGTCATTGGATTCACCTAGGGTAGTGGTTAATTCGCCATGGGATATCATGGATTTCAGACATTTAGAAGGCTTCTTCATTTGAGCCTCCAAAGAATGATGGTTTTTCTGATGCTGATAACTTTGATATTTAGGTTGTGCAATCTAGGGACTCTTCACTATAGTTTTCCTTATTTTAAGGTGCTTCCAGGGGCATTGTTTTTTTTAGGTCTGGGCCATCTTTGTCACCAAATAGTTTGTCTTTGTTTCACTTGAATCAATCAGTGGTTTCCCCTACGTAGACTTCTACTTTTCAGTGGGTGATGTAGTTGCAATAGCCGATTTCCCAAAGGTCAATTTTGTTTACTTCTTTTGTTTTATTTACAGCTTTTGTACTTGCCTTGGCTCTTTTCTCAAGTGTGTCAACCTCTATTGTTATATCTGAAGTGACCCAAAGGGGTGGGTGTGTGCTAAAGCTAATCTGATTCATTACACTAAAGTCGCTATGGGTGAAGTCTAGGAGGGATCACACATTTGAAATTGGTGTATTTTCTAGTTTACTTTATGATTTAACGATGTCCTTATTTCGTTAATGTCAAACGTCATTCTTTCCTTTTATCTTCCCTAACCCAAAGAGAAAATGGCTCGACTGTATTCAAAATACATGTGTCGGTATGCCATTAATAAATAAAAATGCTATAATGTGTCACCAATTAAACTAGGTAAAAAGTGACTAATAAGTAACACAGTGATTTATATAGACTTTGTTATTTATATGTTCAAGGTACTATATATTGAATAAAACACAACAAGCATGCAATATGTCTATTACTCTGCATATGAGAGCTTCAATAGTTCCTTCATAATTTGTGTTCATTATTTAAATTTGTATTTAATGTTGGTTAGCTTGTAATATTTTTGTTGTGATTTACAGTATACAGTATGTTTATAAAGAAAGTGTCAACAAGTGAGAACTAAAGATCAAACCTTACATACAACCTTTATGAAGGGGATAGAGGAGGGGAGATGAACTGTAGAAGTGGACATAAACTAATGTCACCAAAACCCACTAAAGAAACAGCAAAATATAAAATGCACAGCAATTTCCCCATAAGTTAGTGAAGATGTCTTCTCTTTCCTGAAGCTTGAAAGTAATTTTCACCAGGAAGACTTAGGCTTGGACAATGTTTATTGGTCCTTCTTATGTTGGATAGTCAATGCGGTACATTTCTACTCTGGAAGCCTGGTACTCTGGGCTCCATCAGGACGAGGATTCAGAAAAATGTCTTGAAGCCTTGACATGAAGGACAGTTAGCAACCTGTCTTTGCATGAGGACTATTTGGCAACAAGAGTCATTATGTGACTGGCACTGCAAGATCAGTTCTGCCTAGCAACAGACAACGCCTCCTGAAATCGAAGAAGTTGAAGGGAAGAGAATTGCACCTTTTATGGAGCAACCACGAGAAGGCAGTAATAGAACCAACCCTAGGCAGTGAGTGTAAGCACTGCTTCATGACCACACAAATAGGGAAGGCTTCGGTTTCTAGTTCCTACCAATTTGCAGCCATGGTGACGAGTACAAGGATTTTTCCAGATCCTAGTCCTGACAAAGACTCATGCACTAGTTCCCTGGATCCAAAGCACATTGCCTAGACGTCCAAAATAAGAAGGGACAATCATCTTTTTAAGGAAACTCAATAGAACATCTACGGACTTTCATGAGAATAGCTCCTGTACAAACCTTCACTCTTGCTCTTGCTAACCCCATATGGACTATATCAGTCATATACTAACACACAACAGTCCCTATGTAGTGTGAAAAAATATCTCTAGGGGTTGTGTTCTCGAAGGTTCCTGTGCCCAATTAATGACTCTATTCAATTTACCCTGAATTTCAATATCCCTACAAGCCGCTTATTTCACAACAGATCACTTGTGTGTTTCATGTGTGCTTTTGTCCATGATGAAAAAGTGTTGCACCACTTTGCTATCAATTAATTTGCTAAGAGTGACAAAATGTGTATGTTTCCATTCTTAAGTATATGTAATGAAACTCTCACGATACATGCATTAAATCTCTTTTAAAGTAAGGTAAGAATGTCTGTATTATTCAAGATCCAGAATCTCAAGTCATAGTGGAATGGTGCATAGGAACCACAACTAATCTGTGTTCCCAATATGTAACTATTCTGTTTCCCTAATCAATTGTGTGAGGGGGGTATTCTTGTTATTTTTAATAATAAATAGGGAGCATGCAATCAGTGTATAAAAGTTCATCTCTAAATTCCTTACTGCAGCCAAATTATGATGCCTCTGGTCACCTGTAATAACAAAATGACATAGCTACTCAACTGTAATAACTTATTACATTTGAGTTTTGATGTCAGACTCCTGTGTGCCAGAGAGAGCAGTAAAGGTGTAAGACCAGAAACAGAGCATATTTACAGCTGCCATTCAAACAACAAAAATAAAAACTGCCTTTTCGTTCTTCTAATCTGTATTTCAAAAATAAACAGTGATCAGCAGAAAGAAGCTATTCATTTCACAATGTGTTTTTTCATGAAAAATGTAATGTCTGGAAACACAGAATCTCTATGCATGTTTCTATATTCAGAGCAGTGATTTGATCTGACTTACATTAAAATGATTCTATTATCTTCTTGCAATAAATTACTGCCTGCTTTTTGGTGCGTTTAATTTTACACTACATATTAAGTTTTTATTCTTCATGTCTGCAACCATGCTATCCCTTTCTTATGAAAGAGCATGACAGCAAGGATTTGAGCGGTTTGTGGGAAGCATGATGTGTGAGCATATATCATAAGGAATAAAATACCCTCTGCTGTATGTTAAAAGTATATCGTGAGTCACTTCGGTGTTCCATAACCTTATAAAGGAACTCAGCCTTCAGCCTCATTCCTCTATAGGTTCACAGAATTCTTAGGTGACTTTCAATATCTTTATAATAGATTTCAGAGGGTACTAGTCTCTAACCTATATCGAGGGCCAGTGGAATTATGAGATTTTGCGGCCACTGCGTTTTCCCGCAGAATTATGGATTTGCCACATAATCCTTCATCTGCTGCATAATCTACAAACTTTAACAAACGAAAAAATGTTTCTAGCTCTAGTTACAGCGTGAAAGGTCCTTTGCAAGGGTTGACTGATCCTCTTTAAGCTGCATATTCTGTTTTCTATGGGTTAAAGTGGTGCCAATAAGGTGAAATCTTTCCCCAGGCAATGTAAATATGTGTAGAAAGGACAACATAATAAATAATAAAATCAAAAAATGTGCAGCATTAGGTTGCATAATTGGCATTTTCTTGATGCATTATTTAGTCAAGCCTGCCGCATAATTTGGTCCTCCCCTGTCGAATAATTCCAGTGGCCCTGCCCATATCTCATGTTATAAAGCATGAGCCTGGAAATTATAAAACGACTGGACAAAAGCATATTTCTCAAAAAACGCTTCAGAGGAATTGAATGCATGAGCCCCAGGTGGACCGTCAGAGAATGTACTCAGGAAATGTGTTTATGAGTCAAAGCGAATGAATCTTTAGATGGTGGGTTCGAATATCAAACCAGCATTCCACAATCTGTTCTGATTACGGGAAACAAGCATAAGCGCACTTCTTCTAGGGCCGGCTCTAGGGTGGTGTGACCGGTGCCACCGCACCAGGTGCTGACTTCAGGGGGCGCCGTGTTTGCAAGTTTATTTTGGTATCAAAAGCACCTGCTGCTGCCTTCCTTGCCTTCAGCAATTTCCAGGCAACAATAAAAATGTCAAGGTAACTCCGGTGATTAATGTTCTTCCTGGAGAGAGATTGGAGTTTTGTCTAGTTGAGGTTTTGACTGATCATAAAATGGCACAGAGGGTTAATATGCCTGCTGAAAAGCATGTGTACCACGAAGATCACAAAGTGCATATAATGTAAAGGTTCAGTGGGTTACAGCTTTTCTAACAGACATCCTTTTGTTACTTGCAGTTCATAAGATAAAATACGCATATAGAACAGTGGATAAATTAACTGTCATCAAAGAACTGCATGCACACTGCAAGGAGAGATTAGAGCATAGATTAATGTTGTAAAGGGTTCATTTGGGTAGAAATCGATTCTTATTATTAAAGAGAAACCCCAACTATGGTGTTTCATCTTCAATTCTGAGTTTGTGCTTCTCCAGAACAAGCTCTCTTAAACTACTGCAGTACTGCAGTATATTGTCATATACTGCAGTATGGATGACATGTCACTCCTACACCTTGTAGTCCTCTGGCTTATGTAACATTTTCTATATGCTTATTTACACACGTAGGATTGATTGTCCCTGTGTAATGTGTGCGTGATGTAAAGTGCTCTGATACCCTACACTGGTACGAGTGGCGCTATATAACTAATTAAATGCATCTGAAAAAGTGGCTATGGAGACTTGAGGGGCACTGTTAAAAGGAGGTGGAGACAGAATCCATGGTGGAGGTGGTCACCACCTCCACCATGGATGGGGGGGCCCCAACAAACATTGTCACACCGGGCGCCACAAGCGCTAAAGCCGGCCCTGACTGCTTCTATGCTGCCCTGAGACCTTGTGGTTTTTGCACATCACGGACTACTTACTATTGCTTTATTTTCTATTCTTTATTTGGCTCGCATGTTTACTTGCCAGTCACCTCATGAGCATGGAAAGAACCAGACTAAAGCACGCTAGTATGACACATTTTTGTTCAGAGGACAACCGTGACCGCACGGCTGTGTTACCAAACAGTTCCAGAGAGCGAGAGTATCTGCTCTTCACAAAGGCATCTGAAGAGGACATGACAGAGAGAAACAGGAATCATTCCGACAATGATGTATATTCAGTAGTAGTACTCTTGTTTCTGAACATAAGGGGGCCTGCTAGTTCCGCCAACTTCTTCTATGTTCCCATACACATAACACACAGGTCGTCGCTGCCTGTCACACTCCCAGTGTGTGTGTTTAGAAGTCGCAGCTTTCCCTGCGCTCCTGTCGTGAACATTTTCTGTCGGCAAGCAACTGTATTCGTCGCGGAGCAGTCAACACAGAAGCGAATGCGTTCTTTATTCTGGGTTGTGAGGCCGCATTCCACAAAAGGGCGGATTTTTACTGCCAGCGGTAAAATGCCGCCCATTTCAGAAGAAGGCTCACACTGTCAACCACTCTGCCAATGTGCCTTTTATGTAAAATGTAATCATTATTACCAGCTTTATTATTACAGGAAACGAGACCATCAAAAAATTTTAGTCTTCATAATTGTGCTCAGAGTCGCCTTTATGAGCCTTTTTCATGCAATGCTGTGCTTAGCATAATTGTCGGTACTTGGCTTATTATGGTCTCCTTTGTATGGTGAAGCCCAGTCCTGACAAAATGGTGGCCATCCTTGGCATATTTTGGGCGTCATCAGAATGATGTTATTAACTTCCTGTATAAAGCTGGCTGTCCTTAGCATCCTGTGTGCACCCTTGGATCAATGTGGTCTATATCTGGCAAAATTGTGCCCATCCTCGCTACCTGTGGGTTTTCTTGAAATAAATTTGGCCATCAATTGCATAAAGGTGCACACCCCTTGCATATGACAGTCATCCCAGGGATGCAATGGAGAAACATGGCCATGTAGGGCATCTTCTGGTTACGTGGACCAGTAGTATACATGATACCTAATGAAAACAAGAATGAGATGTTTGTGCACTAAGCCTGTAGTCACCGAAAATTAAAAGATAGCAATTAGGGAAAATATCGTTTACCGCCCGTTTTTCTGCCTCACCATCTGCTGCCATACCGGGACCGGGACAGGGTCAGGACCACAAGACCCAGGTTCCCAAGCGGCCCGCTGCCCCCCACGTCACCAGCAGCACCAGGAGGCGCTTTAAAAATCATTGCGGGCTCCCGCAACGCTGGACGCCCGTTTTTCTGCCTCACCATCTGCTGCCATACCGGGACAGGGTCAGGACCACAAGACCCAGGTTCCCAAGCGGCCTGCTGCCGCCCACGTCACCAGCAGAGCCAGGAAGAGGCTGGACTGGGCCTACCCTCTGGGTCTTGCGGTCTACGTGCGAGCTTCCTGGTAATGTGATCTGATCCTAAGAAGATTAACAGAGTCTCTTCTGGATAGTAAGTTTTTTCCCTACTTGTGGCTGTGACTCTTTAATTGTAAAATAACTGCGCCCTGTAAAATGGCTAAAGGGAAGCTACAGGGGAACAGGGAGGGGACACCCAAGGTCCTCCAAAATTCCACACTCGATTGCTTCCTGACAAAGGCTGCTACAGCTATAGACAAGGACATTCTGGCAGTCGAAAGATGGCTATCCCTAGGGGGTAGCTCTCTCACTACTCTGAATCAAGATTTAGTACACAGTGGGGTGTTTGTGGACACCGATCCCGGTAACTCTGAAAGCATACAAATACCAGCTGAACCACCAGTTGAACTACCACTACCCACCATGAAGTCTTTTCCCCCACATCAAGTCTCTTTGTCATCTGGCTCTCCTATCAAAAGGAAGAAAAAGTTGAAACACTTGAAGCCCTTAGCGGGTGCAAAGACTAGGTCAAAGAAAAAGCTGCAGGAACCACCACAAGGGACTAATAGTACTCTTCCAGTACTAGCCATCGTGCAAGAACCTCAATCTGCTTCAGCAGCTATTTTAGATCCATCTCTGCAAGACCTAGACTCTTTATTTGTTCGGTTAGAAAGATTGTTATCTAATAATCTTTCACCTATACTGTATAGACTTGATAAGCTCGAGGACAATGTGGGAAATGTAATGACATCTGTTGCATGTCTTCTGGATGGGGTAGGAAAAGATGGAGCATCATACCCGGATTGCCCTACCCTGGGGGGAACATATGGTTCTGAAGGTCTCAATAATAGGATGGGGAACCACAATAATAAAAGCCAACAATTATCTCCTGTAGACACCCTAGGGGCCCCTGGGTCTGTTTTGGGGGACAACCAATCTAAAAACTGAGCACTGAAGCAAACTAACTAATCAGTTGGGCGTGAGCAGGCCGGTGGTAGATCTAGGTCTAAAACTCAGAGCCCCAAAACTAATGCAAAGGTTTCTTGTCAGATAAAAGATGTGGCATATCCATATAATCCATTAAATGAGGTAAGACTGGATCTTCCACCTGAATGCTGTACATATGTCGCAATCTTAACCAATGTTCCCCCGCTTAAGGGCAGTTCACAAGAAACCACAGGCCAATTGAAAAATAAGGTATGTCATTGGCTATCTCAAAACCCAGAGTACGGAAATTCCAGTTATCATGACATTCTGTTGGTGAGAAGAGTAAGCTGGGTTGGTCCCCTATGTCAGTCCACTCACGGAGATTGCATTGTGATAAATTGCCGAAACCCTGATCTTGCAGGGACTTTAATCAGGAGTGTGAGAAATCAATCCAGATGGGGCCCTGAATATGGGATAGGCATAATGCCGATAGGTTTCTTCTACAGACATCTTAAACCCAGTGGCCCAGTCAATTCACAAAACGTCCGAGTAACACGGTATGAGAAGATGAAGAAGGAGCAATACCCCCTTGTAACTAGCAATAGACATGAAGCATTAACAGAATTGGATGAACTGGATTGACTAAAGCCTAGTAATGTTGTTTCCTTGGCAGCCCAAGGTACACCCGGCAATCCTGTGGATGATTATACATCTCTCAGCCCCAAAGGATTAGTGAATTGTATCCTGGCTAGCCCACCTGAGAATAATGCCTCTACCATAGACCCACCAAGTGATAGCCTCCAAATAAGACACCCACCGCAGGGAAGATCAATCGCTGATTCGCAGTTGAATATCATGTCCTGGAATATTGCAGGGATACAGTCTAAACTTAATGATCCAGAGTGGGGTAAATTAGTGGATAATTGCCACATCTGTCTGTTTCAAGAAACATGGTCAACTAAACGGATTTACAGGGTGGGTTTTGTCACATTTAGTTTAGAAGCAAGACAGTCATCATCTGGTAGACCTGCAGGTGGGATGCTGATCTGGATCAAGACGACTCTTGCTTGTAAAATTAAGCGTCTAGACATAGACTCACAGGAGATCATTGGTATTGATTTGGTCTCGTTTAAAGGGGATATCCATGTTAGGATAATTAATATATATATATATATATATATATATATATATATATATATATATATATATATATATATATATATATATATATATATATATAATCGGTTCAAAATCCCCCATAAGCCCTCTGACACTCTGACAACGCTCATAAACTTCCTTGAAACCGCTAAAAATGAGTACCCCCTTATTATAGCAGGCAACTTCAACACAACATATGAGCCTGTAGAGTATGTTCAAGAAATAGTTCAGGAGGAAGAAGAAGCTAGAGATATCAAAAGGCTTCAGATCCCAACCCTTAAAAGATGTACCAGCATTGAGCAGCAAGTTTTGTCATTCACTCTTGCTTATGGGGTGCGTGCATGTAATGGGAGGACACACTCCGATGCTAACGCAGATCACACTTTTAAGAGGGGGAACGTCAAAAGCAGAATTGATTATATCATGGTAGACCTTGATCTTTGGCCACAAGTTAGTCATATGATTATCCTTAATCGTGAGGATAGTGACCATAATGCTCTTAAGTCTTTCTGGGCTCCCTGTTCTGCAGCCCCAGGCAAATCGGGAGAAGGCGCCTGTTGTAACAACCAACAACAACCGGAGAGTCAAGTGGGCAAATGTAGTTACTGATGGCAAGTTCCTCCCTAAAATCAACAAAGAGGTGGCTCAGACTTTAGTGAACATGAGCAATCCTAATATAAATGATGATACTATTCTGGCCAGCTATCAAGATTTGTCGAACGACATTTCGCCTTATTTTACCAGTCAGGGAAGGTCACTTTCATCCAAACGTAATAATGCCCCATGGTACAACGAGGAATGCAGGCAAGCATGACTAGAACTAATGGTGGCAGTAAAAGTAGGGTTACGGCTCGACATAAATATTAAAAGGAAGCTATATAAGAGCACACAAGTGGAGGCCAAACTGAGGTGGGAAATAGAAAATTGGCGTATCCTAGTGGAGGCATCCAGGCAAAAGGATTGTCGGTTATTCTGGCATCTTTTCTCTAAAGGGGTAACTCACCTGGTTAGCGAAGAAGATTTGTACATTCAGCCACATATTTGGGAAGAGTACTTTCAGGCATTATACTCTGAGAAGGATTGTGGGCATGAGGGTGGCGTAGTGGAGCCAGCCGGGGTCAGCAATGAAGTGCTCGATGCTAAAGAGGTAGTTAGTTTCTCCCTAATGGAGACTATGAATGCAATTAGCTCACTACAAACCGGGAAAGCCCCTGGGCTAGACAGGCTTCCGGGAGATCTATATAAATCTGAACCTAAAATATGGGGCCCCTTGCTTCACTTAGTTTTTAATGCTATTGCACGTGGAGGAGATATTCCGGCAACCTGGAAGGGCGCCAAAATAATCCCAATATTCAAAAAAGAGGAAAAAGGGGACCCTGCAAATTATAGGCCCATCAGCCTTATAGATGTGTCCCAGAAAGTCTTCAGCAAAATGATTTTATTACACCTCCATAATTGGATAGAGGACAATAGCATACTCTCACGTTTACAGGCAGGGTTTAAAGCCTCCACAAGCACCCTAGACCAGGTGTTTCGTTTTCTTTTGCTTATATGGAAAGAGGTTAAGCTTAAGAAGGGCCATCTTTATGTAGTGTTTGTGGACCTCAAAACGGCATACGATTCCATTGACCGTACTAGGCTCTGGACTGTTCTGAGGGATTTGGGACTCCCCCCAGGCCTACTCCAACTTTTAATTCGTCTACACCATGATAATTACGCTAAAGTCAGGTGGAACCAAGATGGAAGCTTGATGGATATTATACCGATCAAGAAAGGAGTGCGCCCTGGGGTGTGTGTTGGCTCCAACTATGTTTACCCTGTACATGAATGAGCTCATAAGAGAGTTGTATGATTGTGGAGGTGATCCGCCCAAATTGGGAGGCAAGTTAATACCGTCCCTCTTATTTGCTGACGACACGTTGCTTATATCAAAAACCCCAATGGGCATTCAGAATGTTTTAAACAAATTTGCCACAGTTTGTAAAGTCCGGGGCCTTACAATCAATTGCTCGAAAACAACGTTCATGGTTTTTAATCCTTACAAATCCACTAAGGGGAAAGTGAGGCTCGATGCTCAATTACTAGAATAGGTCAAGGATTTTGACTACTTGGGCGTCAGAATTAGTGACAACCTGGCATGGTCTCTGCAAATCCAGAAACGTGTCTTGACTCTTCAGCACGTGGATTGTGCAATTGTAAAAAGAGTCAAACATTCAGCTTTTCGCCCAATCTCTACCACTCTGGAAATTCATAGGGCCAAATGTTTGGGCGTGGCTCTTTATGGGCTGAACTGTGGGGTCTGGAGCATATTAATCAACTAGAAGTTACCGAAAATAAATTCTTAAGAGCCCTTTTAAATCTTCAAAAGAACACACCCATATTACCCTTACGCCTCGATCTTGGTCTAAAGTCCATTTCCCACTTTGCTGTCTTGAATGTACTTACGTTTTGAATAAGACTTTGGACTAGCAATACTCAAGTACCAGTAAAGGATGCTGTGGAGGAACTATTAATCCTCCAAAGGAAATCAGGCCTCTTGCCATGGTTTGAAAAAGTTAAAGAGTGGTTCTCTAAGTTGGGGCTGGGGAATATGTGGGACGACCCGCAGTCTATTACAAAAAAAATGCTACCACAGCTAAAAATAATGTACTGGAATTTTATTGATCTTTCTGGCACTGAGTCCAGGTCACTTGGCACTTTAACCACAAGTTTTCTAAATGTGAAAAGCTGTTTTAACTTTGATACTCAGATGGACGATGTTGAACCACCCCAAGCACGAGCACTTTACATACAATTTAGATTTGACACTTTACCCCTGAATGCCATGAGAAGCAGGTGGGCGGACACTAATATAACCCCTATATGTCCGTCCTGTAACTCAACTATAGAAACTATCGAACACTATGTGTTTTTTTGTCCTGCATATGCTAATCTGAGGAAAACATGGATCATTCCTGCATGTCGACTGTTGTCATTCTCTTGTCCTTCAGATGCCCTTTGCGTATTTAGCTCTGATGCGACCAAATTGCTTGTTTTTACTATATCTAGATATCTTCTCTATGCCTGGTGGCAGAGGTCTAAAGTGGCCACTTAAGCTCCACTATAGGGGTTGTGGATACCCATAGAGAAATCCCAGACTGAGGGCCGAGTGCAAACAACGATGTAGGATAAATGTTATAGCTCCCCTTTTTTAAAAATGATTTTTATTCATTTTATATTTTGAAAAACGCAAATCTTTTTAATTCATGAACATGTGCTAAATTCGTAATCCTATTTTTGGATGTCACATATGACTGTTTGAATGGTGTTTTATTTTTTAACATTTTGTATGTATTTTTTATTGATGAAATTATTATGCATGTATGAGTTTTTTTGTCTTGTGTATGATCATGTTATTGATCAAATAAATAAATATATATATATATATATATATATATATATATATATATATATATATATATATATAGTTTATCGGTACTGCCTCTTACTGTCACACTTTTTCATAATTAGTCCTTGGACTCTAGCCCATAAAACGCACGTTCATTACCTATTCTGAGCTCTTTACACGTCTTTGTGAAAAAGCGTCTTTTTGCCAACGTTCCTCATGAAAAAGTCACTTACCATGTTTTCGCTTTTGAAAAGGGCTTTGCCATATAAGTACTACCTAACTAATTAAACAATGTGCAGCCTATGTTGTGCCACATTTCCTATTCTTGGTACAGATTACTGACAGAAAACATACACCACTTAATAATATTCTGTCAATAAGCATTTAATCCCAATTTATGTCAAAGGTTCTGTTTAGTGTTAAGTTCAGAAATAAGAGAGACGTTTTCCTTTGTAAGGAATTAAGGTGATAAATGAATAAAAATATTAAGGAAAATCAATAGATATATGAATACCCAAAATCGCAATAGAAAATGGACTGTGTCTGCCCATGTGAGTGTAGGTCTGGGTCACTGTTTAGTGTAGGGGTTTCACTGAGGTTACCTTACCCAGTTCCACTTATGTACGTTAGCGAGGGTCATCACCTCCACTTTAAATTGTTTTAACCTACTATCAATAAATACATACAAAAATACCTTTGCAGTGTGTAGCATGTGCCACTTATGAAGCTTTCACCACTTTCCACAAAAACTATTAGAGAAGAGGGCGGTTCCAGATCTTGAGATCATAGAAGAAATGTTTCAAAGTATTTGCCAATGTAATAGGAGAAAATTAGTGACTATACTAGTAGTTTGAGTAGATGTTCCCTCATATTCATCCCAATATACAAAGCCAGAGAGGAAAATCATACATCTGCTATGGCAACATGATTTATACATTTGGGGCACAGTTTCAGTGTTTTTGAGGTTTTTTTCAAACAAAACCAGTAAAACATCTCATAGTTACTACAAATGTATAGCTCACACACATCAGCAAAACCTATGCATGCGGTAATTTCATGCAAATGGGCATTTACAGACACAACTTTGTTTTTCACAACAGTGACATTTTTCTCATTACATTAATTCTGTTTGCCTGCACCCATTACATGCTCCATGGATACAATAATCCTATGTGAAACAGTCCCTCATGGTAAAATATGCCTGTCCAACGCAGATAGATGTATGTCCACACCTAATATGGTAACTCACAAGTAATCAAGACATTTTGTATGTTTAGGCTACTCTAGATTATACTGCAATTGATGTTGCGCTTAAAATATAAAAATCGTAAACATAAAAAAGGATGGGTGTTCAAATAATCTAGATTAATTTTTAACAATAAACATACTATTACTGTTGATCTTGTTTTGTAGTTGTTCTTGTAATAATTTATTATTGAGACTGTTATTAATACATTATTTTTAGCATGAATAGCAATATTATTGTTAGCAGTATTAGTAATATTATTATTAGCAAAGATGATCATTTAAAACTTTGTCTAAAGTTGGAAAAGTATCAGTGGTAGGAGCATGCATGCAACTTTTTGTTGTTGTACTTTTTGGGGATTCTAAAAAGGACTCAGGAGTTGACATGGAAATTAAAGTATTTGTAGATTTCTACGAGTGCAGACCTCCACTAAATTTACTCCTGTGGAATCTCCATAGCAAATCCACTGACTACCTCTTGGAGTAAAGTGAATGCACATATGTGTCATCAGATTTATTTTTTTCACCTTCTGTAGCAAGCCTCGGAATTTTGAGTCTTCCACCCCCATATCCAGCCTCGAAACACACCCACTCCTCCTTTTGTCTCGAGTAGTTTTCTAAGTCTTTCCATGGTAGGATCTTCATGCAAGATAATTGTGAATATCCAGAGTGCCGTGGATGTTGCATGGATTTTGCAAGGCGACACCATGGCATCTCTGATATCAGAACACAAAGCCTAACTTCCTTTGACTGTGGATATCCTATTATAGTAGAATCATGATACTCAAAGTACAGCCCGGGGGCCGCTTGCGGCCCTCTTGACCATTACATGTGGCCCACCTGGTGAACAGCAGCATGCTGTCTAGTTGCTGAGCACTAACATTCAGAAAGAAATGTTAAATAAACTGGCAAGCATTTATTAAACTGCAAATAAATCCTTGCCCGTTTATTTAATTTTTTTTTAGACCTCCTTACACAATCCCTGACCCACCCAGACCCACTACCACCACCCTGTTGGCATCAGTGCGGCCCTCGGTCACACCACAGACCGTACTTTGTGGCCCCTGGGCAAATGTTTGAGAGTGCCCATGTAGTAGATCATTCTGAAGTGTCATCAAAATCAGGATCTGGATAATTGCACCGGAGACTTTACACTTAACATCGAAATTGTACTTAGTGAGGCAAAATGTCTAAGAATTGGTCATACCATTTTTATTATTATTACTAGTGATTGTTGTAGTTAAAGGAGTATTAGTATTACTGGTATTATTAGGACATTTATTTCTATTATTAGAAATGTTTATATTATTACTACAAATACTACTACTACTATTATGCCGGTGGGAGCCTCTGGAGCACGTGCATCCAAGTGTGATTTTCCATTAACCTCCTGCAAAATGATCTAGAAATGTACCTTGTAAACAGGTCTGGAATGGAAACTGTTTTAAATGCATAGAACGCTAGGCTTTCTCTTCCTGACACCGGATTGCATTCAGCGATGATGATGCACGTGTACTTCAGCCGCTGAAAAGGGATTATGTAAGAAATGAAGGAAATGCAGCTACACAGGCAGAGAGAGGCTCCGTTGTTCACTGAATGTCTATTATTCGCAGTTGAGAGGGTTACTGAGTGTGGTCAAACGTAAAGCACAATTTACAGAGCATTCGATGAATACTCCGTGAGAAAAAAACTCATTAGGGATAAAAGTTAATACAACACATCAAAACACACTGGGGCATATTAGCAAGACCCACGTTAAAATTATCGCCGTTTTAGCGGCAAGAAACTGCCGCTAAAACGGCGATAACGGGCTTGCTAATATGCGTTATGGAATTCCAATAGAAGCCCAGGTTAGATGTGCAGGACATCTAACCTGGGCTTCTATTGGAATTCCATAACGCATATTAGCAAGCCCATTATCGCCGTTTTAGCGGCAGTTTCCTGCCGCTAAAACGGCGATAATTTTAACGTGGGTCTTGCTAATATGCCCCACTGTCTTTTGAAAATAACAGTGAAATGTCGCTGGCAAATGCGCGACTCCCTCAAATAGCCTCCTATGGCAGGTTCTACTGAAATAGCTGCCTTGAGCATATGGCGCACACATTGAGACCAAAATAACCTTCACCGCAAATAGAGAGGAAAATAGAACTTTAAACACAGCGTTTCAGAATGACCTCAATTGGCATGCAACCCTTCTCTGTGGTGGACTCTATATTTAAAATGATCCCACTACAAACACATGAATGTCACACCCATCACTTTAGTGAGGCCCCCCAAGACACGTGGTTCTGGCGGAGCCCCTATCGGTATCTTTAGACTCTAGTGTCAAACTATGTACAATTGCAAACCATGTATAATATAAGGTTTCTGTTTGCACTATGTCTGAGCAGATGGCTCTGCAAATTGAAAGGTTTCACTGTCTGAACATCTCTAGCCACCCCGAGGCTCTCTGCCGCCTGCCGAACATGTCTTCGGATAATGTTTAATACTATGCAATGGTTAGACCCCTCCCCCCATGTCAGTGTGCAGATTCCAGAGGTCAAATAGTGAGCTTTCTGTCCGTGCTGGTCCACAGCCAATGGACGCCGAGAATTAATTACACATCTCTTCATGTTGACCAAATATATGCCCGCGTCAAAAGCTACCTTTAAAACACTCAAGATGTCCTAAGAAATTGCTTCCAGACAATTAAAGTTCCCAACTCAAAAAAGCAAAGATTTTGAATACATTCTTTGGCATGGTACAAGCAATTAAAATATGCCCCCTAGTAATGTAGTATTAAGAGGACAAGTACAGACACTCCCTTTCTGCTGGATAAAGATAATAAATCCCAGAATTAACCAGCCTGGATAGATCCCCTGACTCAATTTTAAAAGGGCTAATCCTATCAAAAGGTTGGGATATTCAGCGAGATATTGACCAGCTCTTGCCTCGCCTAAGGAACCCTTATTTCAAAAGACTGACTCCTTCGATGCTATATAGCAATAATCCTACTCTATGCGCGTGAAAAAAGACAACTTAATACAACAAAAGTTTCCTAGATAAGCTACACACTACATACACCTTTTGTAAGTGACACATTTATTAAATACAAGATTGTGGGCACTAGAGCCATTGAGAACTTATTCTGATTAAAACTTCGTGAGCTCAAATAAGTCGGTCGACCTCAAAGCTAGGAAACCACGTTCGAGTCTCGGCAGGGAGGCTCAACATCCTGTGATTCTGGGCAAATCACTTAATCTCCCCGTGCCTAAAAAAAGAATGTGTCCGTCTGTAACGCAACTGGTGCTCATGTAAAGTGCTCTGATACCTTCGGGTCTAGTTTGCACTATATAAAACTCCGGAAAAAAAGTCATTCATAATTTATTTTCATCTGATTCCTTAAGTTTAACTGTACAGTTTATCAGGTGCCAAGCCACTTCAAGTTCCCAAGCACGTAAGACAACTTCTATTCTAAAGGCTTCTATCATGAAAGCTAGTGGAGGTCCAAGGGCCTTTTTCATAAAAAAGACCCTGAAAATTTGATTTTACTCTAGAACTAGACGTCCAGCACCATATACAACCAATGGAAACATTTGTGACTGCACCGCCTGCAAGGGGGTCTTTGGGGGACCCTCAGGGGTGCTATGAGTGAACTCCACCTCTATGTACCGCACAGTCAGTGTGCCTTTTGATGACCTCTTTGTCTTTCGTCTGTAATATGGTATGGATCCAAAGGCAAAGGGATACCTCATTTGCATGGGCCACACCGTATGCAAATGAGGGAAGAACCTCTTAGAAATGCAGTGGCGCACATTAAGCACCAGCACGATTTGTATTACAGTAGGGGGCATGGAGGTGTCTGCAGCCCCTTCTGTAAGACCAAAGTGCCCTGGGGACACAAAAAGCGGGCGCAAACACCCGTGGTGCTCGAGGGCACTTTATATAGTACAACCCCAGATGGTCTTTTCCCAAAGTGTATTTGATAAAATGCATGACCCCATCGAATAAGGAATCTGAATCATACAAGTTTCTAGAAGCATAATGACATGACAGAGACTAATAAAATCTACAAATAAATGATTGCATTCTAAGCATTTAAAGCCTTGAACAGTCCAAAATACTATGGAGGATTGCTTTTTACCAGGAATAACACACAGATTTGTCCATGGGAATGAGGTGTGTTCTACCCCATTCAACTGTCTCTCAAACTAGGTGAACATTCAGGACCTTATGTTAAATTGTGAACAGATGCCAGCTGATTCATAAAATACATCTGAATTCGACCTCCAGCCATCTCCCAATCATAATCGAGTAGGGTAAGATTAAGAGAGTCCCTGGCATCCAATATCCTAAAACCTAACCTGCAACTAAACCCAACGGATTTGGTAGAGGGCAAACTAGGCTTTTAGTGAGCTTGACAGCCTTCACCATTTTTAATCCAATGTTTTGCAATGTATCTTTTGCTTTAAAAGGTTTGAGTGGCATAATTTGAGTAGAAAACTCAATATGAGAAACTTCTTTATCATACTTGTTAGCACAGAACAACCAGAGTTGGGGGCAACCTTAAAGCAGCTTGAAACTATTCTTGATGAAGTTCTTGCTACCACACAATTGTGGATGAATTTGAATTTTCCAGTACTAAACCCTTCAAAATCAAAAATACTCTCAGTGTATAACAACAATTCCAGATGGAATAGCCCTTTATGGTCCTTTCATGAGGCCCCTGCCCAGAGCTGGTCACTCACGATTGCAACCTGGGCATTATTGTGGACACCAATTTGACTATAGAACCCCAAATTGCCTCTGTAGTATAATCCTGCCATATACAATTAAAATCCCTGAAGGGTGTTTTCCGTTTTTTTTTTTTAACTTTTCCTCAAAAAGTAGACATGGCTGATGTTTATATCCAAGCAAAGCTAGACTACAGTAAATCTGTATTTCTGAGCCTACAAACAGAGAAATTGTGATCATGCACCAACCTACAGGAAACACCTCCATTAGCTCCTAGTCAATAAGCAAACTCAGTTTAAGGCAGCCTGTTTCCTGCATTAAGTCTTTTACAGTAAGAAACCCTCTTATCTGGCCCAGACACTTCAGAAACACACTTCTACGTGATGGTTGAGATCCACTAACTGGCTTGCCAAACCCAAATACAGACTTAAGAAATTAGGTCGTTGAGCCTTCTGTATCACAGGTGTTGAACTCTGGAACTTTCTTTCTCATTCTTTCTCATTCCTTTAGAGGGGTGGAAAATTTCCTGTAGTACAGAAAGCTTCATAAGATCTGGCTATTTGAATAAGGTACCAAAAGGACTCAGAAACACCCTCAAGAGTTGGCTGTTTGATTAGGCTGGACTTGCGTGGCTTGATAAATCTAACTTAAGAGTTGCGTCGCTCTAGCGCCCCATTGCGTGGTGCAAGTGCGATGTAAGTCTTTAATAAATATGCCCCCAAATGGTAGCTACACAATTTCTCCTAAGTATGTTTCTAAAATGACCATAAGGTCAATTTCACGATTGAAACCTGAACTCAAATACCTAATTTTGAAACGATTACATGCCACCTGACATTTTTCGTGTCAATCTTCTATTCATTTAACTAAAACACTCCAGGAAGTACACTTAAAATCAATCTCCTTATGTCAATAACAAGTCTTAAATTTCATATTAAATTGAATTTGACTAATCATGTTTTCTTCGTGTTCCACATGTCTGACTTGAAAAATCTTTAAATCAAGTACGCTATGATTCAGTTATGCACAAGATGCAAATTGATAGTGGACCCTGGAAAATACATTATTATTTTCGTTTTGAGACGCAGTATAAGCAAATATTGGTTTTGACAACTCCAAACTTAAGTTTATGGGAATGTGGGTGGTCTTCAATTGTGAAACACCACAAACTAAATCATCCCTGGAAACTTACATCATAGAAACGAAATGGCAAAAATGAATTAAGGTGCTTTGGATTCTGTCAAATAGTCTGGGCCAAAGGTCTATAAAGTGAAATGCATCCATTGAGATATGGTGTTTATGGGTATATGGAGTCAATTTTGGTTGGTAAGTGAAGAACGACATGTCACGATAATGACATATTTTACATCAAAGGTATTCGGTGGCTTTATTGTAGATGCACTTGAAAGTAATGTTGATAACCTTGAAAGCATTTTGAGTATTCACAACAAGCTAGTCAGGTGTCCTCAGGAGTGACTAGTGCTGGCATTTGCCCCTGCTATCCTCGCTATCATTCTCATGGTTTCCTTCTTGATAACTGAAACTTGTATGTTTCTGCAGGAAAAGAAAAAGGTAGTTTTTAGGTCTCGCCTGCCGACAGCGCATTCTCTGTCACTGCGAGGGGTATTATGTACTATAAGGGGCTTGGAGCCTGCCTATTGCATACCATTCATTGGCTTCATTGTCACTCTTCTTTGCTGCCTCCTAATTAACCAATGCATGCTGGCTGCACTTCGTCTTCTTTCATGTGGAGCATGGACCAACTACTGATTGACTTAGCTTAATTTGTGTCCTTCCACTGTCCATTTACTGCTCGCGCTATGATTTAGGTACTATTTTCTTTATTTCCTCCTGCCCCTCCCACCCCTCACCCGTTATCCATGTTGCTTCTGCCCCTCTCACCCCCACCTTTGTCAGTGTTGCTTCTTCCCCTCCCACCAGCGGTCAATGTTGTTTCTTTCCCTCCCACCCTTGCTCAGTTGCTTCTTCCCCTCCGACCCTGTCCTCCTGTTGCTTCTTTCCCTCCCAACCCTTCTATTGCTTATTCCCCTCCTAGCCCTTGAGCTCCTATTACTTCTTCTCCTTCCACCCATGCTTCTGTTGCTTCTTCCCTTTTGCCTCTTGCCCTCCGACTCCCCCGTTGTCTGTGTTGCTTCATCCCCCCATCCACACCCTCCCATTGTCTGTGTAGCCCCCCCATCTGCCATAACAAAAAAAGCACTATGACATGGCCAGCGCTGGCCGGGCCATATCGCTTTTTTCCCCCACTATCGTTCCCTCCCCCCACCTTCCCTTCTATTGTACGTCTTGCCCATTCCCACCCTAAAGTAGAAAAAAAGTGCTTCTATGCAGCCAGCTCTGGCCGCGTCATAACACTTTTTTTCTAACTTTACTTTTTTAGCCATGCTGCACAGGCACGTAGCTGTACAATATAGCTAAATGCCATTGGCAAAGTCAATAGCTCTCGCACAGACAGGACCTACTGGCCTTTCCAATTCTTGTTTTTATTTAAGTCAAGAGTTTGTGTTGTCCTCCCTACTTCTAACTTGTCTTCCATATACACGAATGGTATTAGGAACCAGCAAGGGCAGGTCCTCCGCTAAGGTGGAGGAGTTTCGCCCCACTGCTTTAAAGCAGTGAAAAGTAAAAATACAATGATAATAACGGAACGTCCATTATTATCATTTTATTCTTAGTATTACAGTTTCACTGCAGTGCAGCCAGGTTGTTAGGGTGGGGCCGGGCCGGCCTCCCTGACCCTCAAGGCCGGAGGAGTAGTGGTGGCTGCACCTTAAGTGCGCATGAGGGTTTGGCAGGCAGTCTCGGGCCGGCCAAGCCGTCATGCGCACTTTACATGTTCTCTATGGACTGTATTGTACAGCCTGGGCGGAGAAAATGCCCAGACTCCCAGTCCCTCTCTGAGCGCCTAACCACGACGCTCAGACCAATCACAACGCTGCTGTAAGACAGCGTTGTGATTGGTCAGGGGATTCTGGGAGGCTGTGCGCTACCTGGTTTCTGCTGGAGGAGAGGCGGCAGCTGGCGACAGCAACCACCAGGTAAGTTTTGTTTTCTTTTTTCTTTTTTTCCTGCTCCCCCCCCCACCTTCCCCCACCACCGTTCCCTACCAGCTGCCACTGGGAACCAGATGAGATTCAAAAGGTGAGACAGCTAATCAATTACCTATTCTTGTTATTGAGTTCTGTGGCTGAGTCAATAGCTCTTGTTATTGAGTTCAATGGCTAAGTTAATAGTAGCCACCGAACTTCAAGCTTGGATAGGGTGCTATTCAGTTGTGAGCCGCTTGGCGTCTGGTTTTAAGTTGAGAAACAGCAATTCTGTTTGATCCAATGGATTGTACGACGATTTTAGCTCTCCGTTATAAATTGAGGTCCGGCTGCTGTCCTACAGATGAGCAAAGATTGAATGCTCAGAGAAAGTGCTTGAGTATTGGCACATCTTTGTAAAAGTTGCTATAAACCAAATACGTTTATTTAACTTTAAGTGGTGACTTGTGACAGGAGCACATTTGGAGTTTGGAGGAGCGGGAGCACCAAAGTCATAGTCCCGCCATATTCAGAGGTGGGGGAACCACAGGGATTCCAAAAGTGGAGCCCTCAGTTGACTGTGCCTTTGGAAACCTCTCACCTGACACCCCAATTTTAGGTTACAGTGACAGGCCCTATTGAGGATGGGGTGACTGTCACTAGATTCTCGTGCATGGGTTACTAGGCATGATATGGAGTGATCAGGCATGGAAATAAAAATTATGACCCCGATGCCTATGGGAAACATTCCTGTAAAGCAGTGCCATTGATTTATTTTCAAGAAACAACTTCCACTTTGGGGGTTTGCTTTTTGAGAGTAAAGAACATGTACCAAGCAGGCAAGTGCACATTTTTCAAAGTTCAGTGCTTTAAATGGAGCCATCTCACTGGCGACCCCATGGAAGCTCAGGGATGCCCTCTGCCTTACAGGGATCCATAAATTTGGTTTGCAGTCTTCTGCCAGGGACTAGGGGCTTCTGGTGGACCTCCTGCTAAAGTTTAAATGACCATGCTAGTCTCTTGCAGACAACTTGATTTTGTAAATACGGCCAGTTATGTTTGGTACTATTTCTGTATTGTACAATATATCAAAACGTGAATGTTAAGGACAGATCAGTTGATGTGATATAAATGCTCATATCTATTAATCTAATGGCACATCTGTAATATCCTGTAAAGTCTGAATAATTATTGAGTTGTTCTAGAGGAACCTCAAAGTTCAAACCCACTCTTGATGGTAAATCAAGCACTGCCATACGTACAAATGTTGCAATATGTGGACTAACGATTGTGAAATTTACCCTGAAATGCCTTCAGGCTAGTATCTTTTTTTGACATTATTAAACGACAATTTTCTCTCTGCAAACATGCCAATGCATCTTTTGATTTTCCTTTAACGTTTCAAGTTTTGTCGATTATTCCTTTATCTGAATGAATCATTTCCAATTTTCTGAGCTGAGACCACAGACTACCACAATGTTATTCATTATACATGTTTGTTCTACACTAAAACGGTAAGTTTAAAAAAAAAATGGGGGCAAAGTAGGTATACCCTGACCCCTAACAGTGGTCCTGGGGTCCCCCTGTGACCCAACCCGGGCTAAAAAGCACTTTAAAAAACATTTTTTCAGTGGAAATGCAACAGAGCCGCAAATCCGCGCAACATTTAAAAAAAAAAAAGCGCAGGTTCCCGCGTTTGTTTTGAATAGAGGCCCCGGGTGGGCTAGTTCCCGCAGGCATTTTAAAAAAAAGTGAGTGCATGAGCGCCTGAGTGGATCTGTTAGTGGGTGCATGAGAGTCTGGGTGGGTCTGTGACTGGGTACGTGAGTGTCTAAGTGGGTCTCTGAATGGGTGTATGATTCTGTGAGTGGGTGAGTGAGTCTCTGAGTGGGTCTGTGAGTAGGTGCATGAGCCTGTGGGTGGGTTTGTGAGTGGGTGCATGATTCTGAGTGGGTCTGCAAATGGGTGCATATGTCTCTGAGTGGGTCTGTGTGTGGGTGCATGAGAGCCTGGGTAGATCTGTGAGTGGGTGCATGAGTGCCTGAGTATGACTGTTATTGGGTGTGTGAGTGTCTGAGTGGGTCTGTCACTGGGTGCATGAGTGTCTGAGTGGGTCTGTGAGTGGATGCATGAGTGTCTGAGTGGGCTTGTGAGTGGGTGCGTGAGTCTCTGAATGGGTCTGTGAATGGGTGCAAGAGTATCTGAATGAGTCTGTGAGTGAGTGCATGAGTCTGTGAGTGGGTGCGTGAGTGTCCAAGTGGGTCTGTGAGTGGGTGCATGAATGTCTGAGTTGGTCTGTGAGTGGGTGCATGAGTCTCTGAGTGGGTGTGTGGTGCCTGATTGGGGCTGTGACTGGGTGTGTAAGTCTATGAGTAGGTCTGTGAGTGCATGCTTTAGTGTGCAAGTGAGTGTGTGAATGTATATTGTTTTTTTTAGCAAGGTTTGCAAACTCCACCGCGACGCTACATGGCTTAGTGTCGCGATGGGTCCGTGACTCCAAGCACGTAAAAAAAATGATTTGGGAAATTTTGATACTCATTACGGGCCCCTCAGAGACCCTTACAATGCACCCATTCTGTAGATTTTAACCTTCATTTTCATTCCCCGGGACCGCCTCCCAGTAAATAAAATGGCAGCCGCAACTTTCTACATAGGTTACAGCCAGCCAATCACAGCACTGCTCCTGGGTACGCGAAGCTCCACATCGGTGTTGCGAAGGATCCATGTCCCTATATATACAAATTTGGATTTCTCTTAATAAGTCTAAAACTACTGAACGGATTTACACCAAATAACAAAAAGTACTCTTTCTGGACCAAGAGCTAGCTTTCTGCCAAATTTGATGTAATTCCGTCAAGCAGTTTGGGATGTAGTCGTGTTGAAAATCCCTATGGGAAGTAAAAGGGAAATGCACTTTTTGATCCCCTTTATGGATCACTCCAAAACTTTCCATGCACAACTAGAATTAGCAGCGCATTTTTTTCAGGAAAATTTCATGAAGATTTGTCAACCGGCACCAAAGAAATAGCCAAGTCAAAAAACACTTTTCCTATGGAAACATAGTCCTAACTACTGCCGACTGCCAGTAGGAGATATATATATATATATATATATACAAAAGAGGTAATTGTTGTTAAGATGACAACATTTTTGTATGCTGCCGGGATCACCCACATACATAGTGCCAAGTGTTGAAGCAATGATGTCTAAAAGTGAACTTTTTTATATTTTTATCTTGTAGATGCTGCTCCATCTCCTCTGAAGTCTCCCAGCTTTATTTATTTTTCTCTCTCCTATTTTATTGTGGGATTGATGTGTATATGAGATTGTTGGTTTTACTGTCGTCTGTTTATTTGTTTTTATCTGTTTACTTCCTACAAACATTTTATACGATATATATATATATATATATATATATATATTTTTTTTTTTGACTGCCAGTCTATGTAACACCAGAAGTTAAAGCACTATCAGACAGAAAAACCAAAAGGCATGTCTTCCCAACCAATGTTCCAACATTCCTTCACATCAGACTCATCGCATCTCAATAGCAATTCTGAAAGATAACAACATATGCCTCTCAAGGGCATTTCCATAGGTGCTTTAATCCAACACTGTTCTTAGTACTACTACTTCTAGCCTAAGCGAATGGTCTCTCAGATGTCACTCAAACCTGAACCCCACGCTTTGTACACAATGTAATAATCATTCATCAACTCCCTCTACCATCCTTCCATCCTCCATATACATGGTTGCACTTCCCACATCTGGGTTTACACACAGTCAATATTGTTTGATGCAAAAAGAAGCTATAATGTCTCAGAACCTGGAAAATACCTGCCTTCCCCAGCTCTTGCACATTGTGGTGCAATGAACTACGCACAATGCATATAAATACACTGACGGTTGGTTAGATAGTGTATTGGTACGATCCATTTTCAGGACAGCACATCACATCTGTTAAAAATAGGGGTAGTTGTGTGCAGATGATTTTATGTACAAGATCCTAGGGCAGTTGAATACTTCCAGATTCATACCTCACATTGAGCTACGTATACATTTTTACCCTCTACCAAAAGCATATGCATAACAAACAGAATAATAATAAGTCCATGCACTAGACGACACGCTTAAGAAAGATCAAAGAACATTTCTACAACCAAAGAAATTAGGTCAAAAGCACAAAAGTATGTAAAGTTGGAAAAAATGCATCAATTTCATTTATTATTCTCTTTTATGTTTGTAAGGGAAATAAGAAAAACAACAATCTATTAACCACTGTAGTTTTACACTATTGCTTTATATTTTGCATCTACCAGTGCAGTTCTTCGTCGGACATCTCTTTGTTGACTATGATTTCTAAGATCTTCACCTAGTTCATTTAGTATGGGACGGGGGTATAGAGGCACCCACTCTTGTTAGTTCCTGTGTTCCATTCCTGAAATCATTTTCAGAATAGGAAGCTGCCCAACAGTAGCATCTGAGGCAATGCTGCAAAAGCAGAGGAGGGAGGAATGGAAGAGGAAGATGAAACCAGTTTGCTCAGCTGCACAACAGCGCCCATGTCTTGCAGAAGGAATGCAGCGGAGCAGTGTATACACACACATATAAACACAGGGCATCTGACAGCAGTGAAGTACCTTAGGGGGACGGGGAGAGAAAGAGAGAGAGGGAAAGTGAGTGTGTGTGTGTGTGCGTGTGTGTGTGTGTGTAAAAAGAGAGACAGAGCTGAAGGACTGGGAGGAACTCAGCCAGGCTGTTTGTCCCTGTTCCCGGATCTTCTCATTGGCAGTACAGGGCGTTTTATTGTTTGTGCTTGGTAGAGATGTGAGAAGACCGAGTTTGTGAGTACATATATATTTATATATATATATAAAATATACAATGTAACTGCTTCATGCCCATACCAGAGCACTTGTTCAATTTCTCAAAAACAACTGAACAGATGTACAATGTTTTTTAGGTCGAGCCTAGCGGCAGCAGGCATACGCTGCTCGCTTTGCGAGACTGCTGTAGTAGAGTATGGAAAGCACCCACTCTCATCCCATATATTTCATTGGCTTGTGTCATTGTCTTTCGTAAATGCTGCCTTCGGATTCGTTAATAGGCTTGTTAGTCTCTTCTTAGTACTGCCTTGTCTTCATTTGTAACCTCCCATGGCTACTGGCCCCTTCACTTCGTTTGTTACACGCAACTTGTTGTTTAGTCTGTAAGCACTATTTACTTTATTGAGTTTCTCTTACTGCAGGCCGGAAATGCCCTGCTTCAGCTGAAACCGCTTTCTTTTTTAAGCAGCACGGCCACCCCCTCCCCCCCAACAGGGGCGCCTGCTTTCAGTCACTTTAACCCGGCATTAGCTTGTGTCCGTTTCAACCCCTCAAGTAAAATGGATTTAGAAATGATTAGCGAATTAAGTCATGTGAATTCCAGGTAGCACATAATTGTGTGCTAATGGGCTGAAGCTGACAACAGGATAGCTGTGTTACATGTCATCTGCACTAAAGCCACCTGACGGGTTGTTCTCAAAAGCCTGTTTTATTAACAACAACACCACCACCAATACCACCACCAATACCACCACTACCACCACCAATACCACCACCACCACCTCCACCACCACCAATACCACCACCACCAATACCACCAACACCACCACCACCACCAATATCATCACCACCATTACCCCCACCACCAATGCCACCACCACCAATACCACCACCGCCACCACCAATACCACCACCACCAATACTACCAATACCACCACCACCAATACCACCACCAATACCACCAATACCACCACCAATACCACCACCACCAATACCACCACCACCCCCAATACCACCGCCACCAATACCACCGCCACCAATCCAATACCACCACCACCACCAATACCAATACCACCACCAATACCAATACCACCACCAATACCACCACCAATACCACCACCACCACCACCACCAATACCACCACCACCAATACCACCACCAATACCACCACCACCACCACCACCAATACCACCGCCAATACCACTACCACCATACCACCACCACAATACCACCACCACCAATACCACCACCACCACCAATACCACAACCACCAATACCAACAATACCAACAATACCACCACCACCAATACCACCACCAATACCAATACTACCACCACCAATACCGATACCACCACCACCAATACTGATACCACCACCAATACCAATACCACCACCAATACCACCACCGCCATTACCACCAATACCACCACCACCACCAATACCACCACTACCACCATCAATACCACCACCAATACCACCACCACCAATACCACCACCACCTATATCACCATTACCACTACCACCAATACCACTAATACCACCAATACCACCACCACCACCAATACCAATACCACCACCACCAATACCACCACAAAAACCACCACCACCAATACTACCACCCCCAATACCACCACCAATACCACCACCAATCCAATACCACCAATACCACCGCCAATACCAATACAACCACCACCAATACCACTACCACCAATACCACCACCACCAATACCACCACCACCAATACCACCACCACCAATACCACCACCACGAAATACCACCACCACCAATACCACCACCACCAATACCACCACCACCACTAGCAATACCACCACCAATACCACCACACCCACCAATACCACCATCAATACCACCACTAATACCACCACCACCATTACCACCACCACCAATACCACCACCATCAATACCACCACTACCACCACGAAAATACCACCACCAATACCACCACCACCACCAATACCACCACCACCAATACCACTGACATCAATCCAATACCACCCCCAATACCACCACCAATACCACCACCAATACCACCACCAATCCAATACCACCAATACCACCGCCAATACCAATACAACCACCACCAATACCACTACCACCAATACCACCACCACCAATACCACTACCACCAATACCACCACCACCAATACCACCACCACGAAATACCACCACCACCAATACCACCACCACCAATACCACCACCACCACTAGCAATACCACCACCAATACCACCACACCCACCAATACCACCATCAATACCACCACTAATACCACCACCACCATTACCACCACCACCAATACCACCACCACACCACCACCAATACCACCACCACCACCAATACCACCACCACCAATACCACTGACATCAATCCAATACCACCACCAATACCACCACCACCACCACCAATACCACCACCACCAATACCACCACCACCAATACCACCACCACCAATACCAATACCACCAATACCAATACCACCAACACACCACCACCAATACCATTACCACCACCATCAATACCACCACCAATACCAATACCACCACCAACACCACCAATACCACCACCAATACCACCACCACCAATACCACCACCACCAATAGTACCACCACCAATACCACCACCACCACCGATACCACCACCACCACCACCAATACCACCACCAATACCACCACCACCAATACCACCACCACCAATCCAACACCATCATCACCAATACCACCACCAATATCACCACCACCACCAATCCCACAAATACCACCACCACCACCAATTCCACCAATACCAATACAATCACCACCAATATCACCACCACCAATACCACCACCACCAATACCACCAATTCCACCACCACCAATACTACCACCACCACCAATACAACCACCAATACCACCAACACCAATACCACCACCACCAATACCACCACCAGTACCACCAATACCACCACCACCAATACCACCACCAATACCAATACTACCACCACCAATACCACCAGCAATACCAATACCACCACCACCACCAATACCACCACCAATACCACCAATACCACCACCACCAATACCACCACCAATACCAATACTACCACCACCAATACCACCAGCAATACCAATACCACCACTACCACCAATACCACCACCAATACCACCACCACCAATACCACCAACACCCATACCACCACCACCAATACCACCGCCACCAATACCACCGCCACTAATACCACCACCCATACCACCACCCGTACCACCACCACTACCTCCAATACCACCACCACCAATACCACCAGCACAAATACTGCTACCACCACCAATACCACCACCAATACCACCACCACCAGTACCACCACCAATCCAATACCACCACCACCACCACCAATAGCAATACCACCGCCAATACACCCACCACCAATACCACCCCCACCAATGCCAACACCACCAATACCAACACCACCAACACCACCACAAATACCACCACCACCACCAATACCACCACCACCACCAATACCACCAATACCAATACCACCACCACCAATACCACCAACACCGCCAATACCACTACCACCATACCACCACCACAATACCACCACCAATACCACCACCAATACCACAACCACCAATACCAACAATACCAACAATACCAATACCACCACCACCAATACCACCACCAATACCAATACTACCACCACCAATACCGATACCACCACCAATACCAATACCACCACCAATACCACCACCGCCATTACCACCAATACCACCACCACCAATACCTCCACTACCACCATCAATACACCACCAATACCACCACCACCAATACCACCACCACCTATATCACCATTACCACTACCACCAATACCACCAATACCACCACCACCACCAATACCAATACCACCACCACCAATACCACCACAAAAACCACCACCACCAATACTACCACCCCCAATACCACCACCAATACCACCACCAATACCACCACCAATCCAATACCACCAATACCAATACAACCACCACCAATACCACTACCACCAATACCACCACCACCAATACCACCACCACCAATACCACCACCACCAATACCACCACCACCAAATACCACCACCACCAATACCACCACCACCACTACCAATACCACCACCAATACCACCACACCCACCAATACCACCATCAATACCACCACTAATACCACCACCACCACCACCATTACCACCACCACCAATACCACCACCATCAATACCACCACCACCACAAAAATACCACCACCAATACCACCACCACCAATACCACTGCCATCAATCCAATACCACCAACACCAATCCAATACCACCACCAATACCACCACCACCACCAATACCACCACCAATACCACCATCACCACCAATACCACCACCACCAATATCACCACCACCAATACCACCAACACACCACCACCAATACCATTACCACCACCATCAATACCACCACCAATACCAATACCACCACCAACACCACCAATACCACCACCAATACCACCACCACCACCAATAGTGCCACCACCAATACCACCACCACCACCACACCAATCCCACCAATCCCACCACCAATTCCACCAATACAATCACCACCAATATCACCACCACCAATACCACCACCACCAATACCACCACCAATACCATCACCACCACCAATACCACCACCACCAATACCACCAATTCCACCACCACCAATACAACCACCAATACCACCAACACCAATACCACCACCACCAATACCACCACCAATACCACCAATACCAATACCACCACCACCAATACCAATACTACCACCACCAATACCACCAGCAATACCAATACCACCACCACCACCAATACCACCACCACCAATACCACCACCACCAATACCACCAACACCCATACCACCACCACCAATACCACTGCCACCAATACCACCACCACCAATACCACCACCCCCACCACCAATACCACCAGCACAAATACTGCTACCACCACCAATACCACCACCAATACCACCACCACCAGTACCACCACCAATACAATACCACCACCACCACCAATAGAAATACCACCGCCAATACCACCACCACCAATACCACCCCCACCAATGCCAACACCACCAATACCAACACCACCAACACCACCACAAATACCACCACCACCAATACCACCACCACCACCAATACCAATACCGCCACCACCAATACCACCACCACCAATACCACCACCACCACTAATACCACCACCACCAATACCACCACCACCACCAATACCACCACCAATACCACCACCACAGTCAATACCACCACCACCACCAATACCACCACTACCAATACCACCACCAATACCACCACCTCCAATACCACCAATACCATCACCAAAACCACCAATACCACCACCACCAATACCACCACCACCACCAATACCACCACCGCCAATACCAATACCACCACCAATACCACCACCGCCAATACCACCACCAATACCACCACCGCCAATACCAATACCACCACCAATACCAATACCACCACCAATACCACCACCTCCACCAATTCCCCCACCACCAATACCACCACCACCAATACAACAAATACCACCACCATCAGTACCACCACCACCAATACCACCATCACCACCAATACCACCAATACCACCACCACCACCAATACCACAACTACCACCACGAAAATACCACCACCACCAATACCACCACCACCACCAATACCACTGCCACCAATCCAATACCACCACCACCAATCCAATACCACCACCACCAATACCACCACCACCAATCCAATACCACCACCACCAATACCACCACTACCAATACCACCATTACCACCACCAATACCACAATCAATACCACCACCACTACCAATACCACCACCACCAATATCACCACCACCAATACCACCAATACCATTACCACCACCACCAATACCACCACCAACACCACCAATACCACGCCCACCAATACTACCAATAGTACCACCACCAATACCACCACCACCACCAATACCACCACCAATACCACCACCACCACCAATACCACCACCAATACCACCACCACCAATCCAATACCATCACCACCAATACCACCACCACCAATACCACCACCACCAATTCCACCAATACCAATACAATCACCACCAATACCACCACCACCAATAGCACCACCAATACCACCAATACCATCACCACCACCAATACCACCACCACCAATACCACCAATACCACCAATTCCACCGCCAACACCAATACCACCAATACCAATACCACCAATAGCAATACCACCACCACCAATACCACTACCACCACCACCAATACCAATAACACCACCACCACCAATACCACCAACACCACCACCAATACCACCAACACCACCACCACCAATACCACCAACACCAATACCACCACCACCAATACCACCACCACCAATACCAATACCACCACGAATACCACCAATACCACCACCACAGTCAATACCACCACCACCAATACCACCAATACCACCACTACCAATGCCACCAATACCACCACCTCCATTACCACCAATACCATCAAATTCACCAATACCACCACCACCAATACCACCACCACCAATACCAATACCACCACCACCAATACCACCACCACCAATACCACCACCAATACCAATACCACCACCAATACCACCAATTCCCCCACCACCAATACCACCACACCCACCACCACCAATACAATAAATACCACCACCACCACCAATACCACCATCACCACCAACACCACCACCAATACCACCACCACCAATACCAGTACCACCACCACCAATACCACCACCAATACCACCACCACCACCAATGCCACCACCACCACCACCAATACCACCACCACCAATACGAACCCCCGCCAAAACCACCAATACTACCACCACCAATACCACCACCTCAGCGCCTCTCACTCACTAGTAAAAGCAGGGGCACTGTATGAGGCCGGAGTTGCAGCCGAGACCATCCCTTCCTCCCTCCATGCCTGCCATAAAGCACAGCCCGCCCTGCTCCAGGAGGTGAAGCCAGGGCCCTACTACAGCTGGAGTGTTTTTTATTAGGCCAAAGATAGCAATGACATTATGCAATGCCACACTGCACACTCAAATGACAGAGAGGGCAGGAAATAGCCCCCGATACCGCTCTTCCTCCTGAGCCGCGACAGTGTAATCACAGAGCAAAAGGTGTTGGAGCGCTTTGTTAGTGTTTATAGCTCGGATCATATGTAACTCTCACTTCACACTTTGTGTCTGTGTAATTTACAACATTTACAAATCTTCTTCACTGCACTATTTATCACTATTTTGAAGACGTCGCAGGCCGGTCTCTTCCTCTGATATTTACAATCTAACAAGCGGTCGAAAAGGGCCTTTATTGTAATGCAATAGGTCTCGCACTTGCGAGAGTTTAAGCTATTAGTATTGCAAATGACAATGCCTTTTATTTATGTTTTAAAACCCAAAACATAAATAAAAGGCATTGTCATTTAAATGCCAATAGCTCAAACTCGGTGAATGCGAAACCTATTGCATTGCAAATGCTTGTTACTGTATTGAGGAGGAAATAATCCTATGGGAATTAACATTTTATATGTGCTTTTTATGACCTTCTCCTTCCCCACCCACACACACACACCTATGTTTAGGCCTTCTCTTGACATATCTGCACTAAACATGCCATGAAGAACCCTAACTCGGTGTACTTATTTTGGGAAAGTTTTACACAGATTTGTCAATTGGTAGCAAAGTTATTGGAAAACAAAAGATGCATTTTCATTGGAAACTTTGACCAAACCATAGTAAATATATTTATAGTACCATAAATAATGGTTTGACTGACGTTCCTACTGCTTTTTAATTACTATTTCATTGTTGACCCTACTAGTAGCACGATCACACATACTGCTCATTGTTCTAATAGTACTCATAGTACCTCTGCCTTATTGGCACTACTGTTACTAGAGCTACCTTCGTTTTGCATTGTCATTGAAATCACATTTATGGAGCATTCCCCACTCCTGACAAGGTACTATACTGCTTTGATGACTCGAAAGCATTTTATTCAGTGCTTGATTAGAAGGGCAAGGGCTTGTAGAGTGACTTATGACGGAAAGTTTTGGTATCACATGCCTCGACCAGGTTTGTGCTCCTAGCACATTATATGTCTCTGCATCTGGCTTAAAGAGGAGTGAAAAGGAGTGAGAGAAAGCACACTTATACAAGGTGTTGTACTGTCTCTTTGCAAGGGTTGAGGATGCAAATGCGGTGTATGTCAGAAGAGCTTCGCTACATTGTGTAAATTGTCAATGGCACTTCTTATCATATCATTGCAGATTTGTAGCTCCCTTTATGCATGCGGTGGAGTGAATCAGCAGGAGACATAATTGCACCTGTGGGCATGCTTATCATCCTTCTGGGAGATTTGCTTTTGGTTTTAGGGTAGGTGTGATCCTGGCCCCTGTGCTCGGGATCATATCTACCCATAGTATCTCTGAAACGCTGAAAGTTATGTCTCATGGGTGGTGACATCTGTCATCATCTGATGGGAAAGAGCCAGGACTTTAGTGCCTTCCAAAATTCTAAATGGTCTTGAATGTTTATTGTCTTTAAATGTAGCCTTAAAGAAAGGTACAATGGTCAAAGTGTCATTGTAGAGTGCAGGATTCTATTCTCTGAATATCTTTGCAATTTTTCTTGGAAGAATGTAAGGCTTGCGCTACAGATGGTTCTGGGAGTAGTGCAGAGAGCCTTCAAGGCAGAGTTTCTGGCCAACGTTAGCCAGTGGATTGCTTGGAACCCTCTTGGGTGTCATTATGTAGTCCAAGGTGGAGGAGATATTTTGATGCGGCATTCTGAGTACTTTGTAAGCTTTAGAGGAATGAACAGCTAGTGCAGCTAGGTAGAGTCTATTTGCATATTCTAGGTAAGACTTGACAAGGGTATGGTAAATAGGTGGCTTTTGTGGGCACAGAGATGAGGAAAATAGGGTCAAAATATTTGGACTGGGTAGAAAATTCGTATTTTGACTTTTTTCACTTGTGGTCCAGTGATAGGCTGGGGTCCATGATCAATATCAGAATTCTTACTTCAGTCGAAGGGTCAAATTCCTTGGGTGCTGGTGCAAGTATCAGCAATGCTGATGGATTCCTTGTACTATCCCAATAGTAATCAAATATCAGAAACGCTGTTACCAATACAATTACTACTGCTATAGTTATAGTAATACTTCCACTTATTGTAAGACTACTACTAGTAGTAGCTGTACATGCTAGATGTTGCATTATTGGCAGTGCTAATGGCATTGCTGTCAGTAGCGAAACAGTTAGTAACAGCAGCAGCTTTAATAGTGATGGTTTCCCTAAATTAAATGAAGGCTGACGTAGAAGTAGCAGTAATGCTATAACAAGAACTACTATTATTTATTGTAGACATATAGTAAAGAGAGAAATTCTTCATTTTAGTTTTCTCTGTCTTGTATTTTAAGACATTCAAAGTACTGTTCCTCCTTACTTAACTTCTCTGGTCCAGATTTGTGTTTCCCAATAAGGCCTTCTTTATGGGTCTTGTCCAATTTAGCAGCCCTCACCTTGCGCTCCACCACACTTACAATGTATTTCTTTACTTGTGTCCTTCTAAATATTGGAGTCAAGACACATGTAATCAGTTCTTCCTCTACTCTTTCTGCTTTTCTTGGCATTACTAAAATCATACTCTTTCAGAAGCCTTTCCATCAATTTAAACTTCACACATGGCTTCACTTATCACATTTTACAATTTTGTATACTTTTGATTGCTTTGTAAGGCACTTGGGTGTAAGCTTCCAATAAATGTATTTTAAGTCAATATTGGTAATAAAGATGGCTCCAGAGGAAGTACTAGCAACAGTAGAAGTATATGGTTATGGATGGGCTCACAAGATATGTAAATCAGTGAGGGAGTAGGATTGCCAGGGCCCGGTTTGGGAGTCATGCCCGGGTTGTGAACCTGTTGATGTAATTGATCTGCAGGCTGAATTTCATGTCCTCTTCTAATGCCAGTTCATGTTTTAGGGGTTGAAACTAATTCACAACATGGGGCAGTCTAAATAAGAAAATGCTTGAAATAAAGTTCAAAATAAAGAATGTAATAGAAGTTAAGGCATTACTAGTGAGGAGAGCACATGTGAGCATGAATGTGTATGAGTCAGCATTTTTATGTGGGGTGGGTGCTCAGCACCAGTAATATTTATAATAAACGCCTTAACTTTACAAACAAATGAGACCTTTCTCGCCCATGTATGCAAGAACCCTTAAGCTAATCCAAGTCAGTGATGTATTTACTGTTACATGACACATGGTTCACTTTGTGCTGCATAGCAAATATGCTCACATTTCCTATGAGTGTTTCCTTTTGCCAGATCTTTTATTTCTGAAGGTTTTGTTTTATATGTAACATATAGACTTGTACAGTGCTTACAGCAAAAGGAGTTGCATCTAGCTGTCAGGGTGAGTTCAGGAAGTGGGCAGGTGTCCGTAACGGCCCTACTCAGAGCAGCGGAGTTAAGGCTGAAGGCAGTGTGCCATTAACTGCGTCATAAAGGTGTTCTGACTACGTGCTCATTCAATCCATTGCCTCTCTGTAGAGTGCACAGATCCATGCCCACATATGTGACAATTGTAATTACAATGTATGGGAATGTGTGTTAAGGAATTGCATAGATTTTAAAATATGGAAAGCACCAAGGTACACATTTTCTTCGTGGACAAACCCCCCACAAATACATAGCCCCTATTAGGTATGCAGGTACCTCAGTCTCCCAATTTGATTTATTCTGAATTGAACAACATTACAACATATAGGGAACTGGAAGATTGTGAAGTTTTGAGGTAAATTTCTGACTTTTGAGTTTTTAGTTAATTGCTTTGGGTCCCTTGCTGTCACTGTGAATGATTTTACCCTATGTAAAGTCCAGCAACAATATATGAGTGAATTCATTCTTTCATTGCTACATTTGTTCATCTACAGCTATTGGTAACAAGCGAGTAGGTCTGGTCAAGCTGGTGCAGTGGTTACCTTTTTAGATCTCACCTGAGACAGTGCAAGAGCTGTTGCTTGTGAGATCTTTTATTACCTTACACCTTAGAGCCCACCCTTTACTTAACACTGGTTGCCTACTTCATCACACTCATTCCCTTGCTTCTCAGAGGTCAGGGCATCCCGGCTTCACTTTCTCTCTTTGTGTGTTTGTCTCTTTGATGGAGCATGGACCAAGTACTAAATAATGCAGTTATTAGTGTCGTTCACTGCTAGTTCTCAGATTGAGTCACTTTAACACTGTACTATACAATGACAAGCCATTATTATACCATACCATACTATACCATACCATACAATAACATGTCATACCATTCTGTGCTATACAATGACAGGCTGTACCATACCATGTCATGCCATATATAATGACAGGTCATACCATACCATAAGATACTATACCATGCCCTACACTGACAGACCATACCATACTATACAAGATAACTAAAGAAACATTACCAAAGCAAATAGATCTCACATAGGTGAGTCCTATTTGGACTTGCCAATGCTTGTTTTAATTTATATTGCAAGCATATGCCAAAAACCTAAAATAAAAAAGGAAGCATGCTGCCCCACTAAACATAAAGGTCATATGTATGCTATAAACAAACATTCTTTAGAAAGTTAATCATTGCATTTAAGTTTCATCGAACAGTATATGTGCTTCAATTATTGGTGTAAACAAAGGCTGAAGACACAGTTAAACACACCAACATGAGTAAAAAACTGATGAAGAATGGAATGAAAAAAAGCATTATCAAAGTGAAAAAGTATTGGCCCATCAGCCCGGCACTAAAGTGCATTTTGTTTAGCCAGATGTGCATATGTGAGCAGACAAAATATCATCACTCATAGTGTGAGAGAGCTAAAGGCTGAAGTGGGCTGTGTCACCTACCCATGGTATATGCTATGATAGTCAAAGGCAGAAATGTGAATTACAATTGAACAGACCAATGGATAAAGCAGTCTGATACCAACTCCCCCCTCTATGTATATATTTGTGTATGAATGTACCTTTATAACATGAGGCTGGCTACAACTCTTTCTTTGCTGGACATAAAAAGGAGCTGTTATACATAAGGTTTCTACCTCTAAGTGATTTTAAAATGTTTTCAAAATCCTCAGAAGCCTTTTCAAGAGGCAGGCAGTCAAAAAAAGAAAGAAATCACATTGTTTTGTAGCTCCCGTGACCCATACAATGGTTTATCAGAACTGTATTCGTGCTGCAACACACAGAGAGCACCACAGAGTAAAGATTATATATATTTTTATAGAAAATGATGGCATTCTCATAAAATCAATTTTGCCTCAAATGAAACCTGCCAAAATATGTGTCTAATACAGTCTGATTTATTTTACATCAAGGAATGGAAAGCAGTCCCACTGGATGAAAGTGAAGTACGGCTATTTTCCTGGGAATAACAAGGTGCTGGACACCAAATGTTCCTCTTTTTGAAGTTCTCCTACAGGCTGTTCTGTCAATATTACCTAACGCATCTTTTGCATTCACCATCTCCTTTTGTAAGGCTTACATGGTCCGTCTTCATGGCGAGGCTGAAATGAGGCCCTACATTTACTGAGGGATGGGAAAAACAGCATTTTAGAAAGCACACTTTTTATAATAATATAGTGCTGCATAACTTCCATGGATGGGCCATTAAGACAATTGTTAAAACATCTGAATTAAACAAACATGATCTCCCATATCAGCACCATCCCCCGGGGGCTTTGCTAGCAATAGTGCTGAAGATACAACGGCAGTGACGCTTGGGATGTGAGGGTCCAGTCAGGGCCGGACTGGGAACCAAAACCGGCCCTGGCAAAGTGCTTGGCTGGCCCCCCCCCCCCGGGAGTTGGGGGGGGCGGCCGAACACTTTGCCAGGACCGGTTTCGGCCGATTTTGTTACAGGGCCAGATATTCCAGCTATGCTGCAAAAACGGCCCTGTAACAAAAATGGCCACCCAGGGGCCCAAAACCGGCCCCCACCCTGGCGGCCCACCAGGGAAACGCCCGGTGCCCGCTACGGCCAGTCCGGCCCTGGTCCCAGTGCTCTCCAATTTACTGCTCATCATTTGGGCCCAGAACACCCAGCTAGCAGTCATGAAACTTGGAAGTTGGATTGCACCATGGTTCTTCATCAACTGCCCTTAAACAAATGGCAAACATACTACTTTCCATTATGATATGGTTGAAATGAAGAACACTGAGGGCATCACAGAAATGGATATTTTATGCATCAGTGTAAAACAAATGCACATGAAGGATGAAAGACAAATGTGTGAGACTCTAATACAGAACAGTGTCTCTTAAGATCTCCTCCTGTTTTTATTAAGGTCCTATGTAACTAATACTTTGCAAGGGATCCTCTTATTGAGATGCCGCAAACCTTTTATGGCCTTATTTATGGCATAGATACAGAAAATATTTAATATTAAGAGACAGACAGCAGTAGAGGTACATTGGTAGCTACGTTGTTGGCAACCAGAGAAGAAGAGGTCCACTGCCAGAACTGTTGCTGTAGGGTAAAGCTGGACACAAACAGTGACGCTTTCCCTACAGGATATAAAATAACTATAGCAGCGGTGTTTGAACACAGTAACTCAGTCTGTGGCACGGATGAAGTGTCAGAGCTCTTCTGTTCCAAGGAAACTGCAGAACTATTGGTTCTTGGATTGGAAAATAAGATAAATGCGCAATCAGCAAAACTATTTGTGTTAATCTTCCTTGTAATAAATTGCCTAGAATTGGACAACGCACTAGAGACAAAATGAAGCAGGGCCAGTCGGGACTTTAGAAAAGGAACTTCTTGAGGACCCACTGAGGTCCTGATTCACAATAGATTTTGCACACCTAAATCCAACTTACGTGCTCAAAAGTTTTACTTTGTCAATGGAAAATCCCGTTCCAAATTGAGAAAGTCAAGATTTTTCGAGTTTTCATGATTTTTTATGCACAAAGGGCATTTGTGGGCATGAATTTCTGCCGATATGTTGGAATTTTCGAAATTCACAGATTTAGTTGCAGGGGTGGGTTGGTGGGCATGAATAATTTGGACATTCAGTAAATGTCCATGTAAACTTATAGATTCATAGATTCACCAACAATTTACAGCACTTTCTCTCTAGGGAAATGCTGACAAAGTAAATGATGTTGTTGATAGGAATATGTGTTTTTACATGACAAGATTGGGGTGGGAAGTAATAATTGTACACGCGAACTTTCGAGCATAGCTTTTGCACAGAGAACTCCCTACCCAGGTGGAAGTGTAAGGCCAAAGTTCCGTAACACGTGCATTTTTAAATGTATCCATGTGTAAAATATTGTGTCCAGTGGCTATTGTGGCTTTTATAGTTTTTTATGAAAACTCCAGAAACTTTGAGAATTCGAACGAATCAGAAATTTGCTCCAAACTTCGGAGTAATCCTGTGGAAGGAACCGTAGGACTATTTGACTTGCTGAACTGAGACCTGTGACTCCTCAAAAAATTTAATTCTCCATTTGTCATAGCTTGCATCGATTTCTGAGCCTTTAATTTGAAATCCCTTAACACTGGCATGCACGCAACATAGTTTTAAATGTTTTAGTAGCAAACAATGTAATGCTGTGTTGGCATGGTGGGACATAACATCAAAACAACCAGCCTGCTTACTCCCGGTCATGCAGAGCATATGTCCAGACAAGCAGCCATGTTAGAATCAGGCAAATCATTCGCAAATCATGATCTTCTTCACGATGCCCCGATCTTAATATCACGCCGTGCTAATAACAAAAAAAGGCACACAATATTGAAGCATGACAGCGGGCACCCCACAGCTAATAACATAAAAGTGACAAGATTTACAGCCCTGTAATGGTAGTCGGATTAACTGAAAACATCTAGCACTCCTGTGAAGTGCTCTCATATCAAGGGAAAAGTAGTCCCTTTTCCTTTTTGCTAAATGGGACAAGTGGAAGGGTGCAAGTAATGAGGCACTGCTCCTGAAGGAGTGAACGACCCAGGAAAAGGAGGGACAAATTGCAAAAATAACCATTTAGAAGCAAGGATTTTTGAAGGACACTGAAAGGAACAAATTAAAAGCAGAGGGCTGGGCAGCAGCCCACAAAGAAGTATATATTAAAGTATATACAAGAGGTCTCGAATGCTCGACCTAAAGAATACAGGAATAATGAGTCATTTCCAGTTATTTGTGAAATACATGTGATGCATAGCTTTTCCTCATTATCCTACTGAAAAGGAATATTGACGTTTAGTTTTCCGAGGGCTCCAGTAGGCCATGACGCTGGCAGACTGAATGATTATCTTGCGTATCAACCTTTGACCTTCAGTTTTTAATGATCAGTGTAGCGTCTTGTTAATTACTTTCATAGTAGATGGGGTAAAGTGTGGTGACAAATCCAGCATGGTAACATGAATGTAAGAAAATAAGTGGTGAAACGTGCGGCATTACAGAAGAAAATATTTAACAGCTTCTAGTTATCTCTGGCACTCACTCGTAAGATATGTTTTTTTTCAGAATGGTACTAAAAACAGTGAATAGGCATTTAGTGAGAGCGTTTACGGGCAGAATGCAGATTGCTCTCCCCATGGAGTTGGGGTGTCAAGATAGATAGATCCCAATAAAGGTTGTATTTTACTATCCATCTGATAGCAGGGGACCCATTTGCATCACCTGGACGTTGATGGTGCCAATCAGTCATTAACTTCTCTGTAGGTGCTCCCGCTGATGACATCCAGACTAAAAACAAACGGCTGCTCTTGTCAGTTTTGGTGGTGTGTTGTGGTGCCAACTCGTCAGTTCCGGGGCGGGCTCAGGTCTGGAAGGGTGTTTGGCGTGTGCTTGAGCGTCTGCAGAGGACAACATGCTGTCAAAAGGTAACTCCATGCCACTGCTGCATGTGTGCGGGCCACTTTTCAGACTTTGGACACAGAGCAATCCCTGCCCTGCAAGCAGGCCATCCCAGAGCAGAGTCCCCTAGAAGGCATAACTTACATCTAGTCTGAATGGCCCCCTCAGAACTATCACAGTTTGTTCTCCATAATGCAGCCCTTATCACCACAGGGTCCCTTCCAGAACTGTGCCGCTTCAGACACAAGAACCGGACTGAGTGTCGCAGAGATCTTGCAGCCCAGTACGAGTCTGACAGCCAATCCTCAAAACGAATGCTCTTAGGTTCCAAAACCATCCCATCCACTGAAGTGGAGACGTGACTGAGCCAATGCTAGCTATCTCGTCACATACAGCATCCCAAACCCATTCAGACATCATGACGTCGCTCCAGACACCCAATTTATGCTGTATCCTCAGTTATAACACTCGGCCCCAGATCATGTCGCCAGAACTCAGAGCTGATCATCACTGCCGACCCATACAAAAACACACACAGCCATGTGAAATCTCATATCCAAAGAGCTCACCCAGATGTACTCCTCTTAAAAAATCACCTTTTCGTGCACATTTGTGTATCATTGAAACTCCAGCTTCCATTATTCAGCCATAAATCAGCATCAGGTAGGACTACAAAGTCAACCACCCCACAAAACAGGCCCTTCTATACACAACCACTGAGACCCATAACCTGGCGAATACCACACGCCCCTTCCAGCAGCAGGCTTACCTTGAGAGTACTGTGAGAATCCGATTCTACTTTCCACAGGTCTCTGCTTAGTTGTGCGTATCACAGCAAATGTAGGCAGAGCCGCACTCCTTTAAATCAGATGGTAACATAAAGGTATCATTGTGAAGTCCTGTTATTGCCCTTAACTAGCTCAACATATAGGTGCTTTACTTACATAGCCAACCCCGTACACTTGACCTCTGGATGAGAGAATGATATTTGATATTGATATTCAAACACACGCAGTGCTTAATTTGAGCCGGAGCTTTCCGGTGCTGAGCACCGGCACTTAATTGGTTTCCAGTGCTCGGCACTGGCACCTAATTGTCAACACCACACTTAGGGCAGTCTGCCACAAGGTGGCGCTGCTCATGTAATTTAGAGATGAGCAGTATAATAGTTGTTTAGGAAAACAATATACATTAAAAAAATGTCTAATACCTGCCTCTCCAGCCGTTCCTTTAGCTTTGGGGACCTGGAATAATCTGGACTGTCGCATTTACATGCGAGAGAGATGGTTAGTAGTTGTTTTGGTAGCGATGACAGGGGCGATGGGTGGTGCAAGCTGCAGTGGCCTCCTGGTCAGAGCCCTGACACTTAATATTTTACAAATTAAGCACTGAGCACATGCATACTCGATCCTAACAGTGAAAATAGGAGACACACATTTAGCTGCTTAAATGTATACATGTATGCAGGTCTGCTATCCCAGTTAAGACTTTTTTGTAATGAATGAAGGAAGTAGCCTTAGAACCTCCTGTGGTGCTAAATTGGTGCACATGCAGGTAACTGAATTGAGTTTAATTGGTTGCCATACTTCTACCTAATTACTCTAGGCCCCTACATGCCGCCTCTTCTTGGGTTTGGGTGTTATTAAATGCCTCCAAATAATTTTTCTACTGAGTAGTATGTAGTTTAGCACAACACATGTTCATGGTAACTAGTAGCTCTTGTTAGGAATAGCTGTCTAAACAGGCACACATATATGCACGTGACAAGCCGTTGTTTCCAACAAAGTTACCATTAAACAGTAACATGATATCTCTGTAAACCTATGGATCGTGTAAACAGACTGGATTTTAATCTCTAGATTGAAGCCTAATGTAGGTGTAGATGATAGTTGCAGTACGTGAGTTGTATTACACTATTTCTGGCCACTCCATACAACTATACGTACTCTGTGCTCAAATGAATGCATTGCTGTTCATTGAGAGGAGGCATAGGTCACAACTTCATCATTCTGGTGAAAAAGAGTGTACTTGAGAAGCTTGTTTTATATGAGGTCGAATACAACTGACATCATTTTTACCAGACTCAAGCTACTTGCAATAAACAGTGGTTGATGGTGTTTGATGGCATTTTCTTAAATAGGCATTTAATGGCCACTGCATATGTGTATTCGTTTTCTATTCTTTACTTGTGTCTGATACACATAACATATTTCTCAGTGGCTACAATAAACTCGGAGCAGTAGATAATCCAGACGTATAGCATATAGCAGATAACTAATAGTCAACCACAAAATGCCTGTGCGTTTAAGCGCTGTGAGAAATGTAAAACTTTATTTTCCAGTTATGTCCAGCTGTCTTTATTTTTATATTACACGACTACATTATGCATAATTTTCTATCTTACGTTTGTTTGCCGCATGATCCATTTTCTAGAAATTATTTTTCCCAAACTAAATTCAGTTCATGGTGTGTGCTTTAATTATCACTTCGCTTCGCTGGTCCCTCTCTTTGAAGTCACAGTAGGTTTGCGCACAGCGCTATGTAAATACATTCTAGATCAGCTCCCTTGCTTTCAGTTCTCATGGCTCATACCGCCTCCATTACAGCAGCGGGGTGTAGCGGGTCACGCTGCGGGGTGCCTAAGGCCTAATTGCATAAAGGTATCTGTTAAATTAACATGAAACACACAGTGCCTCAGTTGGGCGGCGAGTGCTCTCCTGCGGCCCCGCCCCCATTTATTAAGCACGCCCAGACCACGGCTGGTCCAGGCGCGTGGGTGATACATTTCCGGCCCATGTCGGGGCTCAGCACTGCACCGCTAACTCATTACACGGGGCACACTTGGAAAATGAGCAGCTCTCGTAACTTCCCTCCACCCTTCCTGCCTTCAGAGAGGCATACAGGAGCGTTACTGCAGCTGGCTGGACGTGTGCCTCTTTTTGAAGGAAAGGGCATACAGCTGCCAGAAGTAATTGTGAGGTGAAAATTCAAACATTTGGATCTCCGAGCATCGCCATTTTGGTGCACTCCGAAACTTACCCAATCGTCTGAAGTATACAGTTTACTTTTTATCTCAAGCATACATCTGGATCGATGCGTTTTTCCAAAACTTGACAAGGTAACAGCTCCAGGACTGTAAAATTAGGATTCTTTCCCGTAGACCCATTCACATTCTTCAAGTACCAGGGCCTGCTTTCATTTTCCATTACAGTGCACTTTGTCCAGTATTGATCTGTACTAAGTTTTCCTCCTTAAATTGCACTGATCACTCAAAGTAAGCAGCTTCAGCTCCCATTGGAATTCATTAGGCTCTATGAACGATCTGCTTCCTCTCATGTCCATGCCAGTACTTTCAGTGTAACGACTACCACATTATTTACCACCCACGTATCTAATTAAACAAGTGGGAACTTTGGATTGTTGCCTACAGGCTGTGTACCCCTAACTTCGAAGTTCTACTCCTACATCTACGAAGTTCTTTAAAGACTTCCTTTTCCAGATTTTTTCACATCTGGCTATGAACGGTTCTTTCTTTGGCAACAGCTCTCACCCCTATCTATTCACCATGCCACATAATTCCACTACACAATACCACCCCACACAATTCCACAACTAAGAATTTCAATCCAACCCACATAATTCCACTCCACACTACATACATCCACAACACTCCAAACAAAACCCATAGGTAAAAGACATTACCCTTTACAACGCCATTAGATCTAACTCTCGCAAAGGCGAGACCTATTGCATTGCAAATGCTTGTTTTTATAAGCAATGGCTTCTTGTAGGTGCGCTCTGTGCACCTCAGTCAACTGGAGAATGCGTTCCTTCTTTGGCCCGCAGTTATCTTGCTCCATTACGGGTGAGAGCCACACTAATAAACAAATACCCAATGTTCTCTTAAAAGCTACTTTTATTACATAAACTCTCATTGTGAAACAGGAAGAAAACGTTTCCAATGAGCACCCCTTGAACCGTTATAAAGCAGAGACGAGAAACTATAACCACAGGAAAGAAGTTAAATGTGAGCAGCAAGTAGCATGTTATTGGCCTTATGGTGTTTTAAAACATTAGAGCGGTGGTTCTGCCTTGGCCAGGGCCTCCTGCTTTGTCAAGTGAACAATAAATGATTCTGCCAGTTTACCACATGACACTTGTTGTGTTCTTGTTCTAGGTTTTTGTGCTTTGCAGTTTTACACTAAAAACCTGGCTCTTTAACCTCTCGTAGTTCTTCTTCTTGTCTCTTCTCGCTGTGAATCTGCAACCCAGCGCCGGGACACTTCTGTTGGAGGTAGCCGTGCGCTTTATAAATTTTCATTTCATTTAATAAATTTACATTTCATTACACTGATTCATTTTCATGCGTTAGTATTTGTTGTCGCCACAGCATTTCCCTCTTATATGCTCTTCGGTACCCACTTGTGTGTGAGCCTCTGCTATGGGGTTTGGAATGTTGCAATGGGGGTTGGCAATAGGGGGTGTGTTGGATCAGCATGTGTTAGCTGGCTTTGGTTCTGTATGGACCCGTTGAATAAAGCTATACTTACCTCACACTGTGTGATCATCATGATGTAGCTTAACTTGACAAAAAGTCAGGACCTTCTCTCATCCCAGACTGTTCTTTGCTTCGAAGCCTCACAAAGTGGCACATG